>CM060317.1:12888236-12913236 GCA_030674155.1 Stramonita haemastoma
AACACACAAAAATGAAAGTGGCAGAATGGTTTAGACGTTCACCTTTGTTGTTTGTCGGTCGTGTTCGACGATGACCTCCAAAACAGCAGAGGAGGCAGCTGCTGTTTCGAAAACTGGGCAGAAATTTGATTATAGTGGAGATGCCTTGCCCACAGTACATCCCCACTCTCTCGGCCAAGAGGGCATATGGACAGTCAGCGTTGGAGATGTTCTCCAAAGGCCAACTAGCCCCCTAGGCTGCAGCACATAAGGACTGTGCAAAGTCAAGCCTCCTAGTCAGAGTGTGATAGTCGATGATCACTAAAGACTAAGCTGTAAAGTGGAATTCCATGAGTAGGAAAGCCACTGGTCACACAGCCTCTCACTTTGTTGTTGCCCCCAGCATCAATGGTTTAATCAAGAACTGTGATTATAAAGGCACAGGCCCTGAAGGCTCTAGTCGTAGACGCTCACCTGTCTAACAAGTAAACACCGAGGTTCTGGATTTCCATTCCCAACCTCGCCCTTTCTTCCAAGTTTGACGAGAAAATCGAACTGAATATTAAAATCTTTCAGATGAAACTTTAAACCGAGGCCCCATGTGCCAACGCACAGAGAACATTTTGCGCACACTTTAAAAACATGTTCCGCTTTTAGCAAGAGTAGGTCATTTCGTGCCGGTAGGTGCAGATAACAAAATTCAAACAACAACACCAACAACAACAAAGCCCAACGCACACAGATATCCTGATTAGGCACCATCCCCGAAGTTGAAATGTGGCTACCGGAGTAGAGGTGGGGGAAAATGGTTGTGTATACCATTGGTGAACTTTGAAGCTCTATCCGAGGAACAGTGCCCCCCCCCCCCCCCCAAAACACACACACACACACACACACACACACACACACACACACACACACACACACACACACACATAACAACAACAATGAACAAACAAACAACGACAACCCAAAAGCTCCATGGCGTAGACAAGGCAAAGAACCCGTGGAGGATTGCTACCGAATACTTCATCCTGCAGCTGACAGACAACGCCTATGTGTAACGTAGATGCGATAATATTTAACAATTTGGAATGGAGCAACAAAAGAAACACAAAAAACCCACCAAAACTGTAGATCACAGTTTGCTGTTGTTCCTAAACGAACAGCGTCATTTATTGCATGGTTTCTTTCATCTTTTCTTTCAAGGTTTTGTTTCTATTTTTCTCTCTTTGTTTTTACAAAGATGTCTGTAAACCAATAAAATTTTGTTTAATTTTGCAGCTCCCAGAGCCAAAAAAAAAAAAAAAAGTAAAATGACACTGTTTTTCGAGCCCAATACGGTGAAAAGACAGTGACCTACATTTGGGGGTCAATGACATCAGTATGACCTAGTTTGGCCGGCTGTGGAGGAATATGGAGAAATAACCCAGTTTGAAAACTGATAGCTAGCAGCCAGAGTGAGAGTGTTTCCTTCTGCACTTGAGCGGATCTACCTGTCACCCTAGTCTACTTCCATTGTTTAGAAAGTGACCCACACTGATGGGGATTGTGGGTCAATCAATCCTGTTTGATTTTTGTTTTGTGTGTGTGTGTTTGGTGTATGTGTGTGGGTGTGTGTGTGTGTGTGTGTTGGTGGTGTGTTTGGGTTGGTGTGTGTGGTGTGTGTGTGTGTGTGTGTGTGTGTGTGTTGTGTGTTGTGTGTGTGTGTGTGTGGTGTGTGTGTGTGTGTGTGTGTTGTGTGTGTGTGTTGTGTGTTTGGGGTTGTGTGTGTGGTGTGTTTGGTGTGTGTGTGTATGTCTTCAATTTAATTGTTCACTATGTGATAGTTGTGTTGTGGTGTGTGTTGTGTGTGTGTGGTGTGTGTGTGTTGTGTGTGTGTGTGTGTGTTGTTGTGGGTGTGGTCCAAGAATTCAGGTGCTTAGTTTGTGAGTGAAGGGGGCTGTAATAGTTAAGTGGCTTAAGTGCCATACTGTGTAAAGAAGGTTTATTTAAACAGTATAATAATTCTGTATTTCAGTTCTTTCATGTCCAGGTTAATGAATAAGCAACGTAAAGATCCCTATGCTCAGTCTCACTTTGGTGAACCTGGACATCCACTGAGAAATCGGGGGAAAAAACAAAAACGAATAAGCGCTCATGTGCTTTTTGACATTCAGTTCCCATGAGCATGCGGTTTTGAAAATTTTGTCATCCGATCCTACCGGGACATAGTGGTTTACTCTTTCAAAAGGTGGAACGGGTTGTAATGTGTGCAGGATGTTCTGCGGTGTTTGCACACGGGGGTGGTTTATTGTCTCATCTGAAGGACTTTAAGGGGAGTGGAGTCGTACGGATGTGAAGTCCAAGGGGAAAATCCGCTTGAAAAGGATGTTCGGTGGCCTCTTGAACCTGGGTTTGAACCCAGGCCCTCAGATCGCAAGCACAACGCTCTAAGCACAAGGCTTTCGAGTGTCCCCTCCCCCAATAAGGGCACGGAATCGAGACTCCCTTGAAGTGTCCATTCAGTAAAGAATTGTCACCTGCAATGAACACTGGTAGAGGTTCCCCTCACCTGAATTCTTTCGATGAGACAATAAACCCAGGGCTGTGTTGGATGCATACCGTTTTTTTTGTCACAAGTAATAATTCCTCCCACCTTGAGGTATAATAGCAGAGCGGCTGGGCTGGGGGTGGGGGTGGGGGGACAGGGGTTTATGACAGGAAATACCCAGCATGCACCCTGCTACCTGACAAGGGATGGGCTGAGCCAGGTCATCCCAACATTTTCCCACGACACCCTTCCGGGAAAATTCTGGCTGTGTCGGCCCTAGTGATACTTATGACTGCTCGACTGAAAAATAAAAGAGAGGTGGGGAAACTGGGTTAGGTCAAATTACCTATGCGTGTGTGTCTACCTGAACTGTAGGCAGGGAAACTTAGGGAGTGGTAGTTTGCACAGGAGTACACTTGAACGGTGATGTCTCGCCTGTCTCACGTTTTTGATGTCGTTTCCGGGTACGTGTTAACAACTGCACGCAATGACACCAACATGATCCTCCGCCTCTAGTGTTCCGGTTTTTGCTCACCCTTTTGACTTCATGGATTCTCATGTCACAGGGTTCGGTGATGTTGCCAATGACAAGCTGGTGCTCTGCCTTTTTGTTGTTGTTTTTTGCCTTCCTCTTGCTTTTAAAGACAGTCTTCAGGATGTCTGTATCTTGGTTTCGCAGCGCTTGGCCTGCATGTCTCAATTTCCTTCTATTTATTAATGTTAGGAGGATTTTTGTTGTTGTTCCAGTTCATGTATTGTGCTTCCATTTGTTCTTTTATCATCCAAATGATAATCAGCAGCCGTCAACAGAAACATATCACAGCTGCTTTGATTCTTTTTCATCATCTTTTCTTTGTGTTCAGAATTTACAGTCATGTAGCATGACAGGCTGTACTAAGTATTTCAATATCTTCGTTTTCAGCTGTTAAAGAATGCTGCAATCTTTAGAGATGTTATCAGTTGGATCATTCTACTTTTAGCTATGTGTGTTCTTGTTTTTATGTATTTGCTACCTGATCGTCATTTGTTTTGACTGAACCAAGACATCTGAAGTCTTTGACATTTTATATAGGAGTTTTGTCAATCTTTATTTCTTGCTGTGTTTGGCAAATGGTTCTGGCAACATGCAGCAATTGTGTCTTTTTGGCATTGGTCTTGAGACCAGATCTTTTTCCTGCTGCATCTATTCTGTGTAATACTTCATGCAGGCAATTGTATCAGCTAGAAGTGCTTGATGGTTAGAGTAGTGCAGACTTTTTTATGTCTATGCCACCTATCATAATTTAAGGCTAATTTCTTCAATGTCAGACTATCTCATGACTTGCTCTGTGTATTATATTGAAAGGGTGAGATGAAATGATGCATCCTTGTCTAACTGCTTTTGCAATATTGAAAAATTCACATTTTCGATCGCCCCATCTCATAGTCCCTTTTGGTCTTCATAAAGTGAGGAAACAAGGGGGCTGATTTGTTTTTGAAAGTCCCTTTTATACAATTGTGTCTAAAAAGAAAATGCTGGTGAATTACGCTGTCAAAAGCGGCGCTGTAGTCTATGAAGGTGATAAAAAAAAACGTTCTTCATTCATACCTGGTCACCTTTTCGATGCTTTGGAGCTCAAACAACATGTATGTTGTTCCTATGTTTGTTCTGTTGCCTTTCTGACAGTTTGATAGTTCAAACTCTATCTTTAGTTTCATCCTATTCAAGACAAAGATCAGCAGGATCTTGTTTGAATGACTGATGAGGGTTATTGTCCTGTAGTTACTGCAGTCTTTTACATTTCCGCGCATGTAGACCATGACAAATTCTTGTGAATTCCAGTCTGTACATTTAAAGTACAAAATCTCTCTCTCTCTCTCTCTCTCTCTCTCTCTCTCTCTCTCTCTCTCTCTCTCTCTCTCTCTCTCTCTCTCTCTCTCTCTCTCTCTCTCTTGTTATCAGGGGATTTTGTTTTTGTTTTGATGGCCCCTAATCAGGGCAAGGGCCGGATGAAAAAATGTATATGAATGCGTATCTGTCACCCTTGAAAAATTAAGACTATTCATTCATTCATTCATTCTTCTCTCTCTCTCTCTCTCTCTCTCTCTCTCTCTCTCTCTCTCTCTCTCTCTCTCTCTCTCTTGTATTGACAACAAACTTCTAAGAGACTCTCGATTCAGGGACCAAACCCTCATTCACTCTGTTTCTGATATAACTCCACCCCCCACCCCCACCTCCACCAAGAAACCCCCCCACCTTTAGACAACCTGTGGGAACATGAGTACTTTCTTCCTTATTCTCATCCGGGAGATTTCCTTTCCCCCGCCCGTCTGGACAAGAATACTGTAAGATCCGGTGTAAAGTAAGGGACATATTCAGGTCCCCTGACGGAGTGTGTATGTAAATACATTCCTAAAGCCTCCTACAAAACAACAAAAACAACAACAACACGCACACACACACATGCACGCACGCATGCACGCACACACGCACGCACGCGCGCACCCACACAGACAATACATATAAAAGAAGCAAAACAAAACAAAACACACACACACACACCACACACCACACACACACACACACAACACACACACACACACACACACACACACACCGCGCGCGCGTGCGCACGCACGCACGTACATACACACACACACACACACACACACACACACACACACACTCACTCACTCACTCACTCACTCACACACACACACACACACACACACACACACACACACACACACACACACACACACGCACGCACGTACACACACACAAACACACACACACACACACACACACACACACACACACACACACACACACCGCTCGTAGGCTTACTTGTCACATTGGAAACCGGTGAGGCTGAATTAATCTGGCATTATTATATTGTGCACTAATAATAACCATTATACTTATCCACCTTGGAAACCGACAGGGCGGAGACATTCCACAGCTAATCCAGAAGGATGCGCGCATGAATACACCGTATAATTAATCATACTATTGACGTTTGTGCTCAATCTCTCCAGCTCCGCTTCTTTGGCGGCTCTTTTTATATATATATATGTGTGTGTGTGTGTGTGTGTGTGTGTGTGTGTGTGTGTGTGTGTGTGTGTGTGTGTGTGTGTGTGTGTGTTTGATTTGATTGATTTTGATTTATTCTTTTATATCGAGGATAATGGAATAAGCACTCTTGTGCTTTTTTACACCCAGTCCCTGTGTGTATGCAGTTTTGTAAATGTCATCTGTTCCCACCGGCACACGATGGCCTACTCTTACGAAAAGCGGAACAGGATTTAACGTGTGCGCAAGATGTTCTGCGTGCGTTCGCACATGGGGCCACGTGTGTGTGTGTGTGTGTGTGTGTGTGTGTGTGTGTGTGTGTGTGTGTGTGTGTGTGTGTGTGTGTGTGTGTCTGTCTGTCTGTCTGTCTGTCTGTCTGTCTGTCTGTCTGTCTGTGTATGTACGTATGTGATCACCCTCATCTCTTTGTGTAATAAAGATTTGTCTCTTTCTATATACCCCTTTTCCTCTCTGTCTCTGATTGTCTCTGTCTTTGTCTGTCTGTCTCTGTTTTTGTCTGTCTGTCTGTCTGTCTCTCTCTCTCTGTAATATAGGTGAGATGTACAAAAATAAAGTTATAACAATAATTATGTGCTTACTCTGTAACCCTCTTAAGATAAAATAACTTTGAGCTTTGAACAAAATGTTTACTTGTTCGGAACAATACAGCACTAAGTACATGACACCAGAACAACAAAGAACTGAACTGGGTTATCATGATCAGCTTAAAGAATATCATTTTAACATCTACACATTTCAGAATGGTGAAATACAGATCTGTTAATTACCATGTCTAACTTGCCATCAATAGCAAACTTGACAGCCCATATCCAGCAATTCCAATATCAGTAACACTAGTGGATTGTATCTTGACATACACTTCATAGGTCAAAAGAAACAAACTCCATAAATCACAAGTTAAAAGACTTGGAAACCATCCAGTATACTTTGTTAAACTGGTTCTAGTTCGTAAATGAGCCACTATCAATAACCTTGATTTGGGATCAGTTTGGGTGATAAGATTATGACCTAGATTTGTAGGCTTCTGACCTCAGAATGACCGGCTTTGACCGGTTTCAAGGGATAACAAATGACACTGTTCAAAGGTGGCAAGAACTGTAAGCTGATAAACCCCATCCCCACCTCCTATAAGTCATAGAGTGCAGAATGCTCAAGCACAATGGTTAAAGTACGGGTCATGGTGTGGACTAATATATCTCAGGATGCAGACCTGAATGTCTGTTCAGCTTCCTGAGGGTATTTCTCCCTTGCAGTTTTTTTTTAATTTCCCCGCTTGAGCTCTGAGGTTCACCAGTAGTGAGATTTTTGCATATGTGACTGTTCTGCCCACCCTTAAGATAACCGTATTCTGACTTCGGGTATAATGCTACACACAAGACCAGTGCAGTGTATAACATATCTTTTTGTCATCGGTTCTTACCGGTTACTACTGGTCTACTCTTGAAAAAAGTGGAATGGGTTTTATGGTATGTCTTAGATGTTCTGTGTACAGGCGTGCCTTTACACACTGGACCTGGGTTTATAGTCTCATCTGAAGGACTTTTAGGGGATGTGTAGTCAGTACTGTTGTTAACTCCAGGGGAAAATCCCCATGAAGAGGGGGATCTTGATGGTGGCTCAAATTTGGGTTTGATCCCTAGCCATGAAATTGCGAACACAACTCTAACCCCAATACTAACCTGCCCCTCCCTTGTAGTTCACATTAGTTCTGATTCTGCTCTCCTATAGGTTCTTGGGGACGGGATAGCTCATGGTCAGAGCACTCACTTTCCACAGGCTTGATTAGGCTAGCATTGAACATGGTTACCAAGTGGATGCGTGACTATTTACCTGTGCACGTTGGCTTCAGTACAGTCACCCAGTTCACCTAACTGTAAATAGGTGCCTGCCAAGCCCTCTTTAGGGTCAGGAAAGGGAAAGCAACGAGGGAGAGGAGATGGGCGCCCCTTTCGATATGCTGGCTCCCAGAGAAATTGAGGCCTCGTACACCTTGCTTCCCAAGGACCCCATGGGTTATGGGAACACCTTTACCTACAGGTTTTTCTTAAGACAATGTGCACTGAAATCCTCGTTATGAACATATGCACAACACTTTGTGCACATGTTAAAAACTCATCCCTGTTCTGGAAAAGAGTAGACCAGCTATAGCCGGCAGCATGGAAGACAGGAACATTCCCAGTATTTGATATGTCCCCTGTGAAATGGGAATGAAAATGTCCATTGCTGGGGTAAGGCGGTCCACCCATCTAAAAAAACAACAACAACAACCCCAACCATGACTGCACCCACTAAATCAAACGGCCTGTGTTTAACTCATTTTTGTCATTCCAGAATGAGTAGGTGGCCCAATTTCATGGTAATGAATAATTTTGAGAAAACCGGTGTCAATGGACTGAAATCAGTCCGTACCTTAAGGACAGCAAGCTGGATCTGTATGGGCACCATTGAACATGACATAAACCATAGTGGCCTGGCACCATTGAACATGACACAAACCATAGTGGCCTGGCACCATTGAACATGACACAAACTATAGTGGCCTGGTACCATTGAACATGACACAAACCATAGTGGCCTGGCAGAATTGAACATGACACAAACCATAGTGGCCTGGCAGAATTGAACATGACACAAACCATAGTGGCCCAGCAGCAGTGGGGCTCCCTTCTGAGTGATGGCCTCAGTGTGTCTTAATACTTATAAGATCCCTGTGGGCTTTTGTATCTGAGCGTGTATCAAGATATGCTGGAGTATGATTGATTTTGGTTAAGTAGGGATAAGCGCCATGGAAGTATTGGCGGCAGAAATTCTTAGGAGGCAAACAAGAGATAAAACAAAGTAGATATAAATGAACTTGTTTATTTGATATTAAAGCAAATACATAAGAACAAACAAGAAAATGTACATAGGATATATAAACAGCAGATAATTAAACCGATTAAAAATTATTTCAATCAGTTTAACTTCACATAAAAACAAAAATACGAAATAAACACAAAAAGAATATTTATCTATTTAGCTCCTGAACGCTTTTACTGTTGTCAGCCATCTTTCATAATGCTGGCAAAAGACTCAGGGATGGTGTTAGAATGCATGCTGACCTGTGCTTTGCAAGAAAAAGGCTATGACCTTTTTCAAAATGGACAATAGTTCGTGGAACTATTGGTATTGTGCTCGGGTTGGCCAATGAGAATACCAGCAATACCCCTGCCATTACTTGTACTTAAATAATCTGTCAAACTGTTGTCTTGGTGCTTGAGCTTGTCAGTGCCTCTGGCATTTTTCTTCCAAGTGCAACAACAAAGACAAAACAAGCATCCAACTCAGGTGAACAGACACACCCAGAATTGAAGCAGACGGACTAGAATTCAGATCCCATCAAAGAGTGTGTATGTAGACACATTCCTCACAACTCCCACACACACTTCCCAGACCTACCTGTCACATGGGAAACAACTGAGACTGAGTTAATCTGGCATGGTTGTATCACAGAATTATCTGGCACCTTAATCCCTTTTTGGCCACAGACATTATGGAGACATTATTTGGCATACCCCATGTGTACATTAATCCATTGACATTTGTTCCCAATCTCAGGGTCTAACATACCTTTAACAATCCTATTCTCAAGGTGATAAAAAGAAAACCCTCATAAGTGAAATCAGGCAACTGATTTTAAGATATGAGCATTATCTTGTATTCTTCCACACTGTGGAATATAATTCTTTCAATTGAAAAAAAGTTTGCCAATTTGCAAAATATGGAGCAAGAGGTAGATTTTATTCTTGTGTAATAATGAATAATAATTATATGTAGAGAACTATTCACTACAAAAGGCTTGTGTTAGAGGCATTTTAGGAAGTTGATAAAAGATTCTGGCCGTGAACCATAATCTGATATTCCCCCAAGCAAGATGATAAGATTTTAGAACACTTTGAACTATTCCAGTAGATGTACAAATTTAAAGCAAACCCTTTCAAGACAAAACAAGCTAAGAATCCAAACTGTATTTGTGGCCAGTGCCATCAAAAACAGTCCATTTCTTTTTCATTGTGAAAATGTGGAAGCATTTTTTATTTGAGCCATTAGGATCATTCCATGAGGCAATACCAATCAGAATTCAATTTAATTCATTTCAAACATATTCTAATCTCACAAACAGAGAAATTCATGTGGGTTACAAGCCGTACATAAGAAAGAAGTAGGAGAATGTTAACTGGTTATTTTGTAGTTTGCTATATAATATCAGTGTCATTCCCTGACATTCCATTTAGTTCTTTTTAAATGTTAGTGATGCTTGAGGAATTCTGATTTGAAGTTTAAAACCCCTCTCCCATCCTTCCTAAACGCTTCTGCCTGTTTTCTTTTAATCACTTCATACCAATAATAGACCTGAAGCTATCTCAATCACCCTCTCTATTTCTCTGTCTCTCTATCTGCTTCTGCCTCTGTCTTTGTACGTCTGTCCTTCTGACTGTTTGTCTGTTTCGAGTGCCTGACACACACACACACACACACACACACACACACACACACACACACACACACGCACGCACGCACGCACGCACGCACGCACACACACACACACACACACACACACAAGTGGAGGGGACTGGAACTGATTATCAATGTTAAGTTTTAGTCCTAAAACCTATCAAGAAAGGCTTAAAGAATCTGGTTATTTTACAGTCAAAACTACCAACCAAAGTACTAGCTGTACATTACAAACCATAATAATAACGAAACACGTCTAAAGAGAAATATAATTTTTATCTGTTTTTGATTCATTTAGTACATACAGCAGCAATCTCATTGTGATCTGAACTTTGGTTTCCCATGAGGTAACTTTTGGGATAAAAGGTAAAGGTGTCCCATAACCTGTGTGGTCGTAGGGGAGCGAGGCGTCAGAGACCTCAGCTCCTCTAGGGGCCAGCATGTTGAGAGCAGTGCCCATCTCCTCTCACTCGCTGCTTTACCTTCCCTGACCCTAAAGATGGCAGGTACCCATTTACAGCTGGGTGGACTGGGGGAACTTTACTGAAACCAAGGGGGCAAACAGTCACCCATTAGATTGGTAACAAGGCTTGATGCTGCTTAACTTGGCTAGGGGAAAGCCAGGGCTCTGACTGCTGAGCTATCCCATCGGGGCTAGTGATGATAATTGAACTGAATTGAACAACTGCCCCTAATATTCAGGGTTATCTGGTCAGTGGGATGATGGACATGATGGCTGAATTGGAGTGAATCCTCAAAGGAGTATCTAGGTCAAATATATCTGTACAGTTTGACCAACAAGCTGAACTGGTTCTCATAGTTCATAACTGGGCCACAAACATTGACCTTCATTTGGGATCATGTTCGGTGATAAGATAGTGACATGACCTAGATTTGAGGTCGCTGACCCCAGTATAACCCACTATGACTATTGAAGAGGAGCAGGAGCTGATACTGTTCAAACATTGCAGGGCTTGTACCCCCCCTCCCTCCCTATCTCCCACCCCCCTCCCCTCCAGCATTCTACCCACCACCCAGATGCCGGTTCAATGGGGATTTCTCCCCTGGAGTTATCATCAGTGCTGAATCCACCCCACTGCTCCCTTGAAAGTCCTTCAGATGAGACAGAGACTGAAATCACATGGGCGTGCATGTGTGTGTGTGTGTGTGTGTGTGTGTGTGTGTGTGTGTGTGTGTGTGTGTGGGGTGTGTTTACTTGCAGTGTGTGTAGTTGGGTTTGTTTGTTTTTTGTCCAAGAAGATGATATAAATGGCCAAGTTTCACTGGCATAAAACTGATGCCAGATGGCTTAATATTAGTGGTAACCTGAATAATTATTCTAGAACCGAGCAGGCAGGCATTATATCACAGGACACCATCAAAATCACTCACAGCAACAGTGCCCGGTATCTTTTGGCTGGTGGCCTTACCGCAGCCTAACATCGATAGCTCACTGTACACTGTAGGTTTTGATATTGTAAGAGAGCTTAGCTACTGTGTGTGTGGGTCAGGTCGGACTGAATGGCATGAGAACAGCAGCGGTAGGGATGTCCCAGGAGGTGTAGGTAATAAACAACAACAACACCAACAAACAAACAAACAAATAAAAAAATAAACCAACAAATATTCCCCCAGATTCGAATTCATGACAATAAACAAATATTGGATATAAATGACATAGCATCTAAAAGGTTTGTTAATATGCATTTTTTTTTTAAAAGAAAAGGTATCAAATGTTTTGGGGGGTGGGGATGGGGGTAAGGGGAGTTGATAAGGAAAAGAAACAAGCGAAAAAATAAGACCAAAAAATATATTTAGCGGTCTTTTTTTTTTAGAATTAAAAAAATAAATCTATCTAAAGTTTATTTCTTTCACAGCACCATGATGAAATCTATGAACAGAACAAAGAAAATAAATTAAATCAACCTAAATAATGTATACGAACAAAACCAAAGAGACGGCTAGATAAATTAATACATGAATAAATGAATAGATAAGCAGATAATTGAATAGGGAAACGCACCTAAGGTTGTTGTTTTTTTTAGAACAAAAGTTGTAAGGGACTGCCATTTCCCACGTGGAACCCTTTTCTTTCACATCCTGAAGAGCTTTGAGGGCTAGGGGATTTCTCTGAGGCCCTGTGTCTTTCTTTCTCTTCTGATATCACGTTATTTTGACAGTGGGATTTTTGGTCTCTCTTTTCCCCAGCCATGACCTTTCACATGCTGTGTGTGTGTGTGTGTGTGTGTGTGTGTGTGTTCTTTGGTTAAATGTCTATTAAATTAGACAAAAAGTAAGTAAGTAAGTAAGTCTTCAATTTTCACGTCTTTCCACTTTAAGTGATAAAAAGAAAGCAAAACAAAAACAAAAACAAGAAAAAAAGAAAGAAAAAAAACCGAAATACTTATTTATCATGAATAGCGCACGCCCACACGCGCGCCTGCGTGTGTGTGTGTTGAAAAATATTGAATGCACTCTGCACATAGGACGTCAGCTTTTTCGTTTTGTGTGTGTGTGTGTGTGTGTGTGTGTGTGTGTGTGTGTGTGTGTGTGTGTCGTGTGTGTGTGTGTGTGTGTGTGTGCGCGCGCGTGATTTAAAAAACAACAACAAAAAACCCCAGACAGATATATAGACAGACACACACATCACCTACCCCCCCCCACCCCCCCCCCCCACACACACACACACTCACGTGTCCTCCTTTTTACATGTGTGTGTGTGTGGTGTGTGTGTGTGTGTGTGTGTGTGTGTGTGTGTGTGTGTGTGTGTGTGTGTGTGTGTGCATGTTGTGTTGTGTTGTGTTGTGTTGTGGGTGTGGTGTGGTGTGGTGTGTGTGTGTGTGTTATTTTGTGTGTGTGAGTGTGTGTTTCTTGGTGTGTGCGTGCGTGCGTGCGTGCGTGTGTGTGTGTGTGTGCGCGCGCGCGCATGTGTGTGTGTGTGCGCGTGTGTGTGTGCGCGCGCGTGTACGCGCTTGCGTGCGGGCTTGGCTACTGGTGTCTACGAATACCCAATGCATGTCAAATGTGTGTATACATGTGTGAAACTGGAATTACCGTCGCCAGGTAAGATTACGTCGACAAACCCCTTCGAAGGACATTCTTTGTGCCCCCCACCCACACACCCACACAGGTAGGCATGTCTGTATTGAGTTGCTTGTAAAACGGATCACAGAGAGTCAAGCGTCTTAAGTGCACACTTTAGTCTGCGATCTTCCATTGTACTAGACAATTTGGAGACATTCCACGCCTGACAGAACTGTAGTTATGCAAATTCGGTTTACCTGAGAGTGCGTTGCTCTCTCTCTCTCTCTCTCTCTCTCTCTCTCTCTCTCTCTGTCTCTGTGTGTCTCTCTCTCTCTGTCTCTCTCTCTCTCTGTCTGTCTGACATCAGCCAAGGGGAATATAAAGAAACCTACCCAAGTGCGCGCGCGCTTAGCCACAGAAACTGATATCAAACAAATTGCAGAGAGAAAAAATAATGTGTAACATACCCATCAAGAAAGTGTGGTGTCACGGGTTCGATTCTATTTGAATTCAGACCTGATTCGTTTCTATTTGAACTCTCTCTCTCTCTCTCTCTCTCTCTCTCTCTCTCTCTCTCTCTCTCTCTCTCTCTCTCTCTCTCTCACACACACACACACACACACACACACACACGCACGCACGCACGCACGCACGCACGTACGCAAGCACGCTCGCACACACACACACACACACACACACACACACACTTTACAGTGTGTAATAATGTGATATGGGAACACGCGCGCACACACACATGCGCGCGCGCACACACACACACACACACACACACACACACACACACACACACACACACACACACACACACACACACACACACCCAGGTGCGACTACCTTAATAGTGAATTTAAAAAAAAATGTAATGGTCATATACGCAAAATCTCACCTTTGGTTAAGCCCGGAGTTCTGGCGGAGTAACGAAAACAAAACAAAACAAAACAACATAAACAAACAAAACAACAACAACCCACCCCCCCAAAAAAAAAAAAAAAAAAAAAAAAAGGAAAGAAATATATTGTATTTGCTTTGTGTATTAGAGTGTAACTGTTATAGATTCGATGGCCTTGTTAGTATGTCGTTCAGTTTTGGTTTTTTGTTGTGTTGGTGTCACAAAACGAGGGAAAACCTATAGAAAAAGCATATCACAGTATATTTTTTCTCTCTGCAATTTGTTTGATTTCAGTTTCTGTGGCTAAGCAGGTGTTGGGATCGACTGATGGTGTGAAGTCTTGCAACCTGCAATAAATTATACTATTTCGACGACGTCAGAATGCGACTACCTTAATCAATGTTCGATTCCCGGTCGAGGGGATTTTTCCTCTGGAGTTAACATCAGTGCTGACTCCACTCCCCCCAACAGTCTTTCGGATGGGACTATAAACCGAGGACCCATGTGCGAACGCACGCAGAACATCTTTGCGTACACGTTAAATCCTGTTCCGCTTTTCATAAGAGTAGGCCATCGTGTGCCGGTGGGAACAGATGATATTTACAAAACTGCATACACACGGGGACTGGATGTAAAAAAGCATATGATTGCTTATTCCATTATCCTGGATATAAAAGAATAATAAATAAATAAATAAATAAATAAATAAATAAATGAATAAATAAATAAATAAATAAATAAATAAATAAATGTTGGGTAAAAACGGTCGCATACATGAAACCTCCCCATTGGTAAACCTCGGAGCTCTAGCTGAGGAACGAAAAATAAAGTTGCACTAAGTCACTTTCGGTCACGGCTGGTTTCTCCACGGGAAGTTTGGGTTGGGTTTCTAAGGGGAACGTGTGGCCTTTACTGCAGTAATACTCCCTTTTCTTAATTTTGGTCTGGGGGTGTATGCAAGTGGGTTTTTCTCTATAGGAAATTTTGCTACGTGTAGCCTACTGTTCTTGTTGTCGTGGATTCTATCATTACCTTCACTTACGTTGCATACAGGACTCCTGGTTTTCTGTCTCATCCGAAACTAGCATCTAGACCTCAAATCAAGGTTTCGTGTGTGTGTGTGTGTGTGTGTGTGTGTTGTGTGTGTGTGTGTGTGTGTGTGTGTGTGTGTGTGTGGTGTGTGTGTGTGTGTGCGCGCGCGAGCGTGCTTGCGTACGTACGTGCGTGCGTGCGTGTGTGTGTGTGTGTGTGTGTGTGTGTGTGTGTGTGTGTGGAGAGAGAGAGAGAGAGAGAGAGAGAGAGAGAGAGAGAGAGAGAGAGAGAGAGAGAGAGGAGAGAGAGAGAGAGGAGAGAGGAGAGAGAGAGAGAGAGTTCAAATAGAAACGAATCAGGTCTGAATTCAAATAGAATCGAACCCGTGACACCACACTTTCTTGATGGGTATGTTACCACCAGAGACCACTGGTCCATTGTATTTTGTGTTTTATTTTGTTTTTTTAAGTTACTTTGCTTTAGAACATAAAATAATACAGTTCTCCTCACGTTAATAGTGGCAAAAATAGTAGAACTTTTACCATGGCATGAAGAAGCAGGCTGATGGTGAAATTTAACAAAATATTACAAAATATTAATTGAAGTAGGTAGTCGGAAAGAACGAAGGAATGAATCAACTTTTTTTTTTTTTTTTAAGATTACAGATAAACATTCATCTACTTTGGAGAGAGAGGGAGAGAGGAGAGAGAGAGAGAGAGAGAGGAGAGAGAGAGAGAGGAGAGAGAGAGAGAGAGAGAGAGAGAGATCCAAGGTCTACATAAGGCAGAAACAAATAAACTAGTCCGTGAGATTTAAAAAAATAAAATAAAAAAAATAAAAGGGGGGGGGGGGGGGGGGGGGGGGGAAGACGAAAACAAATCCAATCATGCAGAACTACATTTCCACAGTAAATGACGCCAACAACACATGGAATGCACTACCTCAAGGGGATAAAGTATAAGCCGCTAAAATAACCAGACAGACAGACAGCCCCGACAGGTAGCTAGGTAGGTAGGGGGTACAAAATGCAGACTCTCCCACGCACCTGTAAACTTGATTAAGCCCAGTTATGCCGGGAATGCTTTTAAACACACAGCGTGAAAGGTTGTCAAAGGTCACTTATTTATAGACATCACGTCAGCTTTTACCTTCCAGGGGGGAAAACTTGAGCGGGGACGAAGACAAATTGCTGACCGAAATATATAAATACATCGCTTCTGGTTGCCTGCCTTGAGTGGGGTCCACCCGTACTGGTTTTCTGATTAGGTACATGCTTTTATAGTAAAGTGCGCAAGTAATAATAATGTAGATAGATAAAAGCCGGGTTTCTCTACTATCGATCTATCGGTGTTCCAAAGATCGAAGTGTCACCGGGTGCTGTACATTCGCTATGTCTTATACCAACCGCATCTATCATTCAAGAAACCCAGCCAAGTATTTTGTTTTTTTTATTAAGTGCGTAACCCCAAGCTAAGGTCAAGCAGCGGTGAGCGTGGTTACCGCATGGATGGGTGACCGTGTGATGTTGCCCGCTTTGGCTCTAGTACAGTCCCCCAGTTCACCCAACAGTAAAAATGGGTATAGCGCTATCTGGAGGAAATCCAGTTGACATTAACATGTTCACCTCTGAACCCGGATTCGTAGAAAGTTCAAGCTGGGTCACGTGGGGGCCATTAAATCGTCATTAATCGTCATTTTGGAAGAATATGCCATTTTGTGCCCACAGGTGAGAAGATTTACAGAAACTGCACACACACAGGGTCTAAATGTTGAAAACCACATGTGTATTTATTCCATCACCCTCATACAAGCAGACATCACCCTCGATATAAAAGATATTCCATCACCCTCGATATAAAAGAATAAATAAAATGAATAAATAACTGACCAGTATACAGACAAAGAGTGCCATATACACAAACAGCACACTATACCAACATGCACACATGCACAACAGTGACTTCTTTCAACCAAAATAATTATGATTCCTACCAGTTTGTGTACCTGTGAGTAAATTATACTTTTGTCAGTTAATTTTATCAGAATGGGGCAACAATTACACCCCAAAATATCAACTGGCATCCTGAGAAAGGTCATAGGTGGACATTCCAAGAATACCACGCGTCTGAGATTCCTCCAGGAGGAGGAACACCCTGTAAACGGGTACCTGCCCTCTTCAGGGTCAGGGAAGGTAAAACAGCGAGGGAGAGGAGATGGGCGCTGCCTTCAATATACTGGACCCTAGAGAAGCTGAGATCTCTGACACCTGCTCACAACCTCAAAGGTTATGGGAACACCTATGACCCCAGTGTGCTGCTGAGGCCTTGGCTCTATGGTTGGTTTAATTATTCTTCAGCACCTCCACCTTCACCTATACTAGTAGACCGTTGCGGCACCACTGAAGAGTTTGCAACCAGCTTCCTCCAACCTCTTCGCGATTCTCATCTTCCTGTAGCAAGTCGTTCCACTCAGGGCCAGTCCACTCTCCCATTTTGTCTTCCCACCGTTTCCTCTGTCTGCCTGTTCGTCTCCCTTCTCAGACTGTTCCCTGTAAGACAGTCTTGGCCAGTCCAGATGTTTGGTTCTTTTAAAACTCAAACCAAGAACTGTTCATGTGGCCCTATGGCGTGTTCTGTTCTGGTGTTCACTTCCTCTTTAGTTATGTGGTCTCTGTATGAGATACCAGGAAGTTTACACGTTACCCAACTTTAAAAATAGCAGGAATTGACTTGGCTTCTGCCGCCATGTTTTTGTTGCTGTTGTTGGGTTTTTGTTGTTGAAAAGTCATGGGGTGCTACTCCAATTTTTTTTATTTTGGGGTTGTTTGTTTGTTTGTTTGTTCCTTGTTTGTTTTTAGCTTGTTGGGGATGAGTTGGAACATGGTGGACTTCATTTTGCTGTTAGGCGGAGCATGATTGACAGAATATTTGATGAGCAGATCTGAACTTCTGCGTGGAGTAGCAAATAAGAGGGTAATGGCATTTTGTATTTTCGTATTTTGTACCACTTTATGTCACAGCAGATTTCTCTGCGTGAAATTCGGGCTGCTCTCCCCAGGGAGAGCGCGTCACCACAAGTGCAGCGCCTACCCATTTTTTTTTCTTTTTCCTGCATGCAACTGTATTTGTTTCACTATCAGAGTGGCTTTTTTCTACAGAATTTTGCCAGGGTCAACCCCCTTGTATTATTGGCATTGGCAAGTCTGCACGTAAGCTGAAATGCAAAATGTCTAAATGTCTGCCGTTAGTCTGTCGTGCAAACTGCCAAGACTTGAACAAGTAACTGTAGGACTGACAGCGTATAAAAATACTACGTAAGTTACTGTACTTTTTTCTGACCATGAAATTCGAGCTGTTCTCTCTGGGGAAAGGGCTTCACCATGTAGCACTGCCTTTTGTTTGTTGTTTGTTTGTTTGTTGTTGTTGTTCTTGTTTGTTCCACTAAAGCTGGGTTTTATTCTTTTCAGAATTTTTCTAGGGGTATTCCATGTTTTGTTTCTGTGAGTTGGGTTTTTTCATACGTTGGTTTGGGGTTTTTCATAGTTGGTTTTAAACAATTTTATTTGCTCAGAATAACGTAGCACCAATATATGAACTGGGAACAACAAGCAATGCTTAGCATGAGTACTCATGGTTCTATGATTGTGCAAAAACAGGCTGCAGCTGAACCGAATTGCGTCAAATAGATGACATACATACACTAAATGCATCTTGAAAGCGGGACCCAGGACAATTGTTTCATCCCAAAAGACTTTACTCTCAGACCTCAACACACCATAGTCTTGTGGATCAGGGAAAAAAGTCTGCTTCTTCTTCGAGCAAAGCTGAACCTGTGACTTGTCTTTGTGGACAGGTTAAAAAGTTAAAGTCTGTCCCAACCTCAGGCTCATCAGGCCGGTGCTTATCCCGGTTTCTGTGGCGTTAAGCGACTGAGAGTCATAGACTGCCCCCTAGATAGGACACCAGTCTATCGCAGGGTTAACCCCCAACACAAGTTTGGTACCCCTTTTACACCTGGGTGGGGTGAGAAAATAGCCGTAAAGTGCCTTTTCCAGGGGCACAACGCCATAGCCGAAAGCTGGGATCGAACCCGCAACCTTTAGATTACGAGTCCAACGCCCTAACCACTAGACTACAGCGGCGGCTTGTGAACAGGTGTGTTACCATTATTGTACACTTCTGATACAAGTCCGAATCTGTAGTAAGTACAGGTAGAGAGATACGCTACCATTTACACACTGCAGATTCTTGTCAGACTCTGTAGTAAGGACATGTGTACCTGTCTTTATGAGTCACATTGTTGCAAAGGTGATATTCAATATGCTCATGTCAGTGCCTAGATATTGCAAAGCGTGTGGTCATGTTACTAACTCACCATATCATGATTTGATAAAATTGCTGAGAAATCAAAGCATGAGACAGAGACAAGGGGAGTGTGGAGATAACACACTCATCCAAAAAGGGAGAAGTGGCCGGCCGGTTCAGTTCAGGTTTCCTTCATCCACTACACCTGGAGTGATGGTCATGGTGCTGGTTTTACAGAGGCCATGTGAGCAGCATATATAATTATAGTGCACGTAAAAGAACCGCGGCAACAACAGAGTTGTCCCTACCAAAAATTCAGTTGAATTACAGCCAGTACTCACGGGGATTTAAATGTACATGAAGATAGATATTAAACTGTGTGGCGCTGCTCTTGCGGCGGTGCGCTCTCCCTGAGGAGAGCAGCCTGATCTCTCTCTCTCTTCTCTCTCTCTCTCTCTCTCTCTCTCTCTCTCTCTCTCTCTCTCTCTCTCTCTCTCTCTCCTCTATCTAGCTAGCTAGCTAGATCGAACCCACGATCTCATGGTCCCTCCGGATTGAAGGCAAACGGTCTTAACCACTAAGCTATAGCATCCATTAATTAATGAAAAGGAAAGTTGTAGAAGATTGCAAATCCATAATTTTGGCGTTTATCATGGACTGTTTCCATGGCAACTTGTATAAAATTAAGCAACATGCATAAAATTACGCAACATGCATAAAATTAGGCAACATGCATAGAATTAAGCAACATGCGTAAAATTAGGCAACATGCATAGAATTAAGCAACATGCATTCAAAATTAAGCAACATGCATAAAGTTAGGCAGCATGTATAAAATTAAGCAACCTATAGACTTTTAGATTTCATTGGTGATGCCGATTTTTTTTTTTTAAAGGCAAAACCCTAAACATAGAATTCGTAACAATCTTTTTATTCAGTTGTGATGTCTATGTCATACGTGAAATAGCACACACAAAACAACCCAGGGAAGGAGGAGTAGCTGTTGGTAGGAAAATTCAGAAGATGATGCCACTCTCAAAGAAAAACAACCATTAATTACACAAACAGGCAGGGGAGTAGAGTGGCTCTGCTTGAAGATGTTGAAACATTCTTTTCCCTGAGAAAACCAACTCCATTTCACAGAGAGAGATAGAAAACAAAAGATTCAGTATACCACTTAATGTTAGGGCAGATTTCTCTGCATCAAATTCGGGCTGCTCTCCCTGAGGAGATCGCGTCGCCACAAGTGCAGCGCCACTCATTATTTTGTTTTCTTTTCTTGTCTGCGTGCGTATTTGTTTCCCTATCAGAGTTTCTACAAAATTTTGCCAGGGATAAACTCTCTTGTTGCTGTGGCTTCTTTTACGTGCGTGTTACATCATACAAAAGACCTCCGTTTATCGTCTCATCCGAAAGACATAGCACCTTGACCACCCCTCACGGTCTAGTAGTTGGGGGGAAAAGTTTCGGACACAAACAGAGACCGAACCTAGACCCGGATCCACCCCGAACTTTTTGTTTTCGTGGCAGGTGCGTTACCTCCCGACCCCGATCCGCATGACTGACATTTTTCTAAATGAATTTCTGTAAAATGAAAAAGGAGTGGACTGACTTATCTCAAAGAGCGGCCTAGAGTAAGAATTGAGTAGCCGTGGATTATCATTTTTCCGAAGGGAGGAGCAGTGCGGTCAAAGTAAAGATTGATTGATTGACTTTGTACTATTACTACGTGTCAAGGTGTCTGTCGCCATGGGTGCAAATGTACTTTTGTTACATGCTGAAGAACTGAGATAGGTACATGTGTACTAAAGGTGTGGCGAGCTTTTGATGTAATAGTAGGGAAATATTACCATACGTATTACAATTTAGTATCCTCATCTGTTTTGCTGTTTCATTATTTTTTTTCCAAACTAGTTAAAGATGATTTAGTATCTTGCCTCTGATCGGTGCAATTTCTGTCTGTGTAGTCTGTCTGCCTCTGTCCGTCTGAGCTTGTGTGTGTGTGTGTGTGTGTGTGTGTGTGTGTGTGTGTTTGTGCGTGCGTATGCACGTGCATGTGTGTGTGTGTGCGTGGGTACGTGTGTGTGTGTGTGTGCGTGCGTACGTGTGTGTGTATGTGTGTGTGTGTGTGTGTGTGTGTGTATGTGTGTGTGTGTGTGTGTGTGTGTGTGTGTGTGTGTGTGTGTGTGTGTGTGTGAATTTTCTTTTTTTCCCCCCTCTTCGTTTTCATAAGGACAGGGTAAGTACAGACCCCCTACTAACCCTCACCTGTTATCAAGGTGTGATGAGTGCGCGTTTTTCTTCTTATTTTTTCTCCCCTTTTTGGTTAGAGTATATGGCTCATTTCAGATAAAATATATGATAAATGATGATGTCATCTGTCACAAGGTAATCATCAAATCTGATAAAAATCCTGATATCAAAGGGAATTTCCACGAACACTTCCTGTTAAAGCATTATGTTATCACAACTGATAGTAACATTCAGGTTGCGAAACATCATTAAAAACCCACACCCACGCACAGAATGTATACTTAAAATATGTGTACAGCGCGCACGCACACGCGCGCGCGCGCGCGCGTGTGTGTGTGTGTGTGTGTATGTGTACATGTGCACGCCTGTGGGCACACACCATCACTCCTCTTCATGCGTGGGTGCGCGTGCACGTGCGCACGTGCAGGCGGGCGAGTGTGTGTGTGTGTGCGCGTGTGTGTGTGTATGTGAGGGGGTGGGGGTGTAGTGGGGTGGAATCTAGGGGGGGGGGATGGGAGGTTTATTGGTTGATGGATTGACTGACTGACTGATGGGTGGTTGGCTAGATGGCTGATCGATCAACTGCTTTATTGGTTGACTGATTTATGTTCCAAGGGTCAGAAACTGAGTGAGTTCTCCACAGTTTCTGTACTCTGTCATTAAGCTCTGACTCATAATTGAAAAAAAAAAGTAATTTAAGTTAATAGGCCAGACAGGCAGATATATGGACAGACAGACATTGCTATAGACAGACAGCCTGACATACTGACAGACAGGCAGACTGACTGCAGAGAGAGAGAGAGAAGAGAGAGAGAGAGGAGAGAGAGAGAGAGAGAGAGAGAGAGAGAGAGGAGAGAAGAGAGGAGAGAGAGAGAGAGAGAGAGAGAGAGAGAGAGGAATACAAATATGACTACGAATACGAAACAGAATAGGCCAGACATGTAGATATATAGACAGACTGACTGACATACACACATATTGACTCAGAGATTCGATTCAACGATTCAAATGATTTAATTGCATAGATAAAGTACATCCATTGCAATGAGGAAACAGAAGATTGATGGCATGTACAATCTTCCAGACAAGGATTCCTTATCATGGAATTCATTACCATTTAGTCAAAAAGCATATCAGAAAGAAATATTTCGAACAGAATTCGTAAAACACTTGCTTCCTTATAGCAGTCACGATATACCAGAAGAAAGATGCTCTTTTTGCACAGTTCCAGTCAAAACCACAGGCTCTTCTTCGCCTCTCAATGCACGTGCCACACATTCCTGCCCTTCCTGGAGGGCTGCCAACATTTCCCTGCCAAAATCTCGTGGCTGTGCTGTTGGCTGTCGTGATTCACGAAGTCCACTGTCCCCTGTCTCCATGTGCTGGGTGCTGTCTACACAGTGTGAAGCAGCTGTGTTGCCACTCTTGTCGGCATGGAGTGTGTCACTTTGGCACATGACAGTTTCAACAATGTCACATGCACCCTGCTCAGCACAATCTGTCACCTTTGCCAGTGTCACAGTCTGTGTGTCAGTATTGAATGGTTCCATGTCCATGGATTGGCAATCGTGCCTTGTGTCAGTCAGGGGGTGGGTTACAGAGGGAGGGGATTCGTCACCATACACACAAACATGTCCGCCCCAACCCCCTCATCACAGTTGTTTACAGTGTACAGTAAACTGGGTGGGGTTTGAAAAAAACAAATTCGAAGGGGATGGATCGTTCTCGCTTGCCTTTTTTTCTTGCTGCATTCTGTGCTCCTCCGCTCTTCTCCTGTCCCTGTTCACCTGTGACACAGACTTCCTCCTATACACAACGCTGTGATCTTCAGCCACAGGAGACCGGTTTACAGTTGTTGCTGTCAGCCTGAGAACCACAGTTGTGTGGTTGCCTCTGCCGTGTATTTTAGATGAAGACAGAGTGCTTTCATGCAGAGCTGCATTCAGTATGGTTTCCAACGTAGAGGGAAGTCCTTCGACAGGCATTATGTAGTGAAACTGTGAAAACTTTGATATTGTAAATAACTGCTGTGGAGAGATGCGTCTTGCCGGTTTCCTAGCAAGGGAAGCTACTCCGAACCGACTGACTCAGAGAGAGAGAGAGAGAGAGAGAGAGAGAGAGAGAGAGAGAGAGAGAGAGAGAGAGAGAGAGGAGAGAGAGAGAGAGAGAGAGAGAGAGGAAATTCAATGGGCCCTAGACATATGGACAGACAGACATTGATATAGACAGACTGACTGACATACACACAGACTGACTCAGAGAGAGAGAGAGAGAGAGAGAGGAGAGAGAGAGAGAGGAGAGAGAGAGAGAGAGAGAGAGAGAGAGAGAGAGAGAGAGAGAGAGAGAGATGCACGTGATGATAGTCTGACGTAAACATGTCAAGGTTATTCTTTGAGTTGCTGCAGATTTTTCAGCCACACTAGGACAAGTAGACAGACATTCAGACAGATTGACAGACAGATTGACAGACAGGCAGACAGATTGACAGACAGGCAGACAGACAGACAGACAGGTAGACAGACAGGTAGACAGACAGAAAACTGTGCAGACAAAAAGACAGGTGGACAGAGAAAAGTAAGTAAACCAGCACTCTAAATCTTTTTTTTTATATTTTTTTTTAGAGTGTTTGCTTGTTCAATGTGGTAATGTGGTGCAATCGTATACATGCTTCAGATTTTTGGTGAGGTGCAATAATATACTTAGCAAAATAGACCACAAAATAAAAGAGAGAATAAAAGTAAAGAAAAAAAAAGTACAAAGGTAGACAATGGTGCAATGGTATACAAAGTGGTGGAAACATACTAGATCCATTTCCTGTTTTCAATTGTATTGTATTGTATTGCATTGTATTCTATTGTTTTCTTTTGTATTGTATTGTATACCACTTTAAGTCACGGCAGATTTCACTGTGTGAAATGCAGGCTGCTGTCCCAGGGGACAGCACGTCGCCACATGAGCACCGCCACCTTTTTTCTTCTTTTCCTGTCTGCAACTGTATTTGTTTTCCTACCAGAGTGGCTTTTTATTTCTACAGGAATTTGGCAGGGTCAACTCCCTTGTTGCCGTGGGTTCTTTTACGTGCGCTAAATAATCATGCGTAACACACGAGATTTTGGTTTATCATCTCATTCGAAAGACTAGCACCCAGACAACCACTCACGATCTAGTAGATGGGGGACAAGTTTCTGGCCCAAACGGGGATTGAACCACCATACACTTGGAACCTGGACTTCCCGCTTTCTAGGCAGAGGCGTTACCTCTAGACCAGGGATCCACTGTAGGCCTCTATAGTTGTATTAATTTATTAACGTCACACTCGTCTCTTATCTACTTCAACTTCTATCAACTAAGAAAATCCAAGATTCCCGAAGAGCTGTGTTTTAAGAAGGCAAATCTCTACT
>CM060317.1:12918236-12919358 GCA_030674155.1 Stramonita haemastoma
TTTCTTGGCCAGAATTCCGAAGTTCACCATTAGTTTTTGGAGTAGCCTATGCGATTTACATTTTTTTTCATTAAGGTGGCTTTGTTCCAACTTCGGGAATGATGTCTACATACAACAGCATCATTTAAGGGGAAGTTGGGTGTGTGTGTGTGTGTGTGTGGGTGTTGTGTGTGTGTTGGTGTTGTGGTGTGTGTGTGTGTGTGGTGTGTTGTGGTGTGTGTGTGAGTGTGTGTGTGAGTGATGTGCGTGTGTGTGAGTGATGTGTGTGTGTGTGTGTGTGTGTGTGTGTGTGTGGTGTGCGCGTGGTGTGTGTACCTTGTCATGTGTGTGTGTCTGTGTGTGTCTGTGTGGCCTGTGTGTGTGCCTGTGTATGTATGAGTGTGTGTTTGTGTGTGTGCGTGTGTGTGCCTCTGTGTATGTATGTGTGTGTGCGTGCGTGCGTTGTGTGTGTGTGTGCGCGTGTCTGTGTTTATGTGTGCCTCCGTGTGTGTTTGTGTGTGTGTGTGGGTTATCTTGTACAGTGTGTGTGTGTTTTGTGGTGTGTGCGCGCGCGTGTACTCTGTGTGTGTATGCTTGTACTCTGTATGTATGTGTGTATGCTTGTACTCTGTGTGTGTGTGTACTCTGTTGTGTGGTGTATGTGTGTGTGTGTGTGTGTGTGTGTGGTGTGTGTGTGTGTGTGCACGTGTTTTGTGTGTGAGCGCGCGCAGTGTACTCTTGTTGTGTGTGTGTGTGTGTGTGTGTGTGTGTGTGTGTGTGTGTGTTGTGTGCAATTCCTTGATGTGTTGTACATGGATACAGGTTCACATGACTGTCCCCCCGGTAACCCGACCCCCTCTCTAACTTCATGTCGTTGGCCTCCTTCCGCGGCTTTCTTCCCTCGAGAAAGGCTTTTTTTTTTTTATTTTAAATTTGTTTCAAAAACATACACCCACGCGGCGCGAAAAACACACGAGCATGCATGCATTTTCAGAGTCCCCCGGCACACCCCCATGCACGCATACACACACACACACACAAGCACACAAACAGATCACAGGCACACGGATGGTGCATGCCGCACCCGCACCTCCACACGCACGCACGCGCCACACCCCCCACACGGCGCCACAACACACACAC
>CM060317.1:12919458-12931841 GCA_030674155.1 Stramonita haemastoma
CTTTCCCTGGGTTAAAAAAGCATTGCATTGGCGATTTGATGGCCTGGGTTTGAGCCTAGCAAGACGCTAAGATTTTTCCTCTGGAGTTGACATCGGTGCCAACTCCACTGCCACAAAATTCCTTTGAATGAGACTATCTTGCACAAACATAACCTATTCCATCTTCCAGTTCGGTAGACCATTGTGTGCTTGTGTGAACGGATGACAGTTTACAAAACTGCATGCCACGGGGACTAAATGCAAAACACCACATCAGTTGCTTATTCTATTATCCTTTAATTTTTTTTATCGAAGAAAGATACCCTTCCAAAAAATGTTTAGCTATTGTGTCAGCATATACCTTATCCACCTGCCTTTGTGTCCACATGTGGGGCCATGGTTAGAGTTGAGGTTTGTGTTTAGGGTTAGAGTTAAGAGTTAGTAGCGGGTAAGGGTTGTCTGTCAGTTGGTCGGTCTGAACATTAGAATGCATGTGGACACAATAACAGATAGGACAAATGGCATTATAGCAATAGACACAATAGTACACAGCTCGCAATAACATGGAGCTTTGAATCAGGCTGTATTTTTTCTTCTTTCTTTCATTTGGAAGATAATGAAATAATTCACTCATGTGCTCTTTTACATCCAGTCCCCAATACGCATGTGGTTTTGTCAAAATTTGTCATCCATTCCCTATGGCACAAATAGCCCAATTTTCTGCAAGGCGGACCAGATTTTCCAGATTTTCCCATTTGTCGCAGTGTATTTATTTTATGAATATAAAACTGTTAATGCATATTACATTTACTGTGTTAATTTCTTTCAAAGTTTCAGCACCACAGATTCAGGAAACATGGCCTGACAATTTTGACCATACCAGCCAGGGCACTGGCCCCATCTCTTTTCGAAACTAATTGTTATGGGTTCCTCACGTGAGCAGCAGCGCCCACGAATATCCAATTTTGCTGTTATCATCAGTTTATTTTAAGTCTAGGACAAATATCTTTACAAAATTTTAAAATGAACTATAAGAAAAAATTCAGCCATCCCCTTTTCTATACCCACTTCTCTACCTACGTATCTGTTACCCTCCTCACCACCGCTTTCCCTTCCTTGCCTCTTCTTCCTCCCTGATGTTTCCTTCCCACAACTACCTTTACACACACACACACACACACACACACACCACACACACACACCCCCACCCACACACACACAACACACACACACACACACACACACACCACACCACACACAATTTGTCTTTAAATGTTTTAGAAGTCAATTTTCTTGATTTTTTTGTGAGGGCAGGATTAAAAAAAAGTTGTTGTTAACTTAATCTTTTACCCTCAATAAAGATCATTTTGACTCGACTTGACTTGACTTGACTTGGCTTGGCTTGGCTTGACTTCAGACACACACACACACACACACACACACACACACACACACACACACACACACACACACACACACACACACACACCACACGAACTAAACATGAAAGCGCTACTTATTTTCAAAGTAATAATTATTGAGGAAATTGGTGAGGAAAACAAGTGCAGGTGATCACTTACAACTTCTCAAATATTTTGAAAATGTTTATCAAAAGATTCAATTACAAAAACAAAACAAATATCTCCAGAAAATATCTTTCAATGACATCATTTTAGACATTTTTAAGTAAGAACCATGCCTTTTCTATTTTCTTTAAGTGATGTGTATACCAGCTGCGAAAAATTTTTTGCAATGTTTTGCCTTTGGAGCATGCTTTAAGCTGTTGGTATCTTGTTGCTCAAAATTATTTCATCCTATTCCTTTTGCAAAGGAAAAATAAATATCCCATAACACCAATTATTTGCAATACCAAAGCCAATGAAAGTTTTCAAGCAGCCATTAGGCCATTACAAAATAAAGACTTATTGAAAATAGTTTTCAAAAACCTCAATAGAAGTTAAGCAATCATTTGATCAGATTCATTCATTCATTCATTCATAAAAACAAATCTCTTACAAAACACCCAGAATCTATTCCGACCCTTGAGCATCTAGCATCATACAGATGTTTACTAGACTTTTTTGATAAGTAATCTTTGCAAATTTTGTTTTATTTCTAACTTTGCCACCTTTCCTCAGCGGTACTGAACACATATCTTCAAAAAAAGTTAAAGCACATTTTTACTTAGGTATCGATTGATATACTCTTTTCTCTCGTTGCTTTTACCATTCCTAAAATAAATACTGCTGCAAAGCTACAGTCATATGAAAAACAAAATAACTTGAAACTGCTCCCATTAGGCTATTCTTTACTGAACGCTCAGGCAGCAGCTCTGGAGGCCTTGGCATATGTTGCTGCCAGCTGAAGGCCCTCAAGGCCCCCATCGTTCAGGTGGGAAGCTTTGTACCACTGCAGGTAATCAGGGGGTTGTTTCCAACATCAGTGCAGACACTCCCTGAAACCAATGAAGACACAATCACCAACAGTTTCAATAATTCAGAGTTCAATTACTACTTTTATTTGATCATATAAAGAGGGCGGCAGAATAGTTAAGATTCTCACCTAGCTTACAAGTAAACTGTTTTGAGGTTCTGGTTAAATTCTCAGCTTTGCCCTTTCCTCCAAGTTTGACAAGAAAATCTAACTGAATGTCATAGTCCTTCGGATGAGACTTAACTGAGGCCCCGTGTGTGAATGCATGCAGAACATCTTGCTCACATGTTAAAACCTGTTCTGCCTTTCGGAAAAATAGGCCATTATGTGGGAGTAGGACTGGATGACAATTTAAAAAACCCAAAAAATATCCACAACTGTGTTCAGAAGCCATCCCAAAATCGGAATGCGCCTACCTAAATGCTGTGGAAAAATGGTCGTATACACAAAAATCTCGCCATCACTGATCCTTGCTCTAGCAGAGGCATCTCCCCCAAAAAAACAAAACAAAAAAAACAACACAAGTACTGATTTATTCATTCATTACAGATATTGTACGCGTTACCTGTAATTTACAAACTAACGTTTCGAAATGATTTGATCTCACTTCTGACAACACAAGTTACAAAATTACTTTTTGTTCTTGCACATCAATGTTATAATTGATACATTCAATTCCTAATTTCAATGCCTTTAATTTTATTCAGAGATCTTAAAAAGCACTGAGCATACATTAGATGAGCTACAGTAGAGTGGGGTTGGTTTGAATCAAAATATTGGTGGCAGTTACAATTGGTATACAATTAAAGTCAAACAATGCCTATTTGATATTTAGTCATAAATGGTAATACCCAAGACATTCATACAAACTACAGAGAATGTCTAAAACATTTTTTTAATGAAAAATATCTACTTTTAATGCTATCAAATGTTTCTGCTGATTTGCCAAGTTTAGACAATCTCCCTATTAACATCCTCCATTTTGAGGCAATTCAAAGAAACAAAATATACTGTACAAGCTGCAATACTGATGATAATATTGGTAATGACTTTCAGGTTTTTTTCCTTTGTCCAATGTAACTCGTAAAAAAGTGGTAACCAAAATTATACACTAAACATCCAAACATTTTGAAGTATGATAATACTCAACATTGCGAGAAATGGGGACAGAAAGAGGGTGGGTCAGATTTGTTTTTGCTTTTTTTTTTTAAAATAATGGAACTTGTCCATCACTTAAAATTACTTGATTACAGTAAAACAGGAATGAAATATGTTCAAAGAATTTAAAATGTGTTAAACTGAAAAATTTTGTTCTATAGTGGTGTGTTCGGATAATCTAGTGAAATTGTGCATGCATGTTGTGTTCATTTATGATTTGGCGTCTTAGTGTTAAAATCTATATCCCTAAATAAGGATGACAGTAAATGAATTTTTATTTGAATTTGCTTAAGATCTTTTCTGGACCCCTAATGCAGCTAAGAAATGTCACAATAGTTTGAATACTTGGGCAGCAGATAAGAAAAGTTTTGTACCTGAACTTTGTGCAGGAGTAAAGACCATGTCTTCCTGGCTGTCCATTTCATGCAGGAAAACAAGGTAAGCGTTGCATGAACCACAGCAGCATAGAGAAGTTGGCAGACTGCTGTGATAGGACCCTGCTGTATGGTGCAGGACTGGGCTGACAATGGAACTGTTTCCGCTCATATGGTACCTGTAAAACATATCACAAAGATTAAAACAGGAACATTTTAAACAAAAATATAAATGTACAAATGATGAACAAAGACAAAAGCAGTTCACAAGTGTAAGGACTACAGTGAAACATCATGTATACACACAGGATTCCTAAAACCTATCAGCCTGTCAGTTCTTTCCCTTGATTTTGTAATCAGTAATTGGATATTTAATTCTTTAAAACTATATTATGACATTTGGGGTTGTTTTTGAAGACCCAGAAATACACAAGATTGTTTGGTTGATAAAGGCACATTATCACAAGCCTCTGATATCACTTCATAGTTATTGCTAAAGAATGGGAGAAACTGGAAAGAAAACTGGAGTTGGAGCAACTTTTATAAAGATTTTTAACATTCTGACTGCACAACACATTTTCAGTTAACAGGTGAAATTGTTACCTTGAGGTCCAGAGGTGAAGTAAATGCTCTCTTGGTTCCGCATCTTGCAGGCTTGGCTCTGGCAGCATTTGAAAGTGGACTTGGCTGACAGGTGGCAGCATTTGATAGTGGACTTGGCTGACAGGAGGTGACAGTACCTGATGGCTATGGTCCTGTTCACCACGTGGCTCCTGGTAAAACATTACACCACAAAATATTAGAATTAGGAAAAAAATGACAAAAATGATAAATGAGCAAATGACTAGCACAGACAAGACCAACAACAGGAGAAACACAGGGACAGATCATGTGCCTAAGACTTTGCCAACATCTTTAACTCCTGTCAGATTTTCCCCTAGATTTTTTAACACCAGTAACTTCATTCTTCAAATTCTCGTTCAAGGGGATTTTCCCCCTGAAGTTAACATCAGTGCTGTTGTTTTTGTTGTTATTTTCCCACCATTTTTTCAATTAAATTTTGGGGGGGGGGTTATCCTCAAAGTGGCTCATTACACATCGTTTAGAGCCTTGCATGATTTACCACAATTGTTTAACGCAGAGAGTCAAATCTGACAAATCAGAAACATGGCAATGGAATTTGAAAGTTTCCTAGTTAGTTAAAAAATAATTGTAAATATGTTGCCAATTCTACAACACATACACATTCCAGGAAATTACAACTGCCACACTGACAGCTGCCAAAATTTAAACACAGGCTCTTTTCATACAAGTAAATATCTAACAGATTATTTCAAACTGCTCATCACCCCACTGACTTCAAAGGTCATTTCGGGGCTGTCATACCATTCACTTCAGTTCAGCTGCAGCAGAGTCTAGTCATCTTTTCTTTTAATAACTGAACCAATCATGAAGGCCATATTAGGGCCATCAACTTGTACATCAAACATCAACTTGTGAAAAAAAACAGTCGTCTATACAAAACCTCATCACTGGCGAGCCTTGTAGCTCTAGCCAAGTAATATATATTTTTTTTAAATCTCCCATTTATCTGAAGAACAAAATAAAATATTACCATCATGCTATCAATTTTTAAGCCACCCACCCTCCCCTTGACATTTCAAGAAAGACTTAATCTTTCCCTAGAAATGGGCCTATATATCCAACTATCGAAACATAAGTGCATAACATTGGCTCAACTTTACATGTACGTACCCATGCTGTGTTTCCAGGAGTTCCCCTGATGACAATGATACTGCAGAGGTAACTTTCCACCAAACATCAGTATGGTCCACATGGCTTTATTACCCCATTAAAACTCCCACAGAATAAAGGACAGGATGGAAGGATTAAGAAACGTTAAAAATGAAAGCAACACCTGCAAGACCTTTACCACATCTTTGCAGACTTTAAGAAATTCAACAGAGTTTAGCATACAGCTTTGTGGGCAACAATGAGGCTGTAAAACAACCTGATCAGAACTATGAAAAACCTCTATGACAGAGCAATCAGCGCAGTCTACAAAAAATAGAATGATTTCAGACTACTATTGGAGTACGTGAAGGATATCTGTTCTGCCCCACCCTCTTACAATAATGGCTGATGCAGTTGAAAAGCATGAGGAACAATCATTGGAGGCAGGACAATTACATACTAAAAGGTAAAAAAAGGGGTAAAGGTGTCCCATAGCCTAGGCGGTCATAGGGGAGTGAGGCGTCAGAGACCTCAGCTTCTCTAAAGGCCAGCATGTTGAGGGCGGCGCCCATTCACATCGATACAAAAATATGGTCATGACCAGCGAAGACATCGGTCTGATCTTGAAACTGATCTTGTCCTAGAGTACTTTTCACTTTGGTCATTGCAGCTGTTGTCTGGGTTATCCTGGAGAGAATTCATTCAGCTTTTGGTCCTTCATCCAATACAATAGCCCTTAGATATTTAAAGCTATGGACTGTCAATTTCTTTTTAGGTAGGTAAAGGTAAGGTACAGGTGTCCCATAACCTGTGTGGTCGTAGGAGAGCAAAGCGTCAGAGACCTCAGCTTCTTTAGGGGCAAGCATGTTGAGGGCGGCGCCCATCTCCTCTCCATCGCTGCTTTACCTTCCCTGACCCTGAAGAGGGCAGGTACCCATTTACAGCTGGAAGAACTGGGGGGACTGTACTGAAGCCAAGGTGTGCAAACGGTCAGCCATCCAACTGGTAACCACACTCGACGCTGCTGAACTTGACTGGGGGAAAGCGAGCGCTCTGACCACTGAGCTATCCCGACCCCGATTACAGACTAACATTTTGCAAATGACAGCTTAGCTGGAAAACAGCAAGAGCTTATTAACTTGACAAATAACCTCTTAACCTTTTCCAACATTTAAATTGCAGATAGTACAGGCAAATCACAAGAACACCTGTACTGGCCAAGACTGTCCTACAGGGAACAGTACAAGGAGAGAAACAAAGAGGCAGAAGAGAGAACAATAAGACAACAGACAGTGGACTGGATCTGAGAAGAATGCCATACTGCAGAAAGCTGAGAACCGCAAGGAGTGGAGGAAGCTGGTTGCAAAATCTTCAGTGGGGTCCCAACCACAGGATAGGTAAAGGAGAAGGTTTAGGGAAAAAAAAATAATGTCACGGGATGACAGAATCGCCATTCAAGAAAATTTGTCAATAGTCATGGAGGTGGGTTTGGTTCACCAAGAGGACTGTCACCATGATTGTTCAACTTTGACCCCCTTGCTTTTTAAAATTACTTTTTAGGTTTAATTATATTTTTTATCTTTAGATTTTTAAAAATGTTTTTATGTTTAATACTATTTTTAGCTACAGTTTTTTTTTATTTACTTTTTAGGTTTAATTCCATTTTTATCTCTAGCTATTTACTTTTTATGTTTAGTTCTATTTTTGATCCTGACTGTTTACTTTTTAAGCTAAATTCCTTTTTTACCCACCAGCTTTTTATATAGTTTATGGGTTTAAGTATTTTTTCAGTTTTATTACTTAATTTTACTCTACTCTTTTAATGAGGGTATGCTCTTATTATTGACATTTATACTATTGTGTTTATTCTATTTCTCTTAAGCAAGGGGTGTTGATACAATCAAATGTGGTGCCAGTGATCTTTGAAGGCTTTTGACAGATTTTAACATAATTATAGATTTGTGGGCGAGTATGAGGCTGAAAAATGTCAGTGCCAACCTGGTCAGAACCACTGAATGCCACTATGACAAGGCAACCAGCACAGTCTACTAAAACAACGTAGAAGAATGGTTCCGAACCACAAATGGAGTCGGTCAAGGAGGTCTGCTCTCTTCTGCTCTCTTCAAAATCCTAGAATATTGGCCGATGTATTTTAAACCATGAGGAAATAGCATTAGAGGCAGGACAATTACAAAGTTAAGTTTTGCCGACAACATTGAAGGCCTACCTCGAAAAGAGCAAGAGGTAGTCAACTTTGAACATCCCCTTGATGAGGGCTTTTCGGCATATGGCATGCAGATCAGCGCCGAAAAAAAAGTTGAAAAATAGTACCAATAGCATCAGCACTTACATTATCAAAGGCAGTAAAAAGAAATTGGGGACGGGATAGCTCAGGGGTCAGAGCACTCGCTTTCCCCCAGTCAAGTTAAGCAGCGTGGAGCTCCACGTGGTTGCCAATTAGAAGGCTACAGTACAGTTCCCCCAGTTCACCCAGCTGTAATTGCGTACCTACCCTCTTTAGGGTCAGGGAAGGTAAAGCAGCGAGGGAGAGGAGATTGGCGCCGCCCTCAACATGCTTGCCCCTAGAGAAGCTGAGGTCTCCGACGCCTCGCTCCCCTACGACCACACAGGTTATGGAACACCTATACCTTAACCATTACTTACCTAAAAAGAAATTGGCTGTCCATAGCTTTAAATATCTAAGAGCTATTGTATTGAATGAAGGACCAAAATCTGAAATTCTCTCCAGAATAGCTCAGACCACAGCTGCAATGACCAAACATAAAAGTACTCTAGAACGACAAGATCAGCTTTAAGAGCAGACTGATGTCTTCCCTGGTCATTTCCATATTTTTGTATGCATGTGAAATGTGGACCAAAACAGCAAACATTGAAAGGAGGATACAGGCAATGGACATGGGATGATTTCGCAAACACCTTGGTTTCTCTCACAGAGATCACATTATTACTGAAAAAGTGAAAACCAGAATTGAATACACAATCAGGCCATATTTAAAATGACTTTGGTGAAAAATGCAATCTGAAGTGGTACAGGCAAATCACACAAATTATCTGGACTGGCCAAGACTGCGTCCTACAAGGAACAGTACAAGGAGGGATACAAAGAGGCAGACAAGAGAAAACGATGGGAAGACAGAGAGTGGACTGGCCTTGTGTGGAACAACTTAATACAGAAAGCTGAAAACCGTGAGGAGTGGAGGGGGCTGATAGCAAAATCTTCAGTGGTGTCGCAGCGTCTAATAGACTACAGGATAGGCGAGGTGAGGTGACGTGAGGAGGAAGCTATATTTATTTAACTGAAAGTTTCCTTTATCCTCCATTCCCTGACCTTTACCCAGGGGCCCAACAAAGTGACAAAGCCACATGTACATACAGTTAGTTCAGAGGTCTGGTACCCCGGCAGTGTTGACTAGGTGCACTGTGACTGCTGATGGTGATGGCTGGTTCCTCACATGTGAGGATCATGGGAAGAAAGATGTTTTCAGTTTCTGCAAACCTCCTGGTGGCCAATGTGTGAGGAACACATTCTGTTGCACCCTGGGTAGATGAAGGAAGAAACTGGAACTATATTTTTGTCCCGTTTTCTTTTTCTGCTTGTTATGTTTTCTCTTCTTATGCTTGGCAGTCTGACAACAAAAGAACAAACAAAACAGTGTAATTAATATATGACACTTAAATCAAGATGGTGGGAGGGGAGATAGGTGTATGTGAGCATGTGTGCATCATAATTATGCAAGTGTCTTTATGCGTGTGTGTTTGCATGTGTACACTTTTGATGCAGGGATGTATCGAAAGGATGGATTGCCGAGTCAACTGAAAATGTTGCAAAGTTCATAATACTCTCTCTCCACTCCATTTTTCTTTTACCTCAGAGAAAGGGCGATCATGTAGTCAGCTTAAATACAGACAGTTCACACCAGTACCACCTTGTAATGCTTCAACTTTAATCTACCATTCTTGTACATCTCAATCCCTCCCCCCCTTTCATCTTTTCCAGCCGCCCCCTCTCCCTTTTTTACCCCAAGTCGGACAGGTGATCGATCTGATTGAAAAATTATCAGGGAAAGCAGCAGAGACAGAGAGAGAGAGAGAGAGAGAGAGAGAGAGAGAGAGAGAGAGAGAGAGAGAGAGAGAGAGAGAGAGAGAGGAGAGAGAGAGAGAGAGAGAGAGAAGACATTTACTTATCCTTTTATTTTTAGCTAATCTTTTATTTTATCCTACTATTTCGGTAAAGATATGTGCGACTGAATGCATGCAAATGATTTGAATAAGCACTTCTATTTGTTGCTTTACAAGATTCAGTGATTCATGGTAAAATTCCATACATTATTATATTATTATTATTATTATTATTATTACTATTATTATTATTATTATTATGATTATTATGATTATTATGATTATTATGATTATTATTATTATTATCATTGTTAAACAAATAATGGAATGAGCACTTGCGTAGTCTTTTACATCCTGTCCCCATCTGTATGCAATTTTGCCATCTGTTCCCACTAGCACTAAAAGCTTACTCTTCCAAAAGGCAGAACAGGTTTTAACAAGTGTGTTAAAATGCTCTGGGTGCATTTGCATATTGGACGTCAGTTTATAGTCTCATCCGAAGGACTTTAGGGGAAATGGAACCAGCAATGATGTGAACTCCAGGGGCCAGGGGGAAATCCCCTTAAAACAGACACCTTGATGCTGACTTGAACCCAGGCCATCAGATCACGTGCGCAATGCACAGCACTCGGACCACCAGCCTATCCCAGAGCAAAGGAGTGAGGGAGGGAAGGAGGGAGGGCGAGGGCGAGGGTGAGGGTGAGGGTGAGGGTGAGGGTGAAAAAGAGAGAGAGAGAGAGAGAGAGAGAGAGAGAGAGAGAGAGAGAGAGAGAGAGAGAGAGAGAGAGAGAGAGAGAAGAGAGAGAGAGTAGAGAGAGAGAGAGAGAGGAGAGAGAGAGAGAAGAGAGAGAGAGGAGAGAGAGAGAGAGAGAGAGAGAGAGAGAGGAGAGAGAGGAGAGGAGAGGAGAGAGAGAGAGAGAGAGAAGAGAGAGAGAGAGAGAGAGAGAGAGAGAGAGAGAGAGAGAGAGAGAGAGAGAGAGAGAGGAGAGAGAAGAAGAAGACAGACGACAGACAGAGAGAGACAGACAAGACAGAGATGCAAACGACAGAGGAAGGAAGACAGCAGCAGAGTGCTCTGTGTTTACCACAAAATATTGAAGATTCAAAATTTAAGTTTTAAGATTCAAATTGATACCTTTCGGCTACCAGATATTTCTGTGGTAGTACATTGTGATGCAGAAAACTGAACACTGCACTACAGTATTCATATTACACTGTTTACAAAGACAGTTTTTGTGTGCAATGCCAATGTGAATGATTATGCTTCTCTCAACTTTTTAGGGTTATTTTTTTATTGATTGAAAAAAAAAGAGTATTGCTCTGTTTTTCTGACGAACTTTTCAAAATCATCTTTTAAGACCATAAGATTACGACATCTTTTAGACCTGCTGTGTCACCTGTCCTAATAATCATCTTTACTGATCGGAACAAATCCATTCCAGCACATTCTACTAATGATTTTCCTATCTAAACCAACAACGTCTGCAATCTTAACAATGCTATACCATTAGCTACATTAAAACTAAGTTAATAAAATCTAGACTTCCCTTTATTTGCTACTCAAAAAAATCTGTACCTCTTGACTGGACTTCTTCCCCAGCACTGTGGAAGTCATCAGGGCAGTGCAGTGATGATGTAGGCAGCGTCTTGTGGTGGTCATCAAGGTAGTGTAGTGATTTTGCAGGTAGCACTGTGTTGTGGCCAGCAGCTTGGTGGTCATCAGGGCAGTGATATTGCAGGCAGTGTGTTGTGCAAGTCATCAGGGTAATGCATTGATTATGCAGGGAGTGTGTTGTGGACATCATGATATCAGTGCAGTGATTTTGCAAGAAGTGAGTTGTGGACTTCATGATATCAGTGCAGTGATTTTGCAGTAAGTGTGTTGTGGACATCAGTACAGTGATTTTGCAGGAAGTGAGTTGTTGAAGACATCAGGGTAGCGATTTTGCAGGCCGTGTTGTGGGCAGCAATCGGGTGGCGCCCATCCCTCTCCAGCATACAGGGTGACTTATTGACTGCTTCCTGTCACATAATGAAACATGCATTAGGCAGGTTGAGAGTTTTGCAGCAAACCAACCTGAACTTAGGTCGTACTCACTTCATCTCAGTCTACCCTATTCGGGCAAAAGCTAAGGCGAGGCAACTCCGCAGATCTGTGTCATATTCGCAGTATAACTATTTCGACTAATCATTGACAAGCGCTGACTTTTGCTACGGATTTTACTGACTAGGCCTACTTACCATCGTATTTGAGCCAGGCAACAACCATCAGTAATTAGTCATAAGCAATAGTTATTCATGGCGACATTTCCTTATTCTTCTCACCTTCACTTCCTCTTTCATCTCTACTTTGTGTTGTATACATCAGTAAAACTCATTAGTAGCATCCCATTCGATTCTCGTTAAGAGTGCTGCTTGCTGCGCGCACTGTACAAGTGAAAGGGGAGGGGGGGGGGGTGCATGCATCAGTCCTGTTGGCTACAATTTCCAACCCCTTCCTTTACCATGTCGAGCGCTAATTTTTGTATCAAAGATCACGATCACAACTATTATTTATCAATCTTT
>CM060317.1:12931941-12944441 GCA_030674155.1 Stramonita haemastoma
TTCAGACTTTGCACAAGAAATCCTTCATGAGACAATCCTCATCCCTATTCCTCACAGTACTCCACAAGTGGATGCCAAGCTTTTTGATGGTGCTGCTCTCATCCAAATGCTGTCGCCAAAGCTGACAACTACCTTTCAGGAGTATGTAGATGTCATTGTCTTGCCATACATAATGTGCCAGCTTGATGCAGTATCTCAGATTGACATTGTTTTTGATGTTTATAGGGCTGACAGCTTGGAATCTGCTACAAGGGAAAAGTGAGGTTCTGGTGTTCGAAGAAAGGTTATGGTTTCAGCACAGATCCCAAGAAACTGGCAAGGCTTTCTGCGGGTAAATGAGAACAAAAATGAACTGTTCAGGTTCATTGCAGAGACTCTTTTGGAAGAAGCAGGAGTCCATGGCAAGGTCCTTATTTGTACAAGTGCTGAGAAAACACTGTGCTCATCCAGCAAAGACACCAGCAGAATAGAACCTTGTACCCATGAGGAAGCAGACACTCGTCTCATGCTACATGTGGATGACTGTGTGAAAGATGGCCTGTAGAGAGTCTTGATCAGGACAACGGATACCGATGTAGTTGTACTTGCTGTTGCCTGTGTCCAGTTAAGTGCAGTTAATGAAGTGTGGATTGCTCTTGGAGTTGGAAAACACTTTAAATATCTAGCAGCCCACATAATTGCCACTCAGCTTGGTCCAAAGTGCTCCAAAGCCTTGCCAGCCTTCCATGCATTTACAGGGTGTGACTGTGTGTCGTTCTTCTCTTGGAAGAGAAAGACTAGAGCGTGGAATACATGGGCTGCATATCCACAAGTTACTGACACCTTCCTGCTCATAATGGAACCACCAGCTACTCACCTGCCCATACCCAACTCAATGATGGATGTTCTTCAACGATTTGTTGTTCTATTGTATGACAGGACCTGTGAGTTGCAAAGCATTGATGAAGCCAGGAAAAGAATGTTCACAAAGGGAAGACGGCAGTTGGAGAACATTCCACCCACTCTTGGTGCACTTCAGCAGCATACCTTACGTGCAGTCTACCAAAGTGGTCACATCTGGGGACAGTGTTTGGTGAAAGCACAGGACCCTCCTTGCCCTGGACTATGGGGTTGGCAGAGAGAACAGGATCAGGGATGGAAACCTGTGTGGACTACACTGCCACAGGTAGAGGAAGCCTGTCAAGAACTGATCCACTGCAGCTGTAAGCTGGCCTGTCGAGGACGCTGTAAATGCTTCAAAGCCAGCTTGCAGTGTCCTGCCTTGTGTGCATGTGCTGGAGGTGCTGACTGTAGAAAGGACTAGGGCACATGGCAGCATTGTCCCTTTTCCTATAAGTCAAGGTGAGTGTGTGTGTCAAGTCAAGTCAAGTCAAGTCAAGTCAAAGTCAAGTCAACCTTTTATTTTCAGATGGTACATTGAATAAGCATCGATTTGCTTTTTTTCATCAAGCCATCTATGTAAGGAAAAAAAAATCAAGAAAATTTTTAAAAAATTAAAAAGGCAGAGAAAAACATTTTATCAACATTAATTAACCAACATGATTTCAACAGCCTTAAAAATACAATATGCCTATAGAAAATATAAGCAACAACACTGACAATGAAAACTGGAAAAATAAACACACAAAAAACACTCTAAAGTCACTCTCTCTCTCTCTCTCTCTCTCTCTCTCTCTCCCCTCTCTCTCTCTCTCTCTCTCTCTCTCTCTCTCTCTCTCTCTCCTCTCTCTCTCTCTCTCTCTCACACACACACACACACACACACACACATACACACACAACTCACACACACACACACCCCACACACACACACACACACACTTACACAGAGTTACAATGTTACTAATACCATTATTTAAAGTGTGTGTGTGTGTGTGTGTGTGTGTGTGTGTGTGTGTGTGTGTGTGTGTGTTGTGTGTGTGTGTGTGTGTGTGTGTGTGAATGTGTGTGTTTGTGTGTGTGTGTTAGTTTGTTGTTGTTGCTGCTGCTGCTGGTACTGTTAAAGAGTTGTTCTCTTTCTACAAATCCTGGTCCACCAAATCAGTAAACGTCACCATTACCGTGTCACGATGCGCACGTGCATATGAGTGTGCATGGGTGCTTGTATGTGTATATATATATGTATGTATGTACACACACACACACAACATATATATATTATATATATATATATATATATATATATATATATATTATATATATATATATATATATATATTATATATATATATATATATATATATATATAGATATTGTGTGTGTGTGTGTGTGAATGAAGAGTAAGTTATCAGCTTTACAGATTATAAAACATAAAGTGAAATTCAGGAGCTGTTGCTTTGTGTGTAGAATAACTTGTTAAAAATGGTTATGTATGATAAATTATTTTTTAAAATCTGCTATCATTCACTGCTGTTTGCGTTCTTGAAACCACTTTTGATGCCACAAAGAATGTATGTACAATTAATTAGGAGTTGCTTCAAAAATGAGCAGATTAACAAGTGGAGAATGTTACATTTGTCGCAATCTTTGATAAGTGGGGTATACATCTTTGATCGTCAAATTAAGTGGGAAACAATTGGCCAATATGGTGTTTCCCATGCCAATATTGTACAGGAGGGTCCAAAGTATGCGTATGCCAAAAATAATGCCGTCACCCCTTTCTGCAGTTTTTGCCCAATATTCTTACCAGAGCTGCTGGACTACAGGGTCAACCCCCTTGTATTATTGGCATTGGCAAGTCTGCACGTAAGCTGAAATGCAAAATGTCTAAATGTCTGCCGTTAGTCTGTCGTGCAAACTGCCAAGACTTGAACAAGTAACTGTAGGACTGACAGCGTATAAAAATACTACGTAAGTTACTGTACTTTTTTCTGACTATGAAATTCGAGCTGTTCTCTCTGGGGAAAGGGCTTCACCATGTAGCACTGCCTTTTGTTTGTTGTTTGTTTGTTTGTTGTTGTTGTTCTTGTTTGTTCCACTAAAGCTGGGTTTTATTCTTTTCAGAATTGTTCTGGGGGTATTCCATGTTTTGTTTCTGTGAGTTGGGTTTTTTCATACGTTGGTTTGGGGGTTTTCATAGTTGGTTTAAACAATTTTTATTTGCTCAGAATAACGTAGCACCAATATATGAACTGAGCACAACAAGCAATGCTTAGCATGAGTACTCATGGTTCTATGATTGTGCAAAAACAGGCTGCAGCTGAACCGAATTGCGTCAAATAGATGACATACATACACTAAATGCATCTTGAAAGCGGGACCCAGGACAATTGTTTCATCCCAAAAGACTTTACTCTCAGACCTCAACACACCATAGTCTTGTGGATCAGGGAAAAAAGTCTGCTTCTTCTTCGAGCAAAGCTGAACCTGTGACTTGTCTTTGTGGACAGGTTAAAAAGTTAAAGTCTGTCCCAGCCTCAGGCTCACCAGGCCGGTGCTTATCCCGGTTTCTGTGGCGTTAAGCGACTGAGAGTCATAGACTGCCCCCTAGATAGGACACCAGTCTATCGCAGGGTTAACCCCCAACACAAGTTTGGTACCCCTTTTACACCTGGGTGGGGTGAGAAAATAGCCGTAAAGTGCCTTTTCCAGGGGCACAACGCCATAGCCGAAAGCTGGGATCGAACCCGCAACCTTTAGATTACGAGTCCAACGCCCTAACCACTAGACTACAGCGGCGGCTTGTGGACAGGTGTGTTACCATTATTGTACACTTCTGATACAAGTCCGAATCTGTAGTAAGTACAGGTAGAGAGATACGCTACCATTTACACACTGCAGATTCTTGTCAGACTCTGTAGTAAGGACATGTGTACCTGTCGTTATGAGTCACATTGTTGCAAAGGTGATATTCAATATGCTCATGTCAGTGCCTAGATATTGCAAAGCGGGTGGTCATGTTACTAACTCACCCTATCATGATTTGATAAAATTGCTGAGAAATCAAAGCATGAGACAGAGACAAGGGGAGTGTGGAGATAACACACTCATCCAAAAAGGGAGAAGTGGCCGGCCGGTTCAGTTCAGGTTTCCTTCATCCAGTACACCTGGAGTGATGGTCATGGTGCTGGTTTTACAGAGGCCATGTGAGCAGCATATATAATTATAGTGCACGTAAAAGAACCCGCGGCAACAACAGAGTTGTCCCTACCAAAAATTCAGTTGAATTACAGCCAGTACTCACGGGGATTTAAATGTACATGAAGATAGATATTAAACTGTGTGGCGCTGCTCTTGCGGCGGTGCGCTCTCCCTGAGGAGAGCAGCCTGATCTCTCTCTCTCTCTCTCTCTCTCTCTCTCTCTCTCTCTCTCTCTCTCTCTCTCTCTCTCTCTCCTCTAGCTAGCTAGCTAGCTAGCTAGATCGAACCCACGATCTCATGGACCCTTGGGATTGAAGGCAAACGGTCTTAAATACTAAGCTATAGCATCCATTAATAAATGAAAAGGAAAGTTGTAGAAGATTGCAAATCCATAATTTTGGCGTTTATCATGGACTGTTTCCATGGCAACTTGTATAAAATTAAGCAACATGCATAAAATTACGCAACATGCATAAAATTAGGCAACATGCATAGAATTAAGCAACATGCGTAAAATTAGGCAACATGCATAGAATTAAGCAACATGCATTCAAAATTAAGCAACATGCATAAAGTTAGGCAGCATGTATAAAATTAAGCAACCTGTAGACTTTTAGATTTCATTGGTGATGCCGATTTTTTTTTTTTTAAAGGCAAAACCCTAAACATAGAATTCGTAACAATCTTTTTATTCAGTTGTGATGTCTTTGTCATACGTGAAATAGCACACACAAACAACCCAGGGAAGGAGGAGTAGTTGTTGGTAGCAAATTTCAGGAGAAGATACTACTCTCATAGATTTGTATTTCATTTTTATTTTATACCCCTTTATGTCACAGCAGATTTCTCTGCGTGCAATTCGGGCTGCTCTCCTCGGGGAGAGCTCGTCGACACAAGTGCAGCGCCTACCCATTATTTTTTTCCCTGTCTGCAGTTGCATTTGTTTCCCTATCAGAGTGGGGTTTTTTCTACAGAATTTTACCAGCGACAACCCTTTTGTTGCCGTGGGTTCTTTTACGTGCGCTAAATAATGATACGCAACACACGGGACTTCTGTTTATTGTCTCATCCGAAAGACTAGCATCCAGACCACTACTCACGGTCTAATGGATGGGGGTAAAGTTTTGGGCCCAAACGGGAGTCCAATCACTGCACACTCCGACCCGGACTTTTCGCTTTCTAGGCAAGGCGCGTAACCTCCTAGACCACCGATCCACCAGAAACAGCCAGAGAAACAACCATTAAGTATACAAACAGGCAGGGGGCAGAGTGGCTCTTCTTGAAGATGTTGAAGCGTTTTCCCACGAGAAAACCAACTACATTTTACAGAGAGAGATAAAAAACAAAAGATTCACTCAGTATATCACTTAAAGTCAGGGCAGATTTCTCTGAATCAAACTCGGGCTGCTTTCCCTGAGGAGATCGCGTCGCCACAAGTGCAGCGCCACTCATTATTTTGTTTTCTTTTCTTGTCTGCGTGCGTATTTGTTTCCCTATCAGAGTTTCTACAAAATTTTGCCAGGGATAAACTCTCTTGTTGCCGTGGCTTCTTTTACGTGCGTGTTACATCATACAAAAGACCTCCGTTTATCGTCTCATCCGAAAGACATAGCACCTTGACCACCCCTCACGGTCTAGTAGTTGGGGGGAAAAGTTTCGGACACAAACAGAGACCGAACCTAGACCCGGATCCACCCCGAACTTTGTGTTTTCGTGGCAGGTGCGTTACCTCCCGACCCCGATCCGCATGACTTACATTTCTAAATGAATTTCTGTAAATAAAAAAGGAGTGGACTGACTTATCTCAAAGAGTGGCCTAGAATTGAGTAACCCAGGATTATCATTTTTTCGAAAGGGAGGAGCAGTGCGGTCAAAGTAAAGATTGATTGATTGACTTTGTACTGTTACTACGTGTCAAGGTGTCTGTCGCCATGGGTGCAAATGTACTTTTGTTACATGCTGAAGAACTGAGATAAGTACATGTGTACCAAAGGTGCCGGTGAGCTTTTGATGTACTAGTAGGGAAATAATACTATACGTATTACAATTTAGTATCCTCAGCTGTTTTGCCGTTTCATTATTTTTTTTCCAAACTAGTTAAAGATGATTTAGTATCTTGCCTCTGATCGGTGCAATTTCTGTCTGTCTAGTCTGTCTGCCTCTGTCCGTCTGAGCGCGCGTGTTGTGTGTGTGTGTGTGTGTGTGTGTGTGTGTGTGTGTGTGTGTGTGTGTGTGTGTGTGTGTGTGTGCGTGCGTACGTGTGTGTGTGTGTGTGTTTGTGCGTGCGTAGGCACGTGCATGTGTGTGTGTGTGCGTGGGTACGTGTGTGTGTGCGTGCGTGCGTGCGTACGTGTATGTGTGTATGTGCGTGTGTGCGTGTGTGTGTGTGTGTGTGTGTGTGTGTGTGTGTGTGTGTGTGTGTGTGTGTGTGTGTGTGTGTGTGAGTTTTCTTTTTTTTCCCCCCTCTTCGTTTTCATAAGGACAGGGTAAGTACAGACTCCCTACTAACCCTCACCTGTTATCAAGGTGTGATGAGTGCGCGTTTTTCTTCTGAGTTTTTCTCCCTTTTTTGGTTAGAGTATATGGCTCATTTCAGATAAAATATATGATAAATGATGATGTCATCTGTCACAAGGTAATCATCAAATCTGATAAAATCCTGATATCAAAGGGAATTTCCACGAACACTTCCTGTTAAGGTTATCACAACTGATAATAACATTACAAGTTGCGAAACATCATTAAAAACCCACACCCACGCACAGAATGTATACTTAAAATATGTGTACAGCGCGCGCGCGCGCGCGCGCGCGCGCGCGCGTGTGTGTGTGTGTGTGTGTGTGTGTATGTGTGTACATGTGCACGCCTGTGCGCACACACCATCACTCCTCTTCATGCGTGGGTGCGCGTGCACGTGCGCGCGTGCAGGCGGGCGAGTGTGTGTGTGTGTGTGTGTGCGCGCGTGTGTGTGTGTGTGTGTGTGTGTGGTGAGGGGGTGGGGGTGTAGTGGGGTGGAATCTGGGGATAGGGGGGCCGGGGAGGTTTATTGGTTGATGGATTGACTGACTGACTGATGGGTGGTTGGCTAGATGGCTGATCGATCAACTGCTTTATTGGTTGACTGATTTATGTTCCAAGGGTCAGAAACTGAGTGAGGTCTCCACAGTTTCTGTACTCTGTCATTAAGCTCTGACTCATGATTGAAAAAAAAAAAGTAATTTAAGTTAATAGGCCAGACAGGCAGATATATGGACAGACAGACATTGCTATAGACAGACAGACTGACAGACAGGCAGACTGACTCCAGAGAGAGAGAGAGAGAGAGAGAGGAGAGAGAGAGAGGAGAGAGAGAGAGAGAGAGAGAGAGAGAGAGAGAGAGAGAGAGAGAAGAATACAAATATGACTACGAATACGAAACAGAATAGGCCAGACATGTAGACATATGGACAGACAGACATTGATATAGACAGACTGACTGACATACACACAGACTGACTCAGAGATTCGATTCACCGATTCAAATGATTTAATTGCATAGATAAAGTACATCCATTGCAATGAGGAAACAGAAGATTGATGGCATGTACAATCTTCCAGACAAGGATTCCTTATCATGGAATTCATTACCATTTAGTCAAAAAGCATATCAGAAAGAAATATTTCGAACAGAATTCGTAAAACACTTGCTTCCTTATAGCAGTCACGATATACCAGAAGAAAGATGCTCTTTTTGCACAGTTCCAGTCAAAACCACAGGCTCTTCTTCGCCTCTCAATGCACGTGCCACACGTTCCTGCCCTTCCTGGAGGGCTGCCAAAATTTCCCTGCCAAAATCTCGTGGCTGTGCTGTTGGCTGTCGTGATTCACGAAGTCCACTGTCCCCTGTCTCCACGTGCTGGGTGCTGTCTACACAGTGTGAAGCAGCTGTGTTGTCACTCTTGTCGGCATGGAGTGTCACTTTGGCACATGACAGTTTCAACAATGTCACATGCACCCTGCTCAGCACAATCTGTCACCTTTGCCAGTGTCACAGTCTGTGTGTCAGTATTGAATGGTTCCATGTCGATGGATTGGCAATCGTGCCTTGTGTCAGTCAGGGGGTGGGTTACAGAGGGAGGGGATTCGTCACCATACACACAAACATGTCCGCCCCAACCCCCTCATCACAGTTGTTTACAGTGTACAGTAAACTGGGTGGGGTTGGAAAAAACAAATTCGAAGGGGATGGATGGTTCTCACTTGCCTTTTTTTCTTGTTGCATTCTGTGCTCCTCCGCTCGTCTCCTGTCCCTGTTCACCTGTGACACAGACTTCCTCTGCTATACACAACGCTGTGATCTTCAGCCACAGGAGACCGGTTTACAGTTGTTGCTGTCAGCCTGAGAACCACAGTTGTGTGGTTACCTCTGCCGTGTATTTTAAATGAAGACAGAGTGCTTTCATGCAGAGCTGCATTCAGTATGGTTTCCAACGTGAGGGAAGTCCTTCGACAGGCATTATGTAGTGAAACTGTAAAAACTTTGATATTGTAAATAACTGCTGTGGAGAGATGCGTCTTGCCGGTTTCCTAGCAAGGGAAGCTACTCCGAACCGACTGACTCAGAGAGAGAGAGAGAGAGAGAGAGAGAGAGAGAGAGGAGAGAGAGAGAGAGAGAGAGAGAGAGAGAGAGAGAGAGAGAGAGAGGAGAGAGAGAGAGAGAGAGAGAATTGAATTGAATTGAATTGAATTGAATAAATTTTATTTAAAGAGGGTAATGGCATAAGCAAACATGCTTTTTTACAACCAGCCCTCTGGGTATAAAAGAACACAAATAACCAACAATCAAGAAAACCAACTTCTCAACCAAACAACGAACAATTTCTTTTTTAAAGAATACGGGGGGAAATCAAAACAAAGAATATATTAGGAATACAAATTTAAATACCAGACAGGAGAGTAAAGGGAAGGAGAGAGGAGAGAGAGAGAGAGGAGAGAGAGAGGAGAGAGAGAGAGAGAGAGAGAGAGAGAGAGAAGAGAGACAGAAGACAGACAGACAGACAGACAGACAGACAGACAGACAGACAGACGACAGACAGACAGACAGACAGAAGACAGACCAGAGACAGAGAGAAGAGAGAGAGAGAGAGAGAGAGAGAGAGAGAGAGAGAGAGAGAGAGAGAGGAGAGAGAGAGAGGGAGAGAGGAGAGAGAGAGAGAGAGAGAAGCATAATTTTGCAAACATTAACATTTCTATTAAAAAAAATATATGATAATAAAAAAAAAAAAATAATAAAGCATCCGACCATCTAGTCATGTAAATAATCATATTTATAGCAACAAGAACAATGATGATGATGATAATTATGATAACACAAATATGATGAGGGTGACAAAAAGACGCTAATGAGTATGATGGGTTGTGAGGATGATGATGACGATGATGGTGATGATGATGATAATGATGGTGATGATATGAACAACGACTGCGACAAACGGCAAGATACATGCTGAGTGACAATAATAGTGTTGATAATAGATCAGTTCAATACATGTTTGTGTTCAATACATGTTTGGAGAAAGAAATGTTAAATCAGAGAGACTCATTAAGTAATTAAACATGCTGGTTTTAAATTTCGAAAAATTAGATTCACATTTTAGGAGCTCTGGAATATTATTCCATAGCCATCCTCCAGAGTACATAAGGCTAGACTTAAAAAGATTAATTGTTGTGAAAGGAACATTTATTTTGTGGGAATGTCGATAACTATTATAAGTAAACAGATTCCTAAGAGAATGTGGAGTCTTACCATGGAGTATTTTATACATGAGAATGCCTTTATTGTATATTAACTTGGCTGGGAGGGGAAGTATATTTGCTTGTTTATAGTCAAAATCTGTTAGAGTAGATGACTTACTTGTTAATGACAATTTTAATGGCTTTTTTGTGAACGCTAAGCAAATGTTTAAGTACATTTTTACTCGCTAGATCCCAGAGTGTAGATGCATAATCAATGTGAGATTGTATATATGCATAAAAGAATAGTTTCCTAGCATGTAAATTTAAAAAGTTCTTTATTTTTCTAAACTGATACAGTTTTGATGCTATATTTCTAGACATTTTTTCTAAGTGTTTCGACCATGTGAGGTTATTATCTATTGTTACACCTAAAACTTTATGATTCGTTACTTCATCGACTTTCACATTAGAAATATATAGAGAGGGTAAAGACTGGGTGAGGTTTTGACGCTTTTGTCTATTGGTAATCAACATAAATTTAGTTTTATTGGGATGTAGAGACATGTGGTTTAGTTGTGTCCACTGAATAAGGTTATTGAGAGAGAGAGAGAGAGAGAGAGAGAGAGAGAGAGAGAGAGAGAGAGAGAGAGAGAGAGAGAGAGAGGAGAGAGAGGAGAGGAGAGAGAGAGAGAGAGAGAGAGAGAGAGGAAATTCAATGGGCCGTAGACATATGGACAGACAGACATTGATATAGACAGACTGACTGACATACACACAGACTGACTCAGAGAGAGAGAGAGGAGAGAGAGAGAGAGAGAGAGAGAGAGAGAGAGGAGAGAGAGAGAGAGAGAGAGAGAGAGAGAGAGAGAGAGAGACTGGCACGTGATGATAGTCTGACGTAAACATGTCAAGGTTATTCTTTGAGTTGCTGCAGATTTTTCAGCCACACTAGGACAAGTAGACAGACATTCAGACAGATTGACAGATTGACAGACAGGCAGACAGATTGACAGACAGGCAGACAGACAGACAGACAGACAGGTAGACAGACAGGTAGACAGACAGAAAACTGTGCAGACAAAAAGACAGGTGGACAGAGAAAAGTAAGTAAACCAGCACTCTAAATCTTTTTTTTTTTTTTTTTTTTTTTTTAATAGAGTGTTTGCTTGTTCAGTGTGGTAATGTGGTGCAAACGTATACATGCTTCAGATTTTTGGTGAGGTGCAATAATATACTTAGCAAAATAGACCACAAAATAAAAGAGAGAATAAAAGTAAAAGAAAAAAAAGTACAAAGGTAGACAATAGTGCAATGGTATACAAAGTGGTGGAAACATACTAGATCCATTTCCTGTTTTCAATTGTATTGTATTGTATTGTATTGCATTGTATTCTATTGTTTTCTTTTGTATTGTATTGTATACCACTTTAAGTCACGGCAGATTTCACTGTGTGAAATGCAGGCTGCTGTCCCAGGGGACAGCACGTCGCCACATGAGCACCGCCACCTTTTTTCTTCTTTTCCTGTCTGCAACTGTATTTGTTTTCCTACCAGAGTGGCTTTTATTTCTACAGGAATTTGGCAGGGTCAACTCCCTTGTTGCCGTGGGTTCTTTTACGTGCGCTAAATAATCATGCGTAACACACGAGATTTTGGTTTATCATCTCATTCGAAAGACTAGCACCCAGACAACCACTCACGATCTAGTAGATGGGGGACAAGTTTCTGGCCCAAACGGGGATTGAACCACCATACACTTCGAACCTGGACTTCCCGCTTTCTAGGCAGAGACGTTACCTCTAGACCAGGGATCCACTGTAGGCCTCTATAGTTGTATTTATTAACGTCACACTCTGTCTCTTATCTACTTCAACTTCTATCAACTAAGAAAATCCAAGATTCCCGAAGAGCTATGTTATAAGAAGGCAAATCTCTACTTCTTCTCATCGTGCACATAATAGTATTCTTCAAAAAATTAATTGTTAATATTGATTTTGAACTTTAAAAAAATATTAAGCTTCATAAACCAAGTAATTTTCCACATCTCTCTCTCTCTCTCTCTCTCTCTCTCTCTCTCTCTCTCTCTCTCTCTCTCTCTCTCTCTCTCTCACAACAAAGCTCTCTCTCTCGTCTCTATCTCTGTCTGTCTGTCTGTCTGTCTGTCTGTCTCTCTCTCTCTCTCTCTCTCTCTCTCTCTCTTCTCTCTCTCTCTCTCACACACACACACACACACACACACACACAACAAAGCAAACAAGTTGGTAGCCAGATTCCGATTCAGTCACACGAATGACATCATTAAACTTTACAGCTAATGACTGTGACGAAATTGTCTTTATGACGACTGTACGCTGCTCTGACCTGCTTTACACGCACGACCTGTTGACGTGGAGCTACGTGGCCGATGACTGCTTTAGTACACACGTAATAGTGCGTGTTGTGTGTGGATGGGGGGGGGGGGGGGGGGGGGGTGGGTAGATGATAGGGAGGATGACAGCTGCGTTGGCGCTGGAAAAGCCTAAAGGTTAGAGCGTGGCACTCGCTGCGCTCTATTACAGAAACCGAGGGCGTGGGTTCGGTCACCTACCTAAGTTAATATAACTAGTCTATGGAGTTACGGAGAGTTCTCCATAAGCATATGATCCCTGGTGTGTTCTTTCGAGGTGATTTTTCCCTCTGGAGTTAATACTAATTCTCAACCCGCA
>CM060317.1:12951941-12954441 GCA_030674155.1 Stramonita haemastoma
AGGCACTAAATAACAATGCCAGCAGTCCATGCAGTCTTGATGAGGAGTCAGCTTGGAGACTTTCTTCCGACAACGATGTCCTTCAGACAGGGTTGCCTACCCTCACCTTCTTTATTCAACCTTTTTCTTGAGATGGTAATGCAAGAGAGGGTCATTGATTTTACAAAACTGTCTCTTGGTGGCAAATCCATCTCCAATCTTCCGTTTGCTGATGGCACTGATCTCCTTGGATGCAGAAACAACGAACTCCAAGAACTTACAAGCAACTTGGAAAAACACCCAACAATGATCTAGATCTAGAACTTGTTGTATGGACATCAGTGCAGAGAAGAGCAATTCAACTCATCTCTACTGTCTCCATCGCCACTGTCCTCAGTAGGAGCTCCACACAATGCCACCAGGGTTCGCCATCTCTCTCTGTCTCTGCTGAGTTCTGCAATCTCCTGTAGCCCCCCTTCCCAGACCATTCATCTCAGTGATGTTGGCAATGTAGGATGCTGGTGGTCTGCCTCTTTTCCATCAGCCCTTAACCTTACCTGGGATAACTGCCATCATCAGATTTGTCTGTGTGTTTCTGTTCCTGAAAAGAGCAAGATGATGATAAACAGCACCAGCTACATAACAGTTAGCATTGTCCTAAATGGTCAGCAACTTGAAGAAGCAGACTCCTGCAAATATCCTGATGTCACATTGACCAGAGATGGACGTTTTTTTTTTTTTTTTTTTTAGCAGAAGTAAAGATCAGACCTGTTTTTGTAATCTCGGCCATGGCGAAAATGACCGGATTAAAAATAAAAGGAAATATCATAGACAATGTAATACAGTTCAGTACAATACAATGTAATGCAAAACACAACACAAGTCAAAACAACACAGTATAATACAACGCAACACAATACAGCACGATACAATGTCATACAATAAAACACAATACAATTCAACGCAATATAATACAACACAACGCAATACAATACAACACAACACAACACAACACAATACAATACAACACAACATAATACAATACAATACAAAACAATACAATACAACAAATCTCATTCAACCTGGACGATGGCTACGAATGAGAATTCCAACCTGTGGCCCTTTGATCAAACACCATTCATGTCCTATCCATCTGATCAAACATCATTCATGTCCTATCCATCTGATCAAACATCATTCATGTCCTATCCATTTGATCAAACATCATTCATGTCCTATCCATCTGATCAAACATCATTCATGTCCTATCCATTTGATCAAACATCATTCATGTCCTATCCATTTGATCAAACATCATTCATGTCCTATCCATTTGATCAAACATCATTCATGTCCTATCCATTTGATCAAACATCATTCATGTCCTATCCATTTGATCAAACATCATTCATGTCCTATCCATTTGATCAAACATCATTCATGTCCTATCCATTTGATCAAACATCATTCATGTCCTATCCATCTGATCAAACATCATTCATGTCCTATCCATCTGATCAAACATCATTCATGTCCTATCCATTTGATCAAACATCATTCATGTCCTATCCATTTGATCAAACATCATTCATGTCCTATCCATTTGATCAAACATCATTCATGTCCTATCCATTTGATCAAACATCATTCATGTCCTATCCATTTGATCAAACATCATTCATGTCCTATCCATTTGATCAAACATCATTCATGTCCTATCCATTTGATCAAACATCATTCATGTCCTATCCATCTGATCAAACATCATTCATGTCCTATCCATTTGATCAAACATCATTCATGTCCTATCCATCCTGCAGTCGACCAGCTCCCCCCTCCCCACCCCCTCCCCTTCACCTCCTATAAAAAAATGTTTCCTCGTCTTCTGTGACGACTCCGTCCTGTTGCTCCCACGCCGCTCATCCCAATCTCCCCGCCACAGCCATACCCAGATTCGTTGTGTCTCATCCCCGGGGTCGAAAGTCCACAGAGAGCCCATCAATGTTAGGCCACCGTGGGGCCACCATCCAGAGGGGCCCTACATTTCTGCTGAGTCACTTTGGTGGTGTTCTGTGGTGCCTGTTCTGAGCTAACATACGCAGGACATCACCTACTAAGCCGTCTACTAACGACAGTATTACCTCAGTAGGGTAGCCAGACTGAGTGAGTCACCCACCCGAGGTGGCGACCACCGCAACGTCCCTCCAACGACCGTCTCCCCGCGAACGTCCAACCCTAAAGGCTTTGACACAAACTCACCACAGGCATAAAAGCGTATGGGGAAACCGAATCTGAGGTCACCATGAGACCAGAGCAACTGGGGCCACCGAATCAGAGGCAATTTTAATTATTGCATGATAATCAATGGAAATGAGGATGACGTAATGCTGCTGCTGTGGAAGTGCATCCGCTTTGAGACTACTTGACAGGGTTGTACTCTACGCTTACTGTCATAATATACCCCGGCGTATACCGGGCCCCGAGAGATACAGACACCTACAGTGTTAGTCAGGTAATTAGA
>CM060317.1:12964290-12974611 GCA_030674155.1 Stramonita haemastoma
GACAGACAGACAGACACAGAGACACAGAGACAGAGACAGACAGAGAGACAGAGAGACAGAGAGTATGTGTGTATGTATGACAAAAAAGAAATATATTGATTACTGTCAACATCAAACTAACAGGTGCATATTTAAGATTGACAGCTCCAGTGATATAGAGGCTTATATCACATACAAAAAGAACGGGGACAAACAGACAGACACTGAGATAGACACACACAGACACACATATAACACAGACACACAGACACCAGACACTCACACACACACACACACACACACAACACACACACACACACACACCCCACACCACACACACACACACACACACACACACACTCACACTGAGATAGAGAAAGACAAACAGACAGACAAACATGGAGGTTGTTTACATCTGATATTAAGCTTTCACCAGAATAATTATCGATCGGCCTTGGCCTATCTTCAAAAACATCAGCACTCCTTTTAAGAGAGAGAGAGAGAGAGAGAGAGAGAGAGAGAGAGAGAGAGAGAGAGAGAGAGAGAGAGAGAGAGAGAGAGAGAGAGAGAGAGAGAGAGAGGGTGGGGTGGGGGGTGGGGGACAGGAAGTGACACAGACAACCTGAGACAGTGACTGGTACACTGATAGACAGACAGAGAGACAGACAAAAGCACAGCAATCGTTTGTCATCATCTACCGAACTTTCACCCCTTAAAATGACATATCACTGTTGTTGTTTTGTTGTTTTTTTAAAGAGAGAACCCGAGACAGGGACGCACACAGACAGACAGAACATATTGCTCACACGTTAAATCCTGTTCTGCTTTTCGGAAGAGTAGGCCACTGTGTGCTGTTGAGAACTGATGACAAAATTTTCAACAAAAAAAACCAACTGCGCACGCACGTGGACTGGATGTTAAAAAAAAAGCACATAAGTGCTTAGCCCTTTAGTCTAAAGAAAAAAAAAAGAATTGTTTTTTAAAAACAAGAGAGGAAGAGGAGAGAGAGAGGAGAGAAGAGAGAGAGAGAGAGAGAGAGAGAGAGAGAGAGAGAGAGAGAGAGAGAGAGAGAGAGAGAGAGAGAGAGAGAGAGAGAGGCAAGGCAAGGCAAGGCAAGGAGAAGGCAAGGCAAGGCAAGGCAAGGCAAAGTATTTTATTCGAGGATAATAGATAAGCACTCGTGTGCTTTTTTACATCCAGTCCCCGCCTTTCAGGGATACATCAAATTGAGAAGATACTAAACAATAAAGAGAGAGAGAGTAGAGAGAGAGAGAGAGAGAGAGAGAGAGAGAGAGAGAGAGAGGAGAGAGAGAGAGAGAGGAGAGAGAGAGAGAGAGAGAGAGAGAGTCAAAGAGGGACCACGAATTCTTTAACAAAAGAAGGGCGCCACAGGAAATGCAGGGAAACTGGCAGATACAGAGAGAGATGATGTTTGAGAGAGAGAAGAGGGAGGAAAAGGAGAGAAGAGAGGAGAGAGAGAGAGAGAGAGGAGGAGAGAGAGAGAGAGAGAGAGAGAGAGAGTAAGAGGAGAATAGAGGGGAAGGATGAGGAAAGGAGAAGAGGAGAGGAGGAGAGAGAGAGGAGAAGAGGAGAGAGGAGAGAGAGGTGGGGGTTGAGATGGTGCTCTCGGAAGGGTCAGGGACAGTTCATTTCCATGTGATGTCAACACATGGTTCTCTCCCTTACAGGTCCCGTGACACATTTGTAACATCCCTGATGTAATTTCTTCCCATAGCTAAATCCCAAACATGAGTTCTTCGTTGTGGAATGATCAGACAGCCAACCATTGGTGTCTGTCATATGAGCAAAAAAATGCGTTTTGCTGCCGTTAAGCTCTTGACAAGTCAGTCCAATGCATCTGTCTTAACGTGGGAGAGAGTTGTTATCTTTTAATTTCTCTTGGGTGGAAAAGGGTAGAAGAATGGACAAGAAGACAGAAAAGTGACCAGAAGGTAACAGGGAGAAAAGGAACAATACAACAGAAAGAAAGAGAGGGATAGTTAAGTGGGAATTCTTAGCACAGAATTTACGAAGGTGGGGATGCTATTTATTCTGACAGGCTCAGGCATCTGTACATAGGGTATCTCAAACATAAGCAAACATTTAAGAAGAACATCAGATCTTAAAAATGACGAAAATAGGATTTTATAACACGAAGAAAGAAAAAAAAGAGAATTAAAGTAAAGGAAACAAACAAACAAAAACCCACCATACAACAAGCAAGTTCCCCAAACCAACAGCAGCAACAAAACTAAAACAAAAATCGAAACGTATGTTTAGGGCCAATCGCATTAACAAGACTTTAAAAAAAAAAAGTATGACAGACGCTACAACCCATTGGTTACGACCGTTCGACTTCAATCCTATAAATCCATGAAGTCGTGGGTTCTGAATCTCGGTGGCGTCCGGTAAATTGTGGGTATTTTTACGACCTCCCAGGTCAACTTTGAGTGCAGACCTGCCATTGCTTTGATTACCGTTATATATATATATATATATATTATATATATATATATATATATATATATATATATATATATATTATATATCAAAAAGATCAAATATGCACGTGTAGGATCCAGTAATTCATGTCAGCGTTATGTGGGTAACGGAAACACAAACATACTCAGCATACATCCCCGAAGTTGGAATGCAGCTACCTTCATGGTGGGCAGAAAAAGGTCGCAGACGAAAACCTCAGTATTGGTGAACCTGGGAGCTCTAGCCGAGGAATGAAGCAAAAAGAAAATTGTATTTATAAAGAGATGGGCTCTGCCAGGTTCTTGCTGATTGTGCGCCGTGTAGGTTGAATGCAGCGCTTGATTTGTTTTGCAAGATAAGCTATACAATTCCATGTTTATTTTTATCATTACTTGCCCACAACACACACACACACACACACACACACACACACACACACACACACACACACACACACACACTGAACAATTCAGGGCAATGTACCCAATTAGTACAGAAGTCAGGTCAGGTCAGACCACGTCAGGTCAAGTCAGGTCAAATCAAGTCAAATCAAGCAGGGTCAAGTCAGGTCAAGTAGGTCAAGTCAAGCAGGGTCAAGTCAGATTATGGCAGGTTAAGTCATGTACAGTCAAAGCAGATCAGATTAGGTCAAGTCAAGTCAAATCTAGCAGGGCTAAGTCAGGTTAAGTAATGTCAAGTCTAATAAGGTCGAGGTCAGGTCAGTAGGTCAAGTGAAGTCAAGTCAAGAGGAGATGGAAAGAAGGAGGGAGGAAGATAATAACATTCCATGTTGAACAACTGATAGACAGTCATTTTGTGTGGTGGAGAGGCAGGTTTAATGGAGTAGAAAACCCTTTGTCAGGTAGACAAAGACCAGACACGTTGGAGCTCTCTCTCTCTCTCTCTCTCTCTCTCTCTCTCTCTCTCTCTCTCTCTCGTCTGTTTGTAAATCTCTCTCTCTCGTCTCTGTCTCTTTTCACACATACAGAGAGAGACAGTGAGACACACACACACACACACACACACACACACACACACACAACAAGAGAGAGAGAGAGAGAGGAGAGAGAGAGAGAGAGAGAGAGAGAGGAGACAAGGCAAGGCAAGGCAAAGTATTTTATTCGAGGATAATAGATAAGCACTCGTGTGCTTTTTTACATCCAGTCCCGCCCTTTTCAGGATACATCAAGATGAAAAGATACTAAACAATAAAATTTTACGCAGAGTACCAAGCAACACACAAGAATAAGGACACTATATATGATAAGGTAATAAAAATGCACTCGATCAGAAGACAAAATCAGAAGTCACAATAAAAAGATTTTGATTATGGAAGAATAGAAAAGTGTTAATAGGTAAAGAGCAAAACAAGAGAACAAGATGAAATAAACAACTGGAAACATCAATCCACCACCATCTGTCAAAAGTTATACATGTGATATACATCATACATTTGGATAAAACGGGGGGAAAACTTTTTTTTAAAACTAATATTGGAGGGGGGGAGAGATACTGCCAATAAAATATAAATAAAATCAACAATTATAATGATCCAAATACCAAAAAATAAGGAACCATACCAAGCATCAAAAAAAAGGCAAGAATTAACACAGAGATACAATATTACGGTAATGTTATAAAAGTCACTGATTCAGAAACGAAAATGAGAAGTAAGAATCAATGATGATTTTGAGTGAATAAAAAAAGCAAGAAAAAACAAAGAACAAACAAAAACAAAACAACAAAGAAAGGGCGCAATAATTAAAGAGTAAACATGAGAATATGATGAGGTTAAATGACTAGAAACATCAATCCACCATCATCTATCATCAAAATAGTCCCATAAAACATAAGATTTTGATAAAAGAGGGGAAAAGAACAACAACAACAGGTAAGGAATACGACAGAGATACAATATTAAGGTAATGTTATAAAAAGGCACTCATTCAGAAACAAAATATGGAGTAAGAGTCAATGATGATTTTGATTTGAATAATAAAACAAAAACAAAACAAAACAAAAAAATAAACAAAGCAAAAAACAAAACAAAACAAAAATTTAAAAAAAAAAAAAAAAAAAAAGGCGCAATAATTAAAAGCAACATGAAAATATATGAGGTTAAATGACTGACAACATCAAACCACCACCATCTAACATCAAAATAGTCCATAAAACATGAATTGATAAAAGGGGGAAAGAACAACAACAACAAAAAAACCCCAATCCACACAACACACACACACACACACACCACACACACACACACAACACACACACACACACACACACACACCACACACACACACAACACACAACAAAAGGGCGCAATAATTAAAGAGCAAACATGAGAATATAATGAGGCTAAATGACTGAACATCAATCCACCACCATCTAGCATCAAAATAGTCTCATAAAAATAAGTTTAGATAAAAGGGGGGAGAGCGAACAACAACAACAAAAAACCCAACTCACACACACACACACACACACATACACACACACACACACACACACAACACACACACACACACACACACACACACGCAAAACACGCAAACACGCAAACACACACACACACACACACACACACACACACAACACACACACACCACACCCGCAAACACGCAAACACGCAAAACAACACACACACACACCACACACACACACACACACACACACACACCACACACACACACACACAAGGAGGGAGAAAGAGAAGGGGGAGAAGGAGAAGTGGATATAATTGGTTTATTATTTTTGGTGCATCAAGTGGATTAGAAGGTGATTTTTGAAGGTTGTCAATGATTGGTGCTCTTTAATTGAATCGGGAAGGGAGTTCCACAGCACAAGGGCCTGAGTATAGTAAACTAGATTTAAATAAGTCTATTCTTGGGATTGGGACGCTTGGCTTTACAGTATTTCTGAATTGATTCATTGTGAACTTATCTCTTAAGGATTGGGGGACAGCTCCTGCATTATCTTAAACATAAGAATGTCTTTGTTATATTTAAGTCTTTGTTGTAGGGGGAGAATATTTAACTGAGTAATAATCCACTTCAAGTAAGGTTGTTTTCTTCAGGAGGATAAGTTTGAGAGCACGTTTATACGACTTAGTAACGGTTTCATAGTGTTTGCACTGGCAGAATCCAGAGGGTTGAGGCATAGTCTATTGATGATTGTATGTAAGCTTGGAAGAATAATTTCCTTGAATTGTGGTCAAGGGAAATGTTTAATTTTAGTCAATTGGTATACTCTTTGGGACAAATATTTGCATAGATGAGATATGTGGTAGAACCAGCTGAGATTTTCATCGATTGTTACTCCTAGAACTTTGTGATGAAGAGGTTTTGGTTCAATTGCTTCCTTTCTTATATGGATTGGAAACTGTTTATGAGGTAAAATTTTGTCGCTTTTGTCTGGTGGTGATAAGCATGCATTTTGTTTTTTGGGGTGAATAGACATATGGTTCAGTTCTGTCCATTTGACAAGATCATTGCAGCTTTGTTGTAATTATGGTTGCAAGAGAGTCAATGTCGTTATGGCTTGTATGTATGGTTGTATCAATCGCAATAGTTCACATTTAGATTTGATAAGTAGAGGAAGGTCATTTATGTATAAGGAAAAGAGAATAGGGGCCTAGTTTTAGATCCTGTGGTACTCCATAATGAATGGGTTTTAGATTGGATGTGGATGTAGTTGTTGAGGACACACTGTTGTCTGTTTTTAAGATAAGAAGCGAGTAGTTCTAGACTATTTGATGATAGATTGTACAGGTCTAGCTTTCTGATGAAAAATGTGTGGTCAATTGTATCAAATGCTTTTTTGAAATCTACAAATAATACTCCACAAATTTGTTTTCATTAATGTTTGATAGCCAATTGTCTATGAGACTAGTCAGTGCAGTATGACATGAGTGATTTTGTCTGAATCCTGATTGATTAGGGTGAAGTAAGTCGTTTACTGTCTATATGACGGGACTAAAGTGTTTATTTATATGTTTTTCCAGGGGTTTTGAAAGGAGGGATATAATAGAGATTGGCCTATAATTTGAGGGATCTGAAGTGTCACCAGATTTGTGGATGGGGATTAACTTTTAGCAGTTTTGAGGGCATTGGGGAAATAGTTCTTTTCAAGACATTGGTTATATATATATGTTAGGGTGTCTGTGATAATGGAGCTGACAGTTTCAGAATTCTGCTGTCTATTTTCCCTCGAGACCTTGTGTCCTTGATTGTTTGAGGTGAATTAGGTAATTATAGACCTCAAAAACTGAAATGAATGGTATGTGAAGTTTTTTACGGAATATGCTTGTCTTGGCAGTATTGTCTTAATGTGTTGAGGTTATTGGATTTTGAATCATCATTGTTAACAACGTTAGTAGAGACATTTTATGAAGTTGATTGTTGAGTTGTTCAGCAGTAACATCTTTGATTACATTTGATTTGGAAGATGATTGTTTATTTGTTATTTGATTTATGGCCCTCCAAATAATTTTTGAGTTTTGTTTGGAAGACAGTAAATCTTGGAAATATTTCTTTTTTTCTTGACGTTTCTGTGAGTTTATGGCATTTCGTAATCTTTTTGACTCTTCATGATATTTATGTTTTTTTAATTAAATCTCTAAGATAGCATGCTTCTTCTAGTTCTTTTGTAATCCAAGGCGGTTTGGGGACATGTTTGACCCTCATGGTTTTAAGTGGAGCATGTTTTTTGTAGATTTCAGTGAAGGTTTTTATCCAGAATTCAATGGCCCTGTCTGGATCAGTAATGTTTAATGTTTCTGAGAGCATAGAGTTACTTAGATCGAGAAGGAAAAGCTGTTCATTAAATTTTGCAAAAGAACGATATTTAGGTTTTATGTCCAGGTTTGGGAATTTTTTGCTCCTTTTTTTGACCATGTAGTACAGACTTGGGTAGTGATCGCTGCAGTTATAGACAGGGACACATGTTTCTATGATGTTTTGGGGATTTGATACGTAGATGTGATCAATTATTGTGCTTGAATTTGGTGTGACTCTCGTGGGTAAACTGACTAGTTGGTGAAGGTTGAATGAATTAGTAATTTGCGTCCATATATTATTTACTTTTGTTAGATCAATATTAAAATCACCTAGTAGTATTACTTCCCTGGATTCTAATAGAAACTACATCATCATTTCGTCAAACTTGTCTATCCAATTTTTTCTTTCTGCTGGATTCCTATAGCAGAATCCCATTGCAATAGGTGGGGAACCTTTCATGGAGATTTCAAACCAGACAGATTCTACATCACAATGTTCAAGATGAATGAGACGCTTGAATGTTATAGATTCACTAATATATATGATGATTCTGTTTCTTTTTGCCTTTGTGGATCCTTTCGTATGATTTTATATCCTGGGATATATAAATCGTGTCTACTATTGTGCTTCGAGAGTCTTGATTCAGATTAGCCCTAGTATGTGAAACGGTTTGCCATGGTTTCTAATAAGTGTTGATATGTCTTTCAATTTTATTGACTGCATGATTTATATTTAAGTGGCAAATTCGTAGGCCTTCCTTAGAGGGCCACGTGTTGTGTCTTGAATGCATCAATTGTGTTGGTTTTTGCTGGAGAATGTGATTAATGTGTTCTAAGACAGGAAAAGGTGAAAATCAATTAGAGATGAATAGGAATAAAAGGGTAGGGGCACTCAATAGGGGTAAGGATTGAAAGACTGATTTAGTTGCTCGATGTGATAATGTGTGTAAAGACTGAAAAGGGACAATCAATGGGGGATAATTAGGAGTAAAGGGGAGGGGTTACTCAATAGGGGGAAGGATGAAACGTAAGAAAGAAAGGGGAAAAAATGGAAAAAAAAGACTGCTTTCAAGTTGCTCAAAAAAATACACATACAGTGTACAGAGATATAGATCTATAACCCATCCAACCAACAACAATGTAATGTAGCAACAGGAAAGGTGAAAAAATCTATTTTATATGGAATAAAGGGGATGGGAGTGGGGCACTCAATTAGGGGTATGATGTAATGTAAGAAAGAAAAAAAAAATTCAATGTTACCAAAGACACACAGACACAATCAAACTAGCAACAATATAAAATGGCCAATATAAGAGACGAAAAAAAACAAAACAAAACAAAAACAAAAAGAAAATGTATTATGAGCTGTGGGGTGGTCCAATAATTACACACACTTCTGAAGGTGACTTATTCCTTTCACTGGGTGATTTGGTGATAAATGTCACAAAGATGTCGATTATCAGTCACTTCACAGTTGGGTGAACACCAATGCCCAATTCACCAAGTTGTACACGCTTTGACCAGGGGACTGTCCCTCAGCAATAATCAGGGAGAATTCCTCCCAGTGCTAACATTCACAATGTTTCTGCTTGCTGTTGTGCACAGGAATGAATGTTTGCATTCAACAATGGTCTTTGCAAGAATGAAGATAATTTGAAAACACTGGGGAGAGTAATTCATACACAGGTGTGTATACACACAAGTCTGTTCAATGTCACAACCTGAAACAGCGAATTGATTAGTAGTAACTGGACAGTACACACCAATCCAGATGGTCTGATCCCTCCTGGGATGGAGATTGCAATGTCCTTGACAGGCATCCTTCACCATTATTAAAGTCAAAAACAAAAACAAAAAAAAAACTGCTTAATCAATAAGCTAACATTAAATCAACTCTCAGAAGGAACACCACCCACCCACACACACATACCACACACACACTCAAGGGGGGAACAATTAGCTGAGTAGAGTTTTCACAAGAGGCCCGGATAACAGAGGAACAGAGATTCCACAAGAGGCCCAGATTAAACAAAACAGTAACAAGAATTAACAGGTGTACAGTTAATCAACAATTTAAGGAGATACCACAAGGACAATTAAAAGCAAGAGCCTTCCCCCCAGGAAAAAAAATTATTAAAAAAAAACAAAAAACCAAGACAAAAACAACAACGAAACAAAAAAAACAACCAACAAAAAAACAAAAAAAACAACCCACACACAAAACAAAAAAAAAAAACAAACAACAAAAAAAAACACCCAGACCAACCAAACCAAACCAAAAACCAAAACAAAACACACACACACACCACACACACACACACACACCACACACAACACACACACCAACACACACCACAATTCAAGAAGCAAAAAAACAAACACCCTCCCCCCCAAACAACAAAAAAAGTATAAAAAAACAAAAAAAAAAAACAAAACAAAAACAGAAATCGCACAAGAACAACAAGGCCTAAATAAATACAAAAAAACAATCATTAAAAGAAAAAGAAAAGAAAAAAAAAGAAAAAAAAGAAATAGAAATAAATGAATAAATAGAAACCCAACTCCCCAAAAAAACAAAGAAAACAAACAAAACAAACAACAGCAACAATAACAACACAAATCGCCTAACAACAAAAACAGAAAAACAGAGAGAAAGCAATAATAAACTAAACCAAACCAGAATAAAACAAAACAAAGTAAAGTAAAATTGAAATAAAAATCAAGAAATCAGATTGGAGGAAGTCATAAGACGAAATGGATACAGTCCACACACACTTCCAAAGAGGCGACATGGTGAGAAGGGTGTCAACAGCAATTTCTCTCTCTCTCTCTCTCTCTCTCTCTCTCTCTCTCTCTCTTCTCTCTCTCTCTCTCTCTCTCTCTCTCTCTCTCTCTCGCTCCTCGCTCCCTCGCTCGCTCGTCGCTCCATCGCTCGTTCCTCTCGCTTGCTGACTTTTGTGGCAAGGGTACAAAAGGGCCTGTTGGATTGTTGTCAGGAGGACCTCAAGGGTTTTTGTTTATCCTGTGGAGGTTGGGGTCCTGGGAGTGCCCCCAGGCATTGTTTTAGGGCAAGGGAAGGGG
>CM060317.1:12979711-12982211 GCA_030674155.1 Stramonita haemastoma
TTTATTTCAAAGGGTGTAGGTTGCTGTTTAGAACTTGTGGGTAAGGTTGTACAAGATACTAATGTACATTATCATGCTGAGAACATTGAAAACTTCATGTATAGTGTGTTTGTGGGAAAGACTTGTTTATGAACAAAAGAAAAGGATGAATACATGTATAGTCGGTTTGTATGAAAACTTTGTTTATGAAATAAAAACATAACACTGATATGATAACATGTATAGTTAGTAGTATGAGAGCTGGTTCAGGAACAAAAGAAAGCATTGATAGAATGTATAGTGTGTGTGTGTGTGTGTGTGTGTGTGTGTGTGTGTGTGTGTGTGTGTGTGTGTGTGTGTGTGTGTGTGTGTGTGTGAAGACTTAACCTTGAACAAGGAAGACAATAAAAACATGTATATGGGTTTGTGCGAAGACTGGTTTATAAACAAAAGAGAACATTGACAAAAATGTATAGTCCCTTTGTGTGAAAACTGGTTTATAAAGAAACAGAACCCATTTCATGGGTCTTCCTTCTAGGCATATTTAAAGTAGGTAAAAAAAAAAAAGTGAAGGTAAAGGTGTCCCATAACCTATGCGGTCTTAGGGGAGGGAAGCATAAGAACCTCAGCTTCTCTAAGGACCAGCATGTTGAGGGTGGCGTTCATCTCCTCTCCCTCACTGCTTTACCATATATTCCCTGACTCTAAACAGCTGGGTGGATCGGGGGATTGTACTGAAGGGTTAAGGCCTAAGCACAAAAGTCTACTCTACCCATCCACTTGGTATCCACACTCAATACTGCTTAATACTGAACTTGGAGAAAGCAGTGCTGTGACCACTAGCTAGTAAAAGATTCAGAGTAAAAGATGCAACTAACAGGCCCTATTGAAATTTGAGTCTTTCTACTACTTTAGAATGTTCATTCTTTGTATTGTTAACAGTTGGTTGGTTGCTTTCCCTGCTTGTTCTGACAGTCAAAAGTTGGCTGGTTGGTTAGGTTTCCTTTTTTGCCTTTTTTGGTGATTTGCATGACAGTCAAGACAAACATTTTAGCTTTCACAAAAAAAATGGTTCTTTTATTTTCAATTTATCATTGCAAATTCCTGTCAGACATAACCTCGATTGCGTGGTGACTAAAGCATTTGCTCTGATTACTTTTTGATTTAACGACTCTCCCCCACCCCACCAAAAAAAGAGGACATTGCATAATTTTTGTTCAAACCTGGAAATGTGTGATCTTTTTTTCATTCAACAGCCTTTCAATAATCGATCCCGTTTGGCCTGTTAACATTTATTGCAAAGCTGAAAGTAATGTAAAAGGTGACTTTAAAATGTGTGTGTGTGTGTGTGTGTGTGTGTGTGTGTGTGTGTGTGTGTGTGTGTGTGTGTGTGTGTGTGTGTCTGTGTGTGTCTGTGTGTGTCTGTGTGTGTCTGGTGTGTCTGTGTGTGCGTGCATGTGTTCGTGCGTCTCTCTCTCTCTCTCTCTCTCTCTCTCTCTCTCTCTCTCTCTCTCTCTCTCTCTCTCTCTCTCTCCTTCCTCCTCTCTCTCTCTCTCTCTCTTTCTCGCTTCTCTCCTCTCTGCTGGGGAACTCGGAATGCCTAACATATCGCTTAACATGTATGTCTCCTGTACATTCTCATTTCCTCGGAATGGATGTGCAAAAGCAATTTGTTTCGTATTGTCCCCTTCATGTATGTCCTTGTTTCTGTCCTTTCTTCTTCGTTCTCTCTCTCTCTCTCTCTCTCTCTCTCTCTCTCTCTCTCTCTCTCTCTCTCTCTCTCTCTCTCTCTCTCTCTCTCCTCTCTCTCTCTCTCTCTCTCTCTCTCTCTCTCTCTCTGTGTCTGTGTCTGTGTTTTGTAGTTCTGCGCCCTAGTGTATGCATGTGTGTGCTTGTACGCCAGCGTGCATAAGTGTTTACTCCCCAAAGTCAGAACAGGACTACATTCATGATGGGCGAAAACGGTCACATCATACAAAATCTCACAACTGGGTGAACCTCTGAGCTCTAGCCCTAAAAAGGAGCGCATACGTACATACATTGCATCCATACACGCTCATGTGCACATGTGTGGGCATGTATATACTATGAAGAAAAGCTGGCTTAGGCAGTACAGAAGAAAGAAAAAACAAAACAACAACCAAACAAGGGCGGCAAAAAAATGTTGTGGATGGGGTGTTTGGGGATGGGAGTCGACATTTTGTATGCATTAACCTTTAGACTGACTGATCATTCAGCAGGTTGTTCAAAACCAGACCTAGCCTGCCTGTGCATTGCAATGGAGCATTGCTTTCCCATTGGCTTTCTGGTTTTTTTGTCTCGGGCTTGTAGGAAAACCAAAAAAACAGAGCGACACACAGAACTGGAATCCAAGTGCCTAGCATTAATTTTCTGTGTCTGTGTGCGTGTTTAATTAAATGAATGTCTGGAAAGTGTGTGTGTGTGTGTGTGTGTGTGTGTGTGTGTGTGTGTGTGTGTGTGTGTGTGTGTGTGTGTTTGAGAGAGAGAGAGAGAGAGAGAG
>CM060317.1:12994711-13010344 GCA_030674155.1 Stramonita haemastoma
CACGCACACGCACACACATACACACACACGCTTAACCATTTTCTAGTTTTACACAATCCAGATTTTACAGAGCACTAAAAGTAAAAGCATCACAGAGGATGAATAAAATCAAACACCTGTACCACATTGTAATCCTCGCCCAAAAAACAAAACAAAACCCCCAACAAACCCCTGTATCATGACAGTGGTCTGATATATTCTAACTATTTCACATTTGCTACATAGAATACACACATAAAGTTATGACCAAACTATTAAAAACACACACGCACACGTACACACACACTCACACACATACGCACACACACGCACGCGCGCGCGCGCGCGCGCACACAACACACACACCACACACCACACACACAACACACACACACACACACACACACACCACACACACACACACACGCTTAACCATTTTCTAGTTTTACGCAATCCAGATTTTACAGAGCATTAAAAGTAAAAGCATCAGAGAGGGTGAACAAAATCAAACACCTGTACCACATTGTAATCCTCGCCCAAAAAACAAAACAACCCCCCCCCCCCAAACCCATGTATGATGACAGTGGTCTGATAGAATATATAATTATTTCACAACATTTGCTACATAGAATACACACATAAAGTTATTCACCAAACTATTAAAATACACCCACCACACCCCCACACACACACCCTTAACCATTTTCTGTTTTTACACAATCCAGATTTTACAGAGCACGAAAAGTAAAAGCATCAGAGAGGATGAACAAAATCAAACACCTGTACCACATTGTAATCCTCGCCCAAAAAACAAAACGAGAGAAAGAACAAAATCAAACATCCACATGCACCACACTGTATCCTTGCCCCAAAAAACAAAACCACTTATCCCCCCCCCCCCCCAAAAAAAAAAAAAAAGCACACACACACAAAAAACCCAACAACATCTGTATCATGACAGTGGTCTGATAGAATACATATTTCACAGCATTCGCTACATATAATATAAACGTAAATAAACTTGCAGAATAGAAGCACAAATGGACTTAACAGATACACTAAAAAGGTTGGACTAATGCCAAAAAAAAAGCAGAAAAGAAATTATGCAGCAATAAGCATTGATTGATGTCAAATCTTTCACTTTGGTCTTGCCAGTACAACCAAATTCTGTTGTGTGGGGCCTCTCACCTTTTTCTTCGCTATTTCTTCCATTGCTCTCATTTCCTTTTTAGATTCTTTTTCATGTTATTTTCCTTTGATCGTCATTGTTTTTATTGCTCTGAGGCCTCTAACTTGTTTCCCCCACTTTGTTCTTTTTTGATTTACACCAAAAGGCTGTGATAGAGAACACCTGCACTGACAACGGAAATCAAAGACTGCTGGACGATATGCAGATGGATTAGTCTATCAATGGGCTGGGAGTAGTATGATCTGGGTAATGGGTATGTCCCTCACCTATATAGAGCTAAGCAAAATGCAAGAAAAATCAGTTAACAGGACACACCAGTGCAAAAGGACTGCAAACTCATACACATCAGAAAATGACAGGCAAAAATGTTTTTCTTAAACCATATTTTGTAAAATGAAAGGGACCAAATGACTTGTCTAATGCAAAGTTGTTCAAGATGCACACAATTTAAACAATTAAAAAACTGGCATTCCAATGCTTCATCTACCATCCTTTCCAACATGGATTAAAAAAAAAATGGTTTCAGTCGCATATCCAAGGAAAAAAAAATGTCAAAGATTTATTTAAACCACACACATTCACACAGAACTAAATTCATTTTACATGAGTAACTGCTATTTATCACTTAACACCTCCTCTCGCCCCCTCTTCCCCCTAAAAAGCCACACACACACACACCACACACACAACACACACACACACACACACACACACACACACACACACACACCACACACACACACACACACACACACACACACACACACACACACACACACACAGAGAATAGTATGCAACTTTTACACTGGCTGCTCAATATAGCATATGCACACAAAGACAAGTACTTGTGGTACACCACTCTATAAATTTGTAAAGGTAATTAAATTTACCTTTTTAGTATATTTACTAAATTTGTAAATTTTAGTATATTTACTAAATTTACCTTTTAGTATGCAACTTTTACACTGGCTGCTCAATATAGCATACACACACGAGGACAAATACTTGTGGTACACCACTCTATAAATTTGTAAAGGTAAATAAATTTACCTGCAGCAAAAATGACACACGTACCCACGCACACTCACTGACATATTAAATTCTACCCCTCTTCAATAATGCCCCTTTTCTGTAATCGTCTCCTACGACCTAGCCCCCCCCCCCCCCCCAAATAAACAAAAAAAAATTCTTTCTAAAACCAGAGCCTCCTACTTTCCTTTTATTCCTAACTGTCCCCCCTCCCCTCTTCTTAGTGATTATTCACTATTCTAAAACCAGCACCCCCTACTTTTGTTTTTAAAACCCTTTTCTGATGTCATTCCGCACCCACCCTTCCCTGAACCTAAGGAGAAGGTTACTGCCTGTCCCCTATGCTCAGTCATTACACCTATATACCATGCCTATGTGCTAGAACAAACATTCTAATTTCCTCCCCCCCCCCCTCCAATGTACACTCATGCCCAAAATCTTATACCTAACATTTTAGCATTCTTCCTCTCACCCCGAGATTTCCTGGTGTTAAAAAAGCATTGCATTGGCGATTTGAAGGCCTGGGTTTGAGCCACTAGCAAAACGCTAAGATTTGTTCTCTGGAGTTATCAGTGCCAACTCCACTGCCACAAAATTCCTTTAAATGATACTTGCACAAACGTAACCTACCCCATCTTCCAGTTGGGTAGACCATCGTGTGCCGGTGTGAAAGGATGACAGTTTACAAAACTGCATGCACACGGGGACTGAATGCAAAACACCACATCAGTGCTTATTCTTTTATCCTTGAAATATATATATTTTTTAATCGAAGAAAGATACCCATCCAAAAACTGTTTAGCTATTGTGTCAGCATATACCTTATCCACCTGCCTTTGTGTCCACATGTGGGGCCATGGTTAGAATTGAGGTTTGTGTTAGGGTTAGAGTTAAAGAGTTAGTAGCGGGTAAGGGTTGTCTGTCAGCTGGTAGGTCTGAACATAATGCATGTGGACACAATAACAGATAGAACAAATGGCACATAGCAATAGACACAATAGTACACAGCTCGCATTAATAATATGGAGCTTTGAATCAGGCTGTATTTTTTCTTCTTTCATTTGGAAGATAATGAAATAATTCACTTATGTGCTCTTTTACATCCAGTCTCCAATACGCATGTGGTTTTGTAAAATTTGTCATCCATTCCCTATGGCACAAATAGCCCAATTTTCCGCAAGGTGGACCAGATTTTCCAGATTTTACTATTTGCAGCTGTGTGTTTCTATGAATATAAACTGTTCTTGCATATCACATTTACTGTGTTCATTTCTTTCAAAGTTTCAGCACCACAGATTCAGGAAGCAAGGCCTGACAATGTTGACCATACCAGCCAGGGTGCTGCCCCATCGCTTTTCAAACCAATTGTTATGGGTTCCTTAACGTGAACTTCAGTGTCCACATATTTCCAATTTTGCTGTTATCAAGTTATTTTAAGTCTTGGACAAGAATCTTTAAATTTCTTTTTTTTTAATAAACTATAAGAAAAAATCAGTCATCCCTTTTTTCCCCATATCTCTACATGTGTAACCTACCCTCCTCACCACCGCTTTCCCTTCCTTGCCTCTCCTTCCTCCCTGATGTCTCCTTCCCACAACTACCCCTTCACACACACACACACACACAACACACACACACACACACACACACACACACACACACACACACACACACACACTAAATATGAAAGCGCTACTTATTTTCAAAGTAATATTTTAGGGAATTGTTGAAGGAAACAAGTTCAGGTGACCACTTATAACTTCTCAAACATTTTGAGAATGTTTACCAAATGACATTTTAGGCATTTTAAAATAAGAACCATGCTTTTTTCTTTTCTTTAACTGATGTGTATAACAGCTAGAAATAAAATGTATAATGTTTTGCCTTTGGAGCATGCTTTAAGCTGTTGGCCTCTTGTTGCTCAAAATTATTTCATGGGATTCCTTTTGCAAAGAAAAGGAGAAAGAAAAAATCCCATAACACCATTTATTTGCAATACCAAAGCCAATGAAAAATTTCTTAAGGCCAGAATATTTTTTCAAGCAGCCATTAGGTCAATAAAAGACTTTCATTGAATGTTTTTGTAAAAACCTCAATAGAAGTTAAGCAATCGTTTGGTCACATTCATTCCTAAAACAAATCTCTTACAAAATACCCAAAATCTATTCTGATCCTTGAGCATCTAGCATCAAACAGATGCTGACTGGACATTTATTATGTTAAATCAATTTTGCAAATTTTGTTTAATTTCTAATTTTGCCACCTTTTGTCAGTGGTACTAAACACATGTCTTTTTAAAAAAAAAAAGTTAAAGCACATTTCTACTTCAAGTATCAATTAATTTGCTTCTCTTTCCTCACGTTACTTTTTTCTTCCTAAAATAAATACTGCTACAAAGCTTCAGTCATAAAAAACTAAACATCAAGCTAAAACTGCTTCCATTACTCTTCACTGAACGGTCAGGCAGCAACTCCGGAGGCCTTGGCAAATGCTGTTGCGAGCTGAAGGCCCTCAAGGCTCCCATCATTCAGGTGGGGAGCTTTGTACCACTGCAGGTAATCAGGGAGTGATTTTCAACAGTGCAGGGACTCCCTGAAACCAATGAAGACATAATCACCAACAGTTTCAATAATTCAGAGTTCAATTACTACTTTTACTTCATCATATAAGGAGGGTGGCAGAATAGTTAAGATTCTCACCTAGCTAACAAGTAAACTGTTTTGAGGTTCTGGTTAAATTCTCAGCTTTGCCCTTTCCTCCAAGTTTGACAAGAAAATCTAACTGAATGTCATAGTCCTTTGGATGAGACTTAACTGAGGCCCCGTGTGTGAATGCATGCAGAACATCTTGCTCACATGTTAAAACCTGTTCTGCCTTTCGGAAAAGTAGGCCATTATGTGGGAGTAGGACTGGATGACAATTTAAAAAACCAAAAAAATATGCACAACTGTGTTCAGAAGCCATCCCAAAATCGGAATGCGCCTACCTAAATGCTGTGGAAAAATGGTCGTATACACAAAAATCTCGCCATCACTGATCCTTGCTCTAGCAGAGGCATCTCCCCCCAAAAAAAACAACAACAAAAAAACAAAAACAAAGTACTGATTTATTCATTCATTACAGATATTGTACGCGTTACCCGTAATTTACAAACTAACGTTTTGAAATGATTTGATCTCACTTCTGACAACACAAATTACAAAATTACTTTTTGTTCTTGCACATCAATGTTATAATTGATACATTCAATTCCTAATTTCAATGCCTTTAATTTTATTCAGAGATCTTAAAAAGCTTTGAGCATACATTAGATGAGCTACAGTAGAGTGGGGTTGGTTTGAATCAAAATATTGGTGGCAGTTACAATTGGTATAAAATTAAAGTCAAACAATGCTTATTTGATATTTAGTCATAAATGGTAATACCCAAGACATTCATACAAACTACAGAGAATGTCTAAAACATTTTTTTAATGAAAAATATCTACTTTTAATGCTATCAAATGTTTCTGCTGATTTGCCAAGTTTTAGACAATCTCCCTATTAACATCCTCCATTTTGAGGCAATTCAAAGAAACAAAATATACTGTACAAGCTGCAATACTGATGATAATATTGGTAATGACTTTCAGGTCTTTTTCCTTTGTCCAATGTAACTCGTAAAAAAGTGGTAACCAAAATTTTACACTAAAAATCCAAACATTTTGAAGTATGATAATACTCAACATTGCGAGAAATGGGGACAGAAAGAGTGTGGGTCAGATTTGTTTTTGCTTTTTTAAAAAAATAATGGAACCTGTCCATCACTTAAAATTACTTGATTACAGTAAAACTGGAATGAAATATGTTCAAAGAATTTAAAATGTGTAAACTGAAAAATTTTGTTCTATAGTGGTGTGTTCGGATAATCTAGTGAAATTGTGCATGCATGTTGTGTTCATTTATGATTTGGCGTCTTAGTGTTAAAATCTATATCCCTAAATAAGGATGACAGTAAATGAATTTTTATTTGAATTTGCTTAAGATCTTTTCTGGACCCCTAATGCAGCTAAGAAATTTCACAATAGTTTGAATACTTGGGCAGCAGATAAGAAAAGTTTTGTACCTGAACTTTGTGCAGGAGTAAAGACCATGTCTTCCTGGCTGTCCATTTCATGCAGGAAGACAAGGTAAGCGTTGCATGAACCACAGCAGCATAGAGAAGTTGGCAGACTGCTGTGATGGGACCCTGCTGTATGGTGCAGGACTGGGCTGACAATGGAACTGTTTCCGCTCATATGGTACCTGTAAAACATATCACAAAGATTAAAACAGGAACATTTTCAACAAATATAAATGTACAAATGATGAACAAAGACAAAAGCAGTTCACAAGTGTAAGGACTACAGTGAAACATCATGTATACACACAAGATTCCTAAAACCTATCAGCCTGTCAGTTCTTTCCCTTGATTTTGTAATAAGTAATTGGATATTTAATTCTTTAAAACTATATTATGACATTTGGGGTTGTTTTTGAAGACCCAGAAATACACAAGATTGTTTGGTTGATAAAGGCACATTATTACAAGCCTCTGATATCACTTCATAGTTATTGCTAAAGAATGGGAGAAACTGGAAAGAAAACTGGAGTTGGAGCAACTTTTATAAAGATTTTTAACATTCTGACTGCACAACACATTTTCAGTTAACAGGTGAAATTGTTACCTTGAGGTCCAGAGGTGAAGTAAATACTCTCTTGGTTCCGCATCTTGCAGGCTGGCTTGGCATCTTGGCTCTGGCAGCATTTGAAAGTGGACTTGGCTGACAGGTGGCAGCATTTGATAGTGGACTTGGCTGACAGGAGGTGACAGTACCTGATGGCTATGGTCCTGTTCACCACGTGGCTCCTGGTAAAACATTACACCACAAAATATTAGAATTAGGAAAAAAATGACAAAAAATGATAAATGAGCAAATGACTAGCACAGACAAGACCAACAACAGGAGGAACACATGGACATATGTGCATAAGACTTTGCCAACATCTTCAACTCCTGTCAGATCTTCCCCTTGATTTTTTTTGACTGATGAATGAATATTTTTATTATTAATTTTCCACAAATCATTTCAATTAAATGTTGAGTGGTTTTTCATCCTCAAACTGGCTCATTACACATTGTTTAGAATTTTGCATGTTTTACCACATTTATTGTTTAATGCAGAGAGTCAAGTCGGACAAATCAGTGTTCAAGAAGAAAACTATACTTCCAGAAACGTAGAAACAGAATTTGAAATTTCCTAGTTAGATAAAAAAAAAAAATGTAAATATGTTGCCAATTCTACAACACATACTCCTCATTCCAGATTTAACCACAGGCTCTTTGCACACAAGTTAATAGCTAACTAACAAGTTTTAATCGAACTGCTCATCACCCCACTGACTTCAAAGGCCATTTTGGGGTTGTCTTGCCTTCTACTTCGAGTTCAGCTGCAGAAGGGTCTAGTCCTCATATTTTAATTACCCAACCAACCATACATATTAGGGCCATCAACTTGTACATCAAACATCAACTTGTGGATAATAACAGTCCCTTACACAAAACACCATTGGTGAACATTGTAACTCTAGCCAAGTAATGAAAAATTACCACCCCCCCCCCCCCAGAACAAAATATTTTAAGCCCCCCACCCTCCCCTTCATATTTCAAGAAAGACAATGGTTCCCTAGAAATGGGCCTATATACCCAACTATCAAAACAAAAGTGCACAACACATTGGCTCAACTTTACATGTACGTATCCATGCTGTGTTTCCAGGAGTTCCCCTGATGACGATGATACTGCAGAGGTAACTTTCCACCAAACGCCAGTATGGTCCACATGGCTTTATCACCCCATTAAAACTCCCACAGAATAAAGGACAGGATGGAAGGATTAAGAAACGTTAAAAATGAAAGCAACACCTGCAAGACCTTTACCACATCTTTGCGGACTTTAAGAAATTCAACAGAGTTTAGCATACAGCTTTGTGGGCAACAATGAGGCTGTAAAACAACCTGATCAGAACTATGAAAAACCTCTATGACAAGGCAATCAGCGCAGTCTACAAAAAAGAGAATGATTTCAGACTACTATTGGAGTACGTGAAGGATATCTGTTCTGCCCCACCCCCTTACAATAATGGCTGATGCAGTTGAAAAGCACGAGGAATAGTCATCATTGGAGGCAGGACAATTACAAACTAAAAGGTAAAAAAAGGGTGAAGGTGTCCCATAGCCTAGGTCATAGGGAGTGAGGTGTCAGAGATCTCAGCTTCTTTAGGAGCCAGCATGTTGAGGGCGGCGCCCGTTCACATTCATACAAAAATATGGTCATGACCAGCGAAGACATTGGTCTGATCTTAAAGCTGATCTTGTCCTCGAGTACTTTTCATTTTGGTCATTGCAGCTGTGGTCTAGGTTATCCTGGAGAGAATTAATTCAGGATTTGGTCCTTCATCCAATACAATAGCTCTTAGATATTTAAAGCTATGGACTGTCAATTTCTGTTTAGGTAGGTAAAGGTAAGGTAAAGGTGTCCCATAACCTGTGTGGTCGTAGGGGAGCAAGGCGTCAGAGACCTCAGCTTCTCTAGGGGCCAGCATGTTGAGGGCGGCGCCCATCTCCTCTCCCTCACTACTTTACCTTCCCTGACCCTAAAGAGGGCAGGTACCCATTTACAGCTGGGAGAACTGGGGGAGTGTACTGAAGCCAAGGCATGCAAACGGTCACCCATCCAACTGGTAACCACACTGGATGCTGCTTAACTTGACTTGGGGAAAGCGAGCGCTCTGACCACCGAGATATCCCGACCCCAATTACAGACTAACATTTTGCAAATGACATCAGCCTTGTTGGAAAACAGCAAGAGTTGATTAACTTGACAAATAACCTCTTAACCTTTTTCAACATTTAAAATGCAGATAGTACAGGAAAATCACAAGAACATCTGTACTGGCCAAGACTGTCCTACAGGGAACAGTACAAGGAGGGAAACAAAGAGGCAGAAGAGAGAACAATAAGACGACAGTGGACTAGATCTGAGTAGAATGCCATACTGCAGAAAGCTGAGAACGGCAAGGAGTGGAGGAAGCTGGTTGCAAAATCTTCAGTGGGGTCCCAATCACAGGATAGGTAAAGGTGAAGATTTAGGAAAAAATAATGTCACGGGATGACAGAATCGTGATTCATGAAAATTTGTCAGTAGCTATGGAGGTGGGTTTGGTTCACCAAGAGCACTGTCACCATGATTGTTCAACTTTGACCCCCTTGCTTTTTAAAATTACTTTTTAGGTTTTACATTTTTTATCTTTAGATTTAAAAAAAAAAAGTTTTTTGTTTAATTCTATTTTTAGCTATAGTTTTTTAAATTTACTTTTTAGGTTTAATTCCATTTTTATCTCTATTTACTTTTTATGTTTAAGTATGTTTTTTATCCTGACTTTGTTTACTGTTTAAGCTAAATTCCATTTTTACCCTCCAGCTTTTTATCTAATTTTTGGGTTTAGGCATTTTTTGTTTTATTACTTAATTTTATTCTACTCTTTTAATGAGGGTATGCTCTTTTATTACTGACATTTATACTATTGTGTTTATTCTATTTCTCTTAAGCAAGGGGTGTTGATACAATCAAATGTGGTGCCAGTGATCTTTGAAGGCTTTTGACAGATTTTAACATATGGATTTGTGGGTAAGTATGAGGGTGAATAATGTCAATGCCAACTTGATCAGAGCCACCGAATGCCACTATGACAAGGCAACCAGCACAGTCCATTATAACAACGTAGAGGAATGGTTCCGAACCACAAGGATGTCTGCTCTCTTCCGCTCTCTTCAAAATCTTAGAATATTGGCCAAGGCATTTTAAACCATGAGGAAATAGCATTAGAGGCAGGACAATTACAAAGTTAAGTTTTGCCGACAACATTGAAGACCTACCTCGAAAAGAGCAAGAGCTAGTCAACTTTGAACATCTCCTTGATGAAGGCTCTTCGGCATATGGCATGCAGATCAGTGCTGGAAAACCCAAGTTGAAAAATAGTACCAACAGCATCAGCACTTACATTATTAAAGGCAGTAAAGAGAAATTGGGGATGGGATAGCTCAGGGGTCAGAGCACTCGCTTTCCCCCAGTCAAGTTAAGCAACGTGGAGCTCCACGTGGTTGCCAATTAGAAGGCTACAGTACAGTTCCCCCAGTTCACCCAGCTGTAATTGCGTACCTGCCCTCTTTAGGGTCAGGGAAGGTAAAGCAGCGAGGGAGAGGAGATTGGCGCCGCCCTCAACATGCTTGCCCCTAGAGAAGCTGAGGTCTCCGACGCCTCGCTCCCCTACGACCACACAGGTTATGGAACACCTTTACCTTAACCATTACTTACCTAAAAAGAAATTGGCTGTCCATAGCTTTAAATATCTAAGAGCTATTGTATTGAATGAAGGACCAAAATCTGAAATTCTCTCCAGAATAGCTCAGACCACAGCTGCAATGACCAAACATAAAAGTACTCTAGAACGACAAGATCAGCTTTAAGAGCAGACTGATGTCTTCCTTGGTCATTTCCATATTTTTGTATGCATGTGAAATGTGGACCAAAACAGCAAACATTGAAAGGAGGATACAGGCAATGGACATGGGATGATTTCGCAAACACCTTGGTTTCTCTCACAGAGATCACACTATTACTGAAAAAGTGAAAACCAGAATTGAATACACAATCAGGCCATATTTAAAATGACTTTGGTGAAAAATGCAATCTGAAGTGGTACAGGCAAATCACACAAATTATCTGGACTGGCCAAGACTGCGTCCTACAAGGAACAGTACAAGGAGGGATACAAAGAGGCAGACAAGAGAAAACGATGGGAAGACAGAGTGGACTGGCCCTGTGTGGAACAACTTAATACAGAAAGCTGAAAACCGTGAGGAGTGGAGGGGGCTGATAGCAAAATCTTCAGTGGTGTTGCAGCGTCTAATAGACTACAGGATAGGTGAGGTGAGGTGACGTGAGGAGGAAGCTATATTTATTTAACTGAAAGTTTCCTTTATCCTCCATTCCCTGACCTTTACCCAGGGGCCCAACAAAGTGACAAAGCCACATGTACATACAGTTAGTTCAGAGGTCTGGTACCCCGGCAGTGTTGACTAGGTGCACTGTGACTGCTGATGGTGATGGCTGGTTCCTCACATGTGAGGATCATGGGAAGAAAGATGGTTTCAGTTTCTGCAAACCTCCTGATGGCCAATGTGTGAGGAACACATTCTGTTGCACCCTGGGTAGATGAAGGAAGAAACTGGAACTATATTTCTGTCCCGTTTTCTTTTTCTGCTTGTTATGTTTTCTCTTCTTATGCTTGGCAGTCTCTGACAAGAAAAGGACAAACAAAACAGTGTAATAAATATATGACACTTAAATCAAGATGGTAGGAGGGGGAGATAAGTGTATGTGAACATGTGTGCATAATATGCAAGTGTCTTTATGCGTGTATGTGTGCATGTGTACGCTTTTGATGCAGGGATGTCTGGAAAGAAGGGATTGCCGAGTAAACTGAAAATGTTGCAAAGTTCATAATAATGCTCTCTCTCCCCTTCCACTTTTCTTTTACCTCAGAGAAAGGGTGATCATGTAGTCAGCTTCAGTACAGACAGTTCACAACTTTTGCAACTTTTATCTACCATTCTTGAACATCTCTCCCCCCCCCCCCCCCCCCCCCTTCATTTTTTCCATTTGCCCCCTCTCCCTTTTCTTTTTACTCTCATTCAGACAGGGGATCTGCTTGAAAGTTTATCAGGGAAAGCAGCAGCCCCTATTGCCTCACCTCTGGGTGAGAAAGGTGGGGGGGGGGGGGAGGGGGGCGACATGAATGAAAATCTAGCACTGCATGTGTGTGTGTGTGTGTGTGTGTGTGTGTGTGTGTGTGTGTGTGTGTGTGTGTGTGTGTGTGTGTGTGTGTGTTTGAGAGAGAGAGGGAGGGAGGGAGGGGAGGGAGGAGAGGAGAGAGAGAGAGAGAGAGAGAGAGAGAGAGAGAGAGAGAGAGAGAGAGAGAGAGAGAGAGAGAGAGAGAGAAGACATTTACTTATCCTTTTATCTATAGTTAACCTTTGAATTTATCCTACTATTTCGGTAAAGATACTGTGCGACTGAATGCATGGAACTAATTTGAATATTCGCTTCAATTTGTTCCTTACAAGATTCAGTGATTCATGTTAAAATTCCATACGTTTATTATTATTATTATTATTATTATTATTATTATTATTATTATTAATTATTATTATTATTATATTATATCATTCATCATCATCATCATCATCATCATCATCATCATCATCATCATCATCATCATCATCACATCAACAAATAATGGAATAGGCAATTGCGTAATCTTTACAATCCTGTCCCCATTTCATCATGCATTTTGTCAACTGTTCCCACCAGCACTAATAGCTTACTCTTCCAAAAGGTGGAACAGGTTTTAACAAGTGGTAAAATGCTCTGGGTGCATTTGCATATTGGACGTCAGTTTATTGTCTCATGCGAAGGACTTAGGGGAAATGGAACCAGCAACGGGGCCAGGGAAAATCCCCTTTAAACAGGCACCTTGATGCTGACTTGAACCCAGGCCATCAGATCACGAGTGCAATGTACAGCACTCTGACCACCAGCCTGTCCCAGAGCAAAGGAGTGAGGGATAGAGGGAGGAGGAGGGAGGGGGGAGGGAGAGAGAGAGGGGGGAGGGAGAGGAGAGAGAAGGAGGGAGGGAGAGAGAGGGAGAGACAGAGAGAGAGAGACAAAGACAGAGACAGAGAGACAGAGAGGAGAGACAGACAGACAGACATAGAGAGAGAGAGACAGAGACAAACAGACAGACAGAGAGACAGAGACACAAACACAGGGAAGGACAGTAGAGTGCTCTATGTTTACCACAAAATATTGAAGATTCAAAATTAAGTTTTAAGATTCAAATTTATTCCTTTCGGCTACAGATATTTCTGTGGTAGTACATTATGATGCAGAAAACTGAACACTGCACTGCAGCATTCACATCACACTGTTTACAAAGACAGTTTTTGTGTGCAATGCCAATGTGAATGATTATGCTTCTCTCAACTTTTTAGGGTTGTTTTTTAATTGAAAAAAAAGAGTATTGCTCTGTTTTTCTGACTAGATATTTTTAAAATCTTTGGAGACCTTAAGATTATGACATCTTTCGGAACTAGTCCATTCCAGCACATTCTACTAGTGATTTTCCTATCTAAATGAACCACATCTGTAGTCTATTGCTATACCATTAGCTCCATTAAAGTTAAGTTAATAAATCCTAGATTTCCTTTTATTAAGTTAATAAAACCTACACTTCTCTTTATTTGCTACTATAAAATCAAAGCTTTACCTCTTGACCTCTTCCCCAGCTCTGTGGAATTCATCAGGGCAGTGCGGTGATGATGTAGGCAGCGTGTTGTGGTGGTCATCAAGGTAGTGTAGTGATTTTGCAGGTAGCGCTGTGTCGTGGCCAGCAGCTTGGTGGTCAACAGGGCAGTGATATTGCAGGCAGTGTTGTGGGCAGCAATCGGGTGGCACCCATCCCTCTCCAGCATACAGGGTGACTTTTTGAGTGGCTTCCTGTCACATAATGAACAATACATTAGGCAGGTTGGGATAGTTTTGCAGCAAACCATCCTGAACTTAGGTCGTACTCACTTCACCTCATTCTTCCCCATTTGGGCAATAGCTAAGGCGAGGTAACTCCGCAGATCTGAGTCAAATTGGCAGCATAAGTATTTTGACCAATCATTGGCAAGCGCTGATCTTAGCTGCGGATTTTGCTGGCTAGGCCTACTTACGATGCGTATTAAATTATGAGCCAGGCAACATCCATCAGCAATTACAGTCACATACAATAATTATTCAAAGCGACAATTTCCTTATTTTTCTCACCTTCACTCCCTCTTTGATCTCTTCTTGTGTTGTGTGCGTCAGTGATACTCATACGTAACATTCAACTGGATTCTCGAAAAGAGTGCTGTTTGCTGCGCGCACTGTACCAAGTGAAAGGGGGGGAGAGAGGTGCATGCATCAGTCCTGTTGGCTACAATTTCCAACCCCTTCCTTTACCATGTCGAGCACTAATTTTTGTATCAAAGATCACGATCACAACTATTTTTTACCAATCTTTCCTGGACCATAATCAAAGAAGACTTCTTTTAATTTGTAAATGTGTTTCGGCCTTCAAAGCCCCTCATCTCTCCCTTTTGACAATATTGTAATTTCGATACATAAACATCGAAGCAAATCTTAATAACCAAGTCCCTTTATATCTCTCGCTCTGAATTTGACGTATCCACTATGTTCTGATAAACTGACATTTTCCATCAAGGAGATAGCTGGTTGGAGGGAGGGAGAGGGAAAGGGGAGGGGAGGGGTTACAGCAGAGCTTTCCAGGGAGAAAGAAAATCTTTTATTTTTATTCTAATTATTGCAGTTGTTCAATCATTATGCTATATGCTTTGCTCTAAGATTTGGTTTATTCAACTGTTTATTGCAGTAGTAAAGAGAACAACCGTTACAACTTATGTCTGCAATATCATATGTAGACAGGGCTTTGGTGGGATGAGGTTGTCCTGTCACAATTATGAACTACTTGTTATGTGAAAAACTTGAATAAAATTCTGCTGAAAATGTCATAATATGAAAAACAAAAGGAGGGAGACAGGGTTTGGGGGGGGGGGGGGGGGGGGGGGGGGGGGCGGCAAGTGGAACTCCAGGGTTACAACTGGTGAGGTTTAACATACATTACGAAAATCTATCAATCCTAAAGAAGCGTAAACTTAAATGGTACGGGTATGTCACAAGATCAAAAGGACTTGCAAAAACTACTGCAAGGCGCTGTCCAAGGAAGAAGAAAAAGAGGCAGACCAAGGAAGAGATGGGATGACAACATCAGCGAATGGACAGACCTAGAACTCAACAAAACCCTGAGAAAGGCAGAACAGGGAGAGGAATGGAGGGAACTGGTTGTAAAGTCTTCAGGGTGACCCCACGGTCGCCAGACTAAGGGAATAGATAGATAGATAGATAGATAGATAGATAGATAGATAGATAGATAGATAGATAGATAGATAGATAGATAGATAGATAGATAGATAGATAGATAGATGAACAAAACACAAAGTTCCCTTTAAAATACCTTTGAAATGGGCAACGGGTTGGAAAGCGTTTTGTCTTCTTGAAGAAAGCATCATCAAAGTGAGGGCAGGATGGGATGGGACTAAACTCAGCATCACACTGATGAACAGCTTATGTATCTGATAGACGCGCGAAAAAACAAAATCATAGTACTCCCGCGCACGAATTTCGGGAGTTTTAGATTTTCGGCATCTGAGTTTAAAAAAAGAAAAAGATTCAAAAGAAAATAATGAACC
>CM060317.1:13012944-13052944 GCA_030674155.1 Stramonita haemastoma
GGGAATTAAAATATAGACAAATCAACATTTGTTTTCAGTATGACAATGAGAGGGCTGTCATAAAAGGATTTAGAAAAAAAAATTGGGGGTGGGGGAATTAGTAAAAAAGCTCTTGTTTCTGTCCAAGTTCTGTTTCCATCTGTGGCCTAAGGTAACTTATAGTTATCGTATATTCATTTTTTATACTGAAAAGATACTTTGTTCTCATGAAAAATGGTATTTTTCATCATAGAAGAATAAATCTATACCATCTCATGTCAGAACTATTTGTTCACTGCTTTTGCCAGGCCAAGTTTACCCATGTTTGGAAAACAAAACTGCTGGGTTATTTTCCCCTCGGGATGGAAAGCACTATCATATCCTTTCTGACATACTTTGTTTATAAACTAATCACCCAACAGCACAGTTTAACTCTGTGCACATATACAAAGGTACCCGGTATACTTACGTCCATAGGTTGAAATATTTCCCACCCTCTGGAAATTCTGTGCTAGCAATTTCCTCTTTTCTAGCACCCTTTTGTTTCTGCCTAGTTCCTTTTCTTCCTGTCACCTTCTTCTGTCTATTTTCTGCCTTCTTTGTCCATCTCTGCTCCCCTGCTCCCCCCCCCCCCCCCCCCCCCCCCCCCAAAAACGAAAACATAAAAGATAACAATTCTCCCCCATGCCGAAGTCAAGTGCGCTGGGCTTACTTGTCAGGCTGCTTAACGGCAGCGTGACGCATTTTCGCTTACATACCAAACAAAAATAGTTGCCGTCTGAGCGTTCGATGAAGCAGAACTGTCTTTTCCAGACGGATTAAGAATGATCAGTGGGGTATTTCAATGTGTTCCTGGTCTATTTTCGTTGCCCTGTTGCGTTCATGTGGCTTCAACCCTGAAAGCAGTTGCTTTTTATAGTAGGGCTTAAGGTGTCTAAAACGAACCAAGTGGTTGTCTGTTTACTTAAAGATATTTCTGTTCCTCGTCTTTCTTTCTCTTTACTGCACCCTCCAAAACAGATCCCCCCCCCCCAAAAAAAAAAAAAAAAAAAAAAAAAAAAAAAAGTAAAAAAAAGAAAAGCAGAAAGAAAGCAAAGTATAAAGAAAACGGTGGTAAAGTAAAGAAAACATAAGACCCAAAACGCAAAAACAGGAAAACAGACAAGAAAAAACAGACAGGAAGAAAAGCCAATAAACAAAACAGACAAGTCAGTGACATAGTCCCACATTTCGCCGCTATGTCGTGTGACGTGTGACGATCGTCACTGAAATCAGCTGCACATTTGGTTCACAGATTTAAATTAAATTTAAAGGCCTTTTGGAAGTCGTGCCTTCAATTATCGATCTACACGTCCCCCATTGACAGAGGCGTGAAAAAGTAGTGTGCTGATAGAAGTGCAAATTAATTAACACATGCAGGCCCACCTATATAAACTGACGTAAAATATGCGTTTGTTAGACTCACGTGTGTATGTACTCACGCACCGCAAACACGCACTTATGCGGACGTACGCACTCTCTCTCTATCCCTCCCTGTCTGGCTGTCTGGCTGTCTGTCTGTCTCTCTCTCTCTCTCTCTCTCTCTCTCTCTCTCTCTCTCTCTCTCTCTCTCTCTCTCACACACAACACACACACACACACACACACAAAAACACACACACACACACACACACACACACACACACACACACACACCACACACCACACACGCACTCACACACAAACACACACACATTTTTATCAGGTATATATTATTACTACTGTTGAAATAGGAAAGGTAACAAACAAAACAGAAAATACCAGGTCTTCAACCCTTTTAAAATCACAAAAGAACTACACATTCCCACGCCCATTCTAAAAATACACATTGGATGGGCTCTCTCTCTGTCTGTCTCTGTCTCTCTGTCTCTGTCTCTGTCTCTGTCTTCTCTCTCTCTCTCTCTCCTCTCTCTCTCTCTCTCTCTCTCTCTCTCTCTCTCTTCTCTCTCTTCTCTCTCTGTGTGTGTGTGTGTGTGTGTGTGTGTGTGTGTGTGTGTTTTTCCTTGCGTTTGGTTTCTGTGTGTGTGTGTGTGTGTGTGTGTGTGTGTGTGTGTGTGTGTGTGTGTGTGTGTGTGTTCCACCATTTGCAGTGTGTGTGTGTGTGGTTGTGTGTGTGTGGGTGTGTGTGTGATTTCCACCATTGCAGTTTGGTTTCTTTATAATGGAATCAATAATGAATGCATAAAGATGATACAACTAGGCTACAGAGCTTTCCAGATACGGAAAACAATAAAGTCTTACATTTTTCTTGTATGTTTTCATGTTGAAATTGAGTTTACTTAAAAAGCAGTTTGGTTTGGGTGTTGTTTTTTTTTGATCGTCTTTCATATTGGGAGCTATGAAATTAGGCTTAATGAATAAATAAACCATCTAAAATCTCTCTCTCTCTCTCTCTCTCTCTCTCTCTCTCTCTCTCTCCTCTCTCTCTCTCTCTCTCTCTCTCTCTCTCTCCTCTCTCTCTCTGTGACAAAGTCGGGGACTGGATGTAAAAAAACACCCAGTGTTTACTCATTAGCCTCGAAATAAAAGGATTTGCCTTGCCTTGCCTTGCCTTGCTTGCCTTCTCTTCTCTCTCTCTCTCTCTCTCTCTCATCTCTCTCTCTCCTCTCTCTCTCTCTCTCTCTCTCTCTCTCTCTCTCTCTCTCTCTCTATGTGACACACACAACACACACACTACACAACACACACCACACACACACACACACACACACACACACACACACACACACACACAACAACACGTTAAAAGCTAACCAAGTCAACATATCGATCGAGATGTCAACTACAGCCACTGTGCCGTGGGGGGGTGTAAAAAAAAAAAAAGTTGAATTCTTCACCTCTCCCCATCCTCACCCCAACCCAACCCCACCCCACCCCATCCCTTCCTTCCCTCCTCCTCCTCCTCGTCCCCAACTTTTTCCTCCCTCCTCCCTCGCTCCCTCCCTCTCCACACCGCCACACATTTTGATGCACGTGAAGATGCAAGGGGAAGGGAGGGGGAGGAAATCGGTCAAGAGCAAACAACACCACGTCACCCAGTTATTGATTCTGATGGCACAAAGTGTGGTGACTGCCCAGAGGAAGACAGCTAGTATCAAGACCCTCCCTCTTACACCCCCCCCCTCCCTTCCACCCTTACCCCCTTCATCCTATCCCCCTTCTCCTCCCCTCTCTCTCTTGTCCTCGTTCCTTCGTCCCTGTCTTGTTTCGGTGATGCGAGGTACCCCCCCCCCCCCCCCCTCTCTCTCTCTCTCTTCTTCTTCTTTCCGCCCCCTCCTCACAACAACGTGTGGCCTTGACCCAGTTGCTTCCAAAAATAGCTCCATATTTGTCTTTGGTTTGGAGGCTAAGCGTGATAATTATTATGCCACGGTCAACCAGCGATGATGGCTGCCAGAGTGGTGGATTGATTATGTTGTTAGTGTTGTTGATGTTGTTATTTCATTATTGTTATTACTATTGCCATTACTACATGTATCATGATCATTGAACTATTTGGGTTTTTTTTTATAATCTTCCAAATAAAACAATGATTTCATTTCAGAAAAAACAACAACGGTAAATGATTATATAACCAAAGAGGTTGGTTGTAAAAAAAAATATCTGAAGGCTAAAAGTTGGTTTCTTCAAAAACTTTTTAAAAAATGGAAGTGTAAAAATACGCGAATAGGCCTAAATGAATAAGAAACCGTAGGCCTTTTTTTTTTTTTTAAAATAATAACAGATAGACGAACAAGCAAACAAATAGATGAATAAAATAAAACCCTTGTGAACTTAAATAGTCTAAAAACTAGTTTAAAAAAAAAGATGTTTCAAAGAGAAAGAAACATTACCAATGATGTAAAAACGGAAAACATTAACCAACGCAAACCAGGTCGCTGTTCGATTAACAATAACTGGGTCATGTCAAGATGACATATGCAGCCTGCGTTCTTTGAACGGTTCCAGAGATCGAACCTCAGAACTCCTTTGATCCATCCTTGGCCCAGGAAAAGTCAACGAAGCCCAGTCCCACAGCTGCAGCCAGCTAGATGGCTTGTCCTCTCTCGCTTCGTTTAGATCTAGATGTAGCTAGGCCTGTAGCCTGTCATGTTTGAGTCAGTCACACACACGTGTGTGTGTGTGTGGTGTGTGTGTGTGTGTGTGTGTGTGTGTGTGTGTGTGTGTGTGTGTGTGTGTGTGTGTGTGTGTGTGTGTGTAAGAGATGGACGTGCTTTTTAAAATTTATTTTTATTTTTCTTTTATATCAAGGATAATGGAATAAGAACTCGTGTGCTTTTTTTTTTTTTTTACATCCAGTCCCCGTGTGTATGCAGTTTTTGTAAATCGTGTCATATGTTCCCACCGGCACACGATGGCCTACTCTTATGAAAAGCGGAACAAGATTTAATTTTTTTTTAAGTATGCGAATGCTTTTCTGTTACCCTAGGAAAATAAAGATTGAAATAAAGATTATTCAATCATTCAAATAAAGATTATTCATTCATTTGCTTCGTTTAGATCTAGATCTAGATCTAGCTAAACCTGTAGCCTGTCATGTGTGAGTCAGGTACGGAGACTGGAGATGAGAGATGGCAAGAGTAAACTTATTTAAAAAGAGATGGGGAGAGATGGACACACACACGTGTGTGTGTGTGTGTGTGTGGTTGTGTGTGTGTGTGTGTGTGTGTGTGTGTGTGTGTGTGTGTGTGTGTGTGTGTGGTGTGTGTGTGTGTGTGTGTGTGTAAGAGATGGACAGAGGTGTGTGTGTGTGTGTGTGTGTGTGTGTGTGTGTGTGTGTGTGTAAAGAGATGTGTGTGTGTGTGTGTGTGTGTGTGTGTGTGTGTGTGTGTGTGTGTGTGTTGTGTGTGTGTGTGTGTAAGAGATGGACGGTGTGTGTATATGTGTGTGTGTGTGTGTTTGCGTGCGTGCGTGTCTGTGTGTAAGAGATGGACGATGTGGTGTGTGTGTGTGTGTGTGTGTGTGTGTGTGTGTGTGTGTGTGTGTGTGTGTGTGTGTGTGTGTTTGCGTGCCTGCGTGCGTGTGTGTGTGTGTTTGTGTGCGTGTGTGTGTGTGTGTTGTGTGTGTGGTGTGCGTGCGTGGTGTGTGTGTGTGTGTGTGTGTCTGTGTGTGTGCGTGCGTGTGTGTGTGTATTGTTGATGATGATGATGTCAAGTCAAAGTCAAGTCAAGTCAATAATACATCAATCATTCCCTGAAGGCCAATTACATAATCTGGAAAAGACGCACACACACAAAAAATACGTTTCAATTAGATATCAGCGGATGCACGCGCTTATCAGCTTTAGCACTTGTACGCGCGAGCAGCTACTAGCATTATGGGTGTGTGTGCGTGCGTGCGTGCGTGCGCGCGCGCCTGCGAGCACATAATTATGTATACATATTTTTTTCTTTCCTTATTTCTTATTGTTGAGACCTGAGATTCCAGACCTAATCATTATTTGTTTCCTGGATTTCCAGCAAGACTCTGCAAACGTGCTAATCGTTTGTTGTTGTTGTTGATGTTTTGGATTTTTTCCGTTTTGCTTCATAAGATCCTCGGCTCTAGCTCCGATGTTCACTAATGCTGAGATTCTGCACATGCGACAGTTTTTAACCTCATTAGGGTAGTCACATTTCGATTTCGGGGATGGTGTCTAATCAGGACGCAGGTGCGTATATGTAGGGTTTTTTTTTATATCTTGTCATCTGTTCCTAGGGGACGGGATAGCTCAGTGGTCAGAGCGCTCGCTTTCCCCCAGCCAGGTTAAGCAGCATCGAGTGTGGTTACCAATTGGATGAGTGACCGTTTGCGCACCTTGGTTACAGTACAGTCCCCAGTTCACCCAGCTGTAAACGGGTACCTGCCCTCTTTGATTTAAGGTCAGGCAAGGTAAAGCAGCAAGGGAGGGGAGATGGGCGCCGCCTCAACATGTTAGCCCCTAGAGAAACTGAGGTCTCTGACGCCTCGCTCCCCTACGACCACATAGGTTATGGGACACCTTTACCTTGACCATCTGTTCCTACTATACGAAATTTCCTACTCTTCCAAAAGGCGGAACCAGTCTTTATCGAGTGCGAAAGATGTTCTGAGGGTGTTCGCACACTGAGCCTCGGTTTATAGTCTCACCCGAAGGATTTATATGGGAAGGGGGGGGGGGGAGGATGGAATGAAGTCAGTACCAATGTTAACTCCAAGGTAAAATCCCCTACAAAGGGCGCATCGTTGGTGAATGGATCCCGGACTGTCAGATCTCGAGTGTAAGGCTCTAACCACTAGGCTATCCCGCCCCTGTATTCAGGTTATTGTATCTTGTTGAATGATGAACACATAATGCCATACATACACCGTTGTGCAATAAAATGATGTGGCAATAACAGTAGCATGATTTGATCGACTGGTGTGCGTGTGATGCTGTATAGGGAGACAGGATAGTTAACCGTATTGCGTCACAAATAACGGAAAATAACATACAGACAGACAGACAGCTAACTATACAACTGAAGCTGACAAAACATGCTTTTGGTGCTGGATAGGAAGACAGGATATCGATAGTTAACCTATTGCATCACAAATAACACAAAACAGTTACATGCTGACAGACAGACAGGCCCTATCTGTGAAAGTGAAGCTGACATAACATACTTGTACTCATAGATGTGACTTCTTGCTGTCTTATCTTACTGAGCAAAATATCCAATCCCCCAACATGTCTCCGTGTCCTTGCAGTAACCATGTAGGCTAATCACATCAAAGTTAAAGTTAAAATCTGTCCCGAGCCTAAGGCTCAAGGCGTGCTTATCCCGGTTTCTGTGGCGTTAAGCGACGAGAGTCATAGACTCCCCCCTGGATAGGACGCCAGTCTATCGCAGGGTTAACCCCCAACACAAGGTTGGTACCCCTTTTACACCTGGATGGGGTGAGAATCACATCAAAGCACTGGTGTATTTCAAAATGCGAAGTCTGTTTCTAAACAGCAGCACTGAGAAAATTGTTGTGACCATCACAAAAGCCAAGACTGAAGTAAACATAAATTATTTATTCTGCCTGTTACTTTACATGTTGTGTGTTCTGTTTGTTATTGTCACCCACTTGTCCCAATTTTTAAATACCACTTTATGTCACAGCAGATTTCTCTGTGTGAAGTTCGGGCTGTTCTCCCCGGGGAGAGCGGCGTCGACCTAAGTGCAGCGCCACCCATTATTTTTTTCTTGTCTGCAAGTGTACTTGATTCCCTATCAGAATAAGCCTATGTCACCCAAAGATATTAAAGGGAGTGGAAACTTTTTAAGGAGCGATAATTTCTTCTCATCTGAAACATCTTCACTATCACTGTTCTGATAATGTAGTGCTGGAAAGCTTTCTCTCTCTCCTCTTCAGTAACTTTAAACAAACCTAATTGCCAAATCATCACTACAGTTTTCCATCAGCTGTCTCACCAGAAAACTACATTGAGTCTCTCCCCGCACCCCCCCCCCCCCCCCCCCCCCCCCAGTTTTGAGAGAAATAATGAGAAACGTGTAGAACAATTATTGTGCTGATTTCTCATGAAGGTGGGAAGAAGGGTTATAGCCTATATATTTTTAAAATATATATTTAAAAGAGACAGAGCTCTTCTTAGTGACTGGAAAGCGTAGCCAAAGATGATGAATAGCCATGGGAAGCTAGCTATATAGCACGTCCAGTGTTGAGGAAAAGACTGACAAACAGCATCCTTATTCTAGTCATAACTTTCCCACGCACAGTAAAAGTACGTTTCGCTTTCATAAACATAACCAGGAATCTCTTCTGTCCAACTGGACAGGACAGGACAGGAAGGACAGGACAGATGCCGGAGAAATCTGCCAACAGCAATTAGATGCTGGAGGGGTGGGGGGGGGGGGGGAGTGTATAAACACTTAGGGCCTATCCCCTTTCTGTTATGCACCATTGACGGAGTAAAGCGGCCAGCCCGTATGAATAGATGGAAGGAGACTGTTCTGTCTGTATGCTCCCAGGGCGCAGGGCAGCCTGAATATAGTAGATGTATTGTTTTTTATATTTTCAGTGAGAAAGATATTTGTGAATGGTGCTTTGCACTATGGAGTCACAAGTCAATCATTATGCAAACTATGTCTTTATTATCTTACGCAAAAAGTAGACATTTTCTTCTTTCGCTCCTGGGTCAGACAGAACTCTGGGAGGTTGACCAATGGGGAGATTTTGCGCAAGCGACTGTTTTTACTCACCAATAAGGTAGCCGCATTCCGATTTTGCGGATGAATGTAGCCTACACATGTAACTACTAGCGAGATAGCTAATCATCTGCACACACACCACACACACACACACACACACACACACACACACACACACACACACACACACTGGGTTCGATTCCCGTTCGAGGGGATTTTTCTCCTGGAGTCCACAGCAGTGCCGACTCCACTCTCCTTCAAAAATCCTTCGGATGAGACTATAAACCGAGGCCCTGTGTGCGAAACACGCAGAACATCTTGCGCACACGTTTAAATCCTGTTCCGCTTTTCCTTTACTTTTTCCTTTTTTACCTAATTAAGGAGATTTCGCCTAACATCAGTATCGACTCAGCTCTCTCAAAAGTCCTTGGTGAGACATTATAAACCGAGACCCATGTGTGCTAACGCACGAAGAACCTTATAGGGCACACGTTAAAGCCTGCTCCCCTTTCGAAAGAGTAGATCATTGCGTTGTATGTAGGAACGGATGACAAAATGTATAAAAAAAAAATCAAAAAAAAAATCGCACGCACACTGTTGTAGTATTTAGACACATTCCCAAAGTCAAATGCAGGCGCGTTTATGGTGGCAAAAAGCGTCGCATAATCACGCAAAATCTTCACCATTGGTGAGTCTGGGAGCTCTAGCCCAGGAAGAAAATTAATAGGAAGAATTGAAACTCCTCAGACAGAGGAGTCAAAGACCACCAGACCACAAAATAATAATATTATGCTCTCACCACAAAGCTCTCCTGCCTAGCCTGTTTCCACAGATATTAGTATAGCTGGTGTGTGTGTGTGTGTGGTGTGTGTGTGTGTGTGTGTGTGTGTGTGTGTGTGTGTGTGTGTGTGTGTGTGTGTGTGTGTGTGTGCACGCAAGTGTGTGTGTGTGTGTGCACGAGCGCGCGCGCGTGTTTATGTGCACGCATGTGTGTGTGTGTGTGTGTGTGTTGTGTGTGTTGTGTGTGTGTGTGTGTGTGTGTGTGTGTGTGTGTGTGTGTGTGTGTGTGAGTGTGTGTGTGTGCACGAGCCAGTGTGCGTGTGTATGTGCACGCATATGTGTGTGCGCACGCATGTGTGTGTTTTGCGCCGTGTGTGTATACGTGTGTGTGTTTGCACGTGCGTGCGTGCGTGTGTGTGTGTGTGCACGCGCGCGTGTGTGTATGTGTGTGTGCGTGCGTAAGTGTGAGTGTGTGCGCACACGCGCGTGTGTGTGTGTGTACACATACATGCGCGCAAGTGTCACGCGTACGTGCGGCGCACGCGGTTCCAGCAGTTATAGCTAGAGTGGTGTGTGTGCTGCCTGTCTCATACACGCGCAGTGGGGAAGGGTGATAGTGGAGCTGTTTGTGCGCATGATGGTGCATGTGTGCAAACCAACATGATAGGAGCCCCTGCAGCCATTTAGCCTCCCCATCGACATTTTTTTTTTTGGCCAGGGCAAAGAACTATTATACAAAGGGAGAATACCTCAACGATGAATTGCACATGTAATGTTCTGAGTTTTCTCCCATCTTTTCCTCCTTAAGATATTTACCAGTCTGAAGCACGCTCGCGCGCGCGCGCGCGCGCGCACAACAACACACACACACACCACACACACACACACACACACCACACACACACACACACACACACACACACACGCACACACACACACACACACACACACACACACACACCACCACCACCACCACCACCACTACCACCACCACACGCACCACACCACATCAGAATAGGGCCTACACCATACCATATAACACAGACATACATAAACCCCCAAGAAAGACAACGATTCAAAGAACTTACTGACGGTGCAGCATACTATTTTGACATCAGCACTTTGTCCTTAGTTTATGCTCTGATGCAATGTCTACCACCAGGAACTAACTAGAAACAAACCCTTGGATCCTTGAGGCAGTAACTGGATGCAGTCACTAACTGGGTCATTGGGTGCATAGCATCAAACTTTTCATTGCCATGATTTAAAAACATATATTCTGAGCAAAGAATATAGCAGAAACTTATAATAATAAGAAACGTTGGGCACAGCAGAGGCAGTTTCCTTCACTCACATTCCTAACAGTTTCACAGACCAAACTGGACATCTTTTTTCTGTTTTGTTGTTGTTATTTTACTTTGTAACCCATTTACAAATCTGCACAAAATGCTGGTATCTTTGTGATAAAACATCTTTTTTTTATTGCAGCTTTTGCACTATTGTAATGATTGTACACATCTTCAAAATACGACTTGTAGTCTGAATATAAGTAAATAGTAAAAGTGTCCCATAACCTATCTGATTGTAGGGGAGCGAGGCATCAAAGACCTCAGCTTCTCCAGGGGCCAGCATATTGAGGGCGGCGCCCATTCCCTCCTCCATCATTGCTTTACCTTCTCTAACCCTAAAGAGGACATGTAACCATTTACAGCTGGATGAAATGTGGGACTGTACTGAAGCCAAGCCTGCAAACGGTCACTGATCCAGTTGGTAACTACTCTCAATGCTGCTTAGCCTTTGCTTGGGGAAAGCGAGTGCTCTGACCACTGAGCTATCCCATCTCACTAGTCTGAATATCCATCCATACAAAGCTGGTGAAAACTTCCAAGTAGCAGCAGGCTACGTGTTGTAAACGCAAAGAAAAAAAAAAAATCCCCCCCCCCCCAAAAAAAAAAAAAAGTAACCAAAAACCCAACGAAACAACCAACCAAACGAAACAAAAATTCCAAACAGGCAAATAAAAAAAAACACAACAAAACAACAAACAAAAAGAAATTAAAAGACAATCGCATGAGCATGTATGTTATTAAATTTCATTCAAAGAATCACAACTGGCTGTATCTAAAGATACATTTAACATATCAAGAGAACACAATAGCCAAACATGTGGCACATATTCCTTCACAAACAAAAACAAAAAAACCCAATTAACTGGGGGGTAAAAATGAGTCATCCCCTCAAAAGTATGTACAAAATGCATGTAACATTTCATAATTTACCCAATCAATTGCACACTTTGGAAGATTTTCAAAGTGTATCTGTCTATGTGCAAGATAAACAGACGCATTTGCAAAGATGTAACAACTGGCTGGAACATAAACATCTATGTTCAAAACCGATGGACAATTTTAAAAAGTAGTTTATAACACTTTTTTTCTACCACGCACAGCACTGTCAATGAGAGGCTATATATTTGTTTATTCATTTATTTATTTATTTATACCACTCTATTTCACAGCAGGTTTCTCTGCGTGAAATTCAGGCTGGTCTCCCTGGGGAGAGCGTGTCGCCACAAGTGCAGCGCCTACCCATTTTTTGTTCTTCTTCCTGTCTGCGACTGTTTTTTTTTCCCTATCAGAGTGGCTTTTTTTCTACAGAATTTTGCAGGGACAACTCCCTTTTGCCGTGAGTTCTTTTACGTGCGCTAAATAATAATGTGTAACACACGGGACCTCGGTTTATCGTCTCATCCGAACGACTAGCACCCAGACCACCACTCGTGATCTAATAGATGGGGGAAAGTTTTGAGCCCCAACGGGATGGATGGTCATGTAGGGGAGAGAGAAGAGAGAGAAAATTTGGATCTGAACGACTGGTTCCATGCATGAACCTAGCCCTTCCCCTTACTACAAACAGAAGCCATCCTTTTCTGTCACAGGCTCTTCAAGATTCGAGACTGAGGATTCACTCAGGTTTTCTTCGGACTGTCAGCAGAGGAGAGAAGGCCAGTAACTCTGCCGTAGGCGCTCATCATGATGGAGGTGGAATAGTAGGTACCTTGGTCCAGAAGGGGGCATAACCATTGTGGATCATTCATCATCTGGGTAGCTGGGAGGTCAGCCATTCCAGAGCAGGGGTCACACCCTCTAGGGTCAAGGCCACGGTGGGAAACACTTCCAAGGCTTAACAAAAAAAGAGAAGAAAATTATAAGGAAATGAAAAGTGTTCTAAACAAATGAATTAAGAATGAAAGAATTGAACAAAAAATATAAATGAGTTTCAAATAACCCAACCACAGGACAAAATTTCACCTTCTTGTTTTTTTTGCTGTCTCGTCCTCTGTGGAAATTCATGTGCTGCTGATCCCACGCCACTCCTCTCCATGTCTCCGCCTCAGCCATACACAGATTCTCTATGGTGCACCCTCTGTGTCAAAAGTCCACATGGAGCCTATCAGTGCTGGGCCGCTAAGGGGCAACCAGCCAGAGAGGCCCTGCACTGATGCTGTATCCCTCATCTGGTGTTCAGTGTGTTTTATCTGAGCTGATATAACTCAGGGGACCACCTACTGAGCTCCATAGTGACATAAACTATGACAGAATAGTTTAGGAGCAGGACTGAGTGAGACCCCCATCTGGGGAAGTGACCATAGCAATGAACCGGCAAACGACTGTCTCCTGTAAACCACCAACCCCGAATGCCCAAACTCGAACTAACCACAAACAAGAAGACTATAAAGGTAAACGTTAAAGGTGTCCCATAACCTATGTAGTCGTAGGGGAGCGAGGCATCAGAGACCTCAGCTTCTCTAGGGGGCAGCATATTGAGGGCGGCGCCCGTCTCCTCTCCCTGGCTGCTGTACCTTCCCTGACCCTATAGAGGCAGGTAGGTACCCATTTAACTGAGGTCACCATGAGACTAGAGCAACCGGGGCCACCGAATTGGAGACATTTTTTTTAGTGCATGATGATCAGAGATGTTGATGATGATGTAATTCTGATACTATTGAAGTGCAAGTCCTTTGAACATACTTGATGGGACTTAACATTATACGTATATTCCAGCATCAACCACATTATCCATAAAGTGGAGGTCGAGGAGATTTTTCTTCTGGAGTTAACATCAGTGCTGACTCCACTCTCCCCAAAAGTCCTTCGAATGAGACTTTAAACCGAGGCCCCGTGTGCGAACGCATGCAGAACATCTTGCGCACACGTTAAATCCTGTTCCGCTTTTCGTAAGAGTAGGCCATTGTGTGCCGGTGGGAACAGATGACATTTACAAAACTGCATACACACGGGGACTGGATGTAAAAAAGCACAAAAGTGCTTGTTCCATTATCCTCGATATAAAAGAATAAATCAAATCAAGTGGCTGAAACTCGACTGTGTAGCTCCAGTGTTCCCAATGAGCCTGCAGTAAATCAACTCTGGGAAAAGGCCAGCTGGTGTCCGAAAAGTGTTTTTATGACTCTTATGGAATTCGAACCCTTCCAGCCTGTATCTCAAAACACTAACCATCTGTTCCGCTTTTCGTAAGAGTAGGCCATCGTGTGCCGGTGGGAACAGATGACAATATTTACAAAACTGCATACACACGGGGACCGGATGAAAAAAGCACATAATTGCTTATTCTGTTATCCTCGATATAAAAGAATAAATAAATAAATGAATAAATAAATAAATATATATATAAATAAATAAATAAAAACCACTGCCCCATGAATATGGCAGCTGGTTACAAAGCTATGGCTCCAAGCCAGATAAGGGAATGTAGAAAAGAGGAAAGAGCAGAAGAAAACAAAGGAATTATCAACTGCATTTTTTAAAAAATGACACATTTCAGTAATTTGCATCAACCTACCTGTATTCATCCTAAAAGCTGTGCCACCTTTTTCGTAAATTGCCGTCTTGATTTCTTCAAGGGACATAACTTCAGACTTGTCTTGCTTATTGGCCAACACTAATACAGGGAGTTGTTTCTCTTGGACCGTGTCATTGATAAAGGAAAAGAAGTCTTCCAGAGCCTCTGTCAGTTTCTGACGGTCGGAGCTGTCCACTAGGAAGATGACTGCCTGTGTTCCATCCATGTACTGACGAATAAATGGACGCTGCAAAGACAAAAATAGAGTTTTATAATATATGTCAACAGTCTGTAGCAGCAGCAGTAGCAACGGCAGCAGAGAGAGAGAGAGGCAAGGCAAGGCAAATTCTTTTATTCGAGGATAATGAATAAGCACTCGTATGCTTTTTTACATCCAGTCCCCGCCCTTTTCAGGGATAACATCAAGATAAAAATAATCTCTAACTAAACAATAATCCAAATACCAAGAGCAAGAAACCATACCAAGTATCAAAAGACAGGCAAGAAAATTAATAAGACAGAGATACAATAATAAGGTATATTAAAAGGCACTCATTCAGAAGCGAAAATAAGAAAAGAGAGAGAGAGAGAGAGAGAGAGAGAGAGAGAGAGAGAGAGAGAGAGAGAGAGTATTTATTGCCAATAAAGCTGTTAAGCCATTAAATCTACGGCACTGCATCGCGACGAAACAATGCCACACGCGACAAGACTGTGGAATCCAGGGCAAAAATACATGGCCACTCCACTGTGAAACATTAACTATTCCCATGAAGTCAGACCGTCACAAAAATTAACGCATTAAAAAATTTTGTGTGTCACAGTGATGACGTCAACTTCCAAGGTTGAAGTGGATCTGACCACAAAGAGTAGACGGTTGTGGGAATGGATAACAATATTATTTACAAAACTGCATGCCCATGCGGACTAGATATGAAAAACAAAGCACATTATCCTTGAAATAAAAGAATAAATGAAATTACAAAAAATTGCTTTGGTTGTCCATCGCTCCCTACAGTTTATTGTGTCTTCAGCCCTAATATTTCAGACAATATTTTTCTGTTCCTCGGCTGCAGCTCCGATGTTCCCCAACGGTGAGGTCTTAATCTTTGCGTACGCAACCGTTTTTTGCCCACCATCAAGGTAGCCGCATTCCGACTTCAAAGATGTCTGAACACAACACCTGTGTGCTTGCTTTTTATAAAAAAAAGATCAGCCGTTCTTACCTGCACGCCTACCCCTTCAAAATACAGAAGGGCTAGCTTTTAAATTAATGTGTGTGCAAGATGTTCTTCGGGTGTTTGCTGCACACGGGATCTCGGTTTACAGCATAATCTAAAGAACCTATGGGGGAATAGAGTCATTACTGATATTAACTCCAGGGGAAGAATCCCCATGAACGGGTGTCTTTGCAGTGGCACGATCCCAGGCCATCATATTACGAGCTCAACGTTCTAACCACTAAGCTAACCACCCCCCTATTAGATAATCATAACTCAAGCCTTTCCCCCATATGTGACGCTCCACCACATAAGGAGTTGCATTGCACCAAAGGTCAATTTTTAGTTATTGACATCTTAATCATTTGCAATGAAATGGCTATACAATACAAAAAACAGATTGAAAATCGAACAATTCTATCAGAAGTTATTACAAATTGGAATTATAGACTACAGGAAATGTCAAAATGAGAAATTAATTAAGCATAGTAATAGGTAGCCAGAATAAGGTTTCGTTATTTTCAAAGCACATTTAAAGACAAAAGGAAACAAGATTATGCCTTGATATTTCACTTTAAGGCAGAATAAGTGCTATAGTTTTATAATCCATCAAGATCTCTAAATCGACAACCTCACCACCACCTGGCTCCTAGCGAAAAAGTGGATTAGGTTCTAAGCGACTCATTTCGTGGTGAAGCGTCACATGTAAGCAGACAGTAGTCATGAAGGATCTTATGAATAAAAAAAAAGGCACATCATGGCTATAGGACAAAAAAGAAGAGAAGGATAACAGTAAGAACAAAAAGTATTGTGTAGCTTAGGAGAAAAACAGCAGTGAAAAACACATGTTAAGTGGCTGACACATGAACAGTGATAATAAGAGTAAAACATTCAGACAGACAGACTGTCAGATCGACCGTCAGACAGACAGACAGACAGACAGATAGACAAACGGAGAGACAGGCAGAAAGACATATAGAGAGACATACAGATAGGACAGACAGACAGACAGACAGACAGACAGACAGACAGACAGACAGAGACAGCCAAAGAGACCGACCAACTGATAGACTGATAGAAAGACAGACAGACAGACAGACAGACAGACAGACAGACAGACAGACAGACAGCTTACCATGGCGTCACCAACAGTCACATCCCAGGCGGTCACTTCGATGCCATTGATGTCTAGGTCTTCTACATTGAATCCTGCATCAGCAATAATTCACTTCACATCACAATGGTAATGAATACAACATGACAACAACAACAACAACAACAACAACAACTACTACTACTACTACTACTACTACTACTACTACTACTACTACTACTACTACTACTACTACTACTCGCATGTGCATGTATGCGTGTGTATGCGTGTGTGTGTACGTGTGTGTGTGTGTGTGTGTGTGTGTGTGTGTGTGTGTGTGTGTGTGTGTGTGTGTGTGTGTGTGTGTGTGTGTGTGTGTGTGTGTTCCCATAACATATGCCCTCGATGGGGAGGAGATTTACTTATTCATTTATACCACTTTAAGTCACGGCAGATTCCTCTGCGTGAGATGTCAGAGACCTCAACTTCTCCAAAGGTCAGCATATTGAGGGCGGCGCCCATCTCCTCTCCCTTGCTGCTTTACCTTCCCTGACCCTAAAGAGGGCAGGTACCCATTTACAGCTGGGTGAACTGGGGGAACTGTACTGAAGCCAAGGCGTGCAAACGGTCATCCATCCTTTTGGTAATCATGCTCAATGCTGCTTAACCTTATGCGTCTACCAGTTTCTGTAAAGTCTGTATACAGACATACATGTTGCAAGAATATATGCAGGCCTATAATTTTATGTGCAACAGTTGGTGCAGGGCATGGGAGAGACAGAGAAGAAACAGCAAGAGCCTGCTTAGTTACTTACCCCTAGGGGGGACAGTGGACAAAGCCTGTTACTTATAGTGGGGGCAGTGGACACACCCTGTTTAGTTACTCATGGTGGGGACAGTGGACACAGCCGGTTAGTTACCCATGGTGGGGACAGTGGACACAGCCTGTTTAGTTACTTACCCTAGGTGGGGACAGTGGACACAGCCTGTTTAGTTACTTACCCATGGTGGGGACAGTGGACACAGCCTATTTAGATACTTACCCTAGGTGGGGACAGTGGACACAGCCTGTTTAGCTACGTACCCTAGGTGGGGACAGTGGACACAGCCTGTTTAGCTACGTACCCTTGGTGGGGACAGTGGACACAGCCTGTTTAGCTACGTACCCTAGGTGGGGACAGTGGACACAGCCTGTTTAGTTACTTACCCTAGGTGGGGACAGTGGACACAGCCTGTTTAGTTACTTACCCATGGTGGGTACAGTGGACACAGCCTGTTTAGTTACTTACCCATGGTGGGGACAGTGGACACAGCCTGTTTAGTTACTTACCCATGGTGGGGACAGTGGACACAGCCTGTTGAGTTACTTACCCATGGTGGGGACAGTGGACACAGCCTGTTTAGTTACTTACCCATGGTGGGGACAGTGGACACAGCCTGTTGAGTTACTTACCCATGGTGGGGACAGTGAACACCGCCTCTCCCTCCTTCAGCCTGTACAGCAATGTGGTCTTCCCTGATGCGTGCATACCTGTCAATAATCCCTCACGTTACAAGGTGTCCTTTACCCCTTTCAGCCCACATAAATCTAAGCATTTCTCATTCTCTAGCCCAAGTCAATTTCGAGCAACCACTGCTAAAAGGGTGTGAGGTCAGAAAAATGTTCATAAAAATTTTGTTTCTTAATGGATTGTTTTGAAATTTTGGTGTACTTGTTGCAAAATAATATTTAAAGTATGTTGTATATGAATGTGTCAAATTCTGGTTAGTTTTTATGAAAAATTCCCCAGCTTCCAAAGACGTCTAAACAGCCGAGTGTTCAAGATTATCTTGGCCTTAGTGGCTAGTTCTTCAACAGCACATGTCATGTGACAATTTTGTTGTAAAATGCAATCTTGAATATCTATAACTGTTTACAACCTTGATGCTGTCATTCCCATACATCCAGTTTTCAGGCACTCCAAGGAAACCCTCTTTTCAAAAGACAACTACCTTTGTTCTATCTAAATTCAGTTCTGAAAAAGCTTGCATCATCTGATGGATTCCTGAGACTTGGGGATCTGATAGCAGAGAGAAGAAGGACATCATACATTATACACATCCATGCTTGGATTTTGTTTCTGTGCTATACAACCAGGAGAAAGGAACACATCTGGAAACTATGGTGCTGATTATCTTCAGACAAAAGATCAAAGAGAAACGACACAGAACTCCCAAATTGAATAGTCTGCCGCCAACCAAGACCAGCTTTGAAGCACACTGCTTACAAGCCCATTATCATTGGCCCTGTGGCAAGAAAGCAGCAGGACATCCAACAACTCCACACATCAGTCCTCTGAACTGTGGCTGGGAACTGTGTGGGTCCACACTCATTCCACAGCATGGATGGCAGGGACAAAGACCAGCACAAGACAAGGTCTTGAATCTCATCAGCTGCACCTGCAAGACTGGATGCAGTGCAAACAATCATGTGCACCTGCATCAAGTTAGCACTGACCTGCAAGGGATTCTGCAAAGGCAAAGGATGTTTTCTGTGCAAACCTCCACACGACAGCCATGGTTAGAGACCCAGAGATTGACGATGTGGAGTAGACCTGTGTGGAGAGCTGATCTGATTTGAACTTTTGTAACTGATTTTTTTCTACCATATTTTCTCGCACATGCAACCATTAACCATCAATTTCTAGAATAAGTTTTGTCTGTATGTTTGTTTTAGATTGCCTGTTTGTTTTTATTTGCTTTATATTATTTGCTTTTTTCAGTAGCATGCCAAGTATATCCAGGGCAGTATCTCTTGTCTGCCTTGAACACAAAATTTACACAAGGCAGTCCCTTTCTATTCCCCCATTTTCCGCTGCTCTTAGATGTTGGAACTTCAGCCCTAGGCTAATGAGCTTATCTTAGCTCACGCACTGACCGCATGGAAGCGTCCGACTTCCCGCCTCCAAGACAGGCTTGCGTGGCGTGCCGTCCTTTCCACTGTTAGGCCTAGCCTAGCCTACAGTAGGCCTAGAGAAAAGTGACCACAGGGATTTTTATTTCCAACTTTTCAGCACTTTGTGATACATTTGTGATATTCTTCAGCGCTATATCCAAGTGTATTCTGTACAGTCTTCTCTTGGTGATGTAAAGAAGTGAACTTTGAATCAATTTATCCGCATTGTGTAGGAGTTATGACAAGAAATAACAGCTGGATTTGATGCTCCTGTCGGGTTGCTCTTCTAATAGCCTATTGAGAGTGGTAACTTTTATGCCAATGACATAAATTGATTGCAATTTTCCTTCTGAATTCAACATGATTTGATTTTTGGCAATGTCAGGATTGTAATCTTAATGCTTTTATCTTTAAAGTCCATTCAATTCTTTTTGTATCTAGTTTACGTGTTCATCAGTTTTGAAGGGTTCAAATAATACTAATAGGTCTATAAGAAAAATCTCGTCAATTTCGCTGTCTCATCTAGCTAGGCTAGATAGCCTACAGGAGTGTGTATGGTGCAGCGTGTGTGTGTTGAGAGCCTGCCCCGCCCAGCCCGTAATGTAAGCTTTGCCATCTTCCTTCTCTCTCTCTCTCTCTCTCTCTCTCTCTCTCTCTCTCTCTCTCTCTCTCTCTCTCTCTCTCTCTCTCTCTCTCTCTCTCTCTCCTCTACTCTCTCTCTCTCCTCTCCTCCCTCTCCACACACACACACACACACACAGTTCCAACTGTGCTGTAAACAGTGCCAGTCTGACATCTGTGAACCATTATTTTTTCTGCTAGGCCTACTCTGAGGGACTGACCTACGACCTTCGGTGAGCGTGTGATGGTCTGGTCTGAGGCACAGCGTAGCGGGAGGTGTGTGAAAAAAGGGAGGAGTGTGGGGGTACTCGGAAGGCACACTCTAATTTGAGCACTGGACTGAGTGACCCTGGATAGGTACACAGTGTGCGTAAAATAATACAAAACTATGTAATCAGTCAATACATAAAAATGTCCAAACACGAACCCCTTTTTAGCTAATCAATTGTTAGTTTTGCCTGAGAAAATATTTGATACGAAATTAGACATCAAATACCCTCCAAGTTTAAGATTCTCTGTATCCGTGGCAGCCATCTCGGATAATACACAATAACTCAAGATGCCCAACATTTGCCACTTGGTCTCCAACAGATTTGGATTCAGCCCCCCAAAATCCTCTGTAATCATCACCCCCCCCCCCTCCCCTTCCCCAAACCCTTATGATTATAAATCTCAGAACACAGGTTATCCTAATTTCCCCTGGACTATTTCAAGTATTTGTCAGAAAACAGTTATTGTTGTCTGTCATAATTATGAGCAAAAATGTCGCCTGACAAGTCAGGCCCAGCGCATCAGACTTTGACTTCAGCGTGGAAACTTATTAGATCTATCTTTCAAAAGTCCTTCTGGGAAAAAAAAGGCAGGAGAATGGACCAAAAGGGCAGAAAAAAGACAAGAAGGATGTGACAGGAAGAAAAGGAACAAGGCAGAAACAAAGAGAGGGATTCAAATTCCATTTGAAATTCAAATACTTTATTATCTCAAAAAACAGAGAAATTCACGTAGAATACCAGCAAAGGATCAAACATTAAAGGATAAAAAAAAAAAAACTAACAGCCTAGCAAACATGCCATCATGGACCTTACTGCACTATACAAGATCAACCCATTCCGTTCTCTATACAAACAATACAATCATACGGGCCTATACAAGTTTTACAAATCGTGTGTGTGTGTACACGCATGTGCACACACCTACCCACCCACGTCAATTTTTTTCTTGTTTTTTTGTGAGGGCAGGAACTTAATGTTTTGCCCTCAATAAAAGTCATTTTGACTTCACACACACACACACACACACACACACACACACACACACACACAAGTGTAATACAAATCTGAATAACTGCTTAGAGCAGGGAAGAAAAAAAAATGTTGTGTTGAGGGAACATTGACTTTGAACATCTAATTAAATCAAAAAGTTAGTGGCAAATTCATATAGATAAGAACCGCACATATTCATAAAAAAAATCCTCATCATTATCATTACGGTCCTTAGCATACTCTCTCTCTCTCTGGAACTACTGGGTTTGATGTCTGTCTGCTTTCTCCTTGCCTCCCTTCTCACCCCCTTCCATCCACTATGTCTACCTAAAAAAAAGGGCTGGGCTGCAACATTTAAGGTAAACACAGATCATTTTAACAGAAAAAAAAACTGGTTTATAACTTAGTGCAAACCACGATAAGCCCTACTACTAGTCGAATGAAGAGAAGACACATAGAGTTATCCCTCTTTGTCTTGTAACACGGCGCGCTCTTTAGCAGGTGAGCATGAGTTCAATGTTGGGGTTCACAGCCAGACGAACTGGTAATTTGTGAATGTTAGTAGTTAGGCTGTAGTCTCCAGTTTTTAAGTTGTCAGGTGGAATGATCAGCACACATTCTATCACAAGGTAATTATTTTCAATTGCCTTTTTTCATGGTATAGAATTAGAAAATCTCACGGCCACAATCACAATGGAAGCCTAAGCATTCGATTTCATTGTGTCATGACGCTAGGCATTTACAAACTTGGGTTTCAGATTTCAGGCATTTCAAAAAACAACAAAAAACAACTTATCCTTCAACTTTCGTTCAGTTACATTTCCTTCCTTACTTACTTACTTTACTTACTTACACACACCTACTCTCTCTCTCTCTCTCTCTCTCTCTCTCTCTCTCCCTCTCCCTCTCTGTCTCTCTCTCTCTCTGCTTTTACAGTGCCATGTTAGTGACAATGTTTTTGTCTTTTAACAGACACTGGCTGTTGTGATGGACCTTGTCACCAAGAACACTAGGATGGTGTCGGCACAGCAGTCCTGCAGAGTTCAGGATATCTATACCGTATGTATTTCTTTCCTCTGATCTCTGTTGAGGTATGGAGAAGGGATGATAAAACAAAAATACTTAAAGCAAAGACCTGAAGGGCTTCTTGACTTTTGTCTGTGACCAGAAGGTATGCTGGTCTTGGACTGTTGAATTGTGATACTTTAAATCCAATGCTTTTACAGTTGATGCATAAGATGTACAAGATTGCAGATTTTCAGGTGTTTCAAGGCTGAGCTACAACAGAAACGATATATTTTTTTATATTTGTGAGTTAAGTCTACACAAAGTTAAGTTAACAAATTAAGACAAAATGAATGGAATGCAATACAAAGCAATGCATTTCAAAAGACACAAAATAAAAATGAAAATGGTATAAATCAAAAAAAGGGAAATAAACCAAACAATGAACTAAAAAGGAGAAACAGAACTGAAAATTAAAAATAAACAAATGGAGCACTCCTGCAAGACTCCAGACAAAAGCCACTTCATAACAGGAACAAACAAACAAAACAAAGCAAAGGAAACAAACATAAAAAGCCTGAAAACTAAAATGAAAATTGAATTGGGCGGAGGAGGTAAGAAACGAGCACTGCAAGGACACCCCTGGCTGATGGCCATGTTATAGTCCTGCATGTAAACAAAGCTCCAGGTCAACTTCAGGCTTTGAGTACAGTGGGATTTGCCTGGGTACAGTTGTTGTGTGGTAAGTTTGGAATGAGTGATGTGAAAACAGCTGCACTGGTGCTTGGCAGATAATGAAACTATAAACCTGTGAGAGGAACTAAAAGAAACAAATAAAGAAAAAACCCATTAAAATAAAATGGGAAAAAAACCCAAAGATTACATAGACTGAACCAAATGTAATAAACTAAAATAAAATGAAACAAGCAACCTGAAAAAAACCTAACCAAAAAAAACCAAACCAATAAAGAAAAAAATCACCTAAAAAACAAAAGAAAAACAGAAAGAACAACTCTCCACCCCCACCCAAAACCCAGAGTGCAAAACTCACCAACCAATGAATAAATATTAAACCAAAACAAACAAGGAATAGTTCTTGCAGGAGATTGAAGGATATCATCATCATCAGTTTGTTGACCAAGACGGTCATCATCATCATCATCATCATCATCATCATCATCATCATCATCATCAGTCCCTTGACCAAGATGGTTAACCAGCGGGACATGAGCATTACAGCAGGAAACAGTTTTATTGTTTTCCTGGCTGGTCTGTATTCAGCCTTTCACAGCAGTACTGACATTTCTGGTTTGAAAGCAGGACCAGCTGCTTATTATGAATGGGTTTTTTTTTCCCTGAATGATGATCTCTTTTACCAGGAATTAGAGGAGGTTTGGACAGTTTCAGACAGACTCAGCACCATCAGAAGCCTTCTTCATCACTTCAGCCATAAGGTACAGATTAATCTGACACTTTTTCCCTATCTTTCTGTCTTGTCTGATCTTTTTGCATATTTGTAAGTTATTTAGATACTGTAGTTTTCAAGTTGTCTTTATTCTGCCCCCTCTCTCTGTTTGATTTTTCTGTCATTGCAGGAGTATTTGCATTTGTGTCTGTCTTTTATCCACCATATCTGTTTGTCTATTATCTGCCATTTCTGTCTGTCTATTATCTGTCATTTCTGTTTGTTAGCTGCCATTTCTGTCTGTTAGCTGCCATTTTTGTCTGTCTTTTGTCTGCCATTTCTGTCTGTCTTTTGCCATTTTTGTCTTTCTTCTGGAGAGGGGGGCATGTATTTCATTTTGAAAATGTTTAATGCAATGCAGAAAAATTTGTTTAACAGAGAAACTACAGTCAAGGAGTACACAACACTGACAGCATGCCTACCAGCAAGAAGTAGAACCAAGGACAGGTAAGGAAAAGAGTCCTCTGTAACTCGGATGATTTGAATGAAATAACTGTGCAGTCTGAAAAGAATGTGTTATTGAATGTAATGTGGATGCGAGTGAAACTTAGCCTTTGCCACTTTAACTGATGTATGTTCTTGGATGTGTGTTGTTGATTGTAATGTAGATGCTAGTTAAACTTTGACTTTGCCACTTAAAGTGATATATGCTAATTGAGGTAATGTGGATGGATGTAAATAAAACTTGTAGGATTGACAGTATGCCTCATGCGGATTTATTGCTTTCAGAGCTGGAATTCAGTGCTGAGGACAGTGTGTTGCAGTAGTGTCGTCACAACTTGCAGTGCCTCAACATAGGTATGTTTCTGAATAAGTAAGCATTTTTATTCACATTTTTTTCTTTTTCTGTTTAACTTGCAGTTTAGTATTAGTTGATTTTCTTATTTGATAGTTGTTATTTTTGCCTTTAATTGCCATTTGTGGTTTTTTTTTGGTTGCAATATTACTTCTATTGCTGATAATTTGTGTTAGGCTGATATATTTGTGGAGGACATCTGTTTTATCAAGTAAAACTCGCCAGAAGTTGTCAATCTATTGCACAAGTCTGGTTTCTTTTTGCGCTGCGCTTTTTTGTCATTCATGTTGTCTCTGCAGGCCTGCATTTTATGTTGAAAATGTTTTGCTGCCATGTGATAGAATCAGTCTGTCGACAGAGCTCCTGTCCAGGTGTGTTGGGCCTGACAACATCACAACTGCCTACATGGGGAGAGCCAAAAGATCCCATGATAATACAACAGTTCAGGTGAGAAAATTACAGATTTTATTTGTGTTCGACTACTTAGTGTGGAGTAATTAACTGAATGCAATATATATGTTAATAAAACTTTTACGGTTGTCAGTATGATGATGACTTACTGTTCAGTTTGACTGTTCAGTATGACTGATGATGACTTTCTGTTTTCAGAGTCTCTGGGGCTGGAGTGGAGTGGCAAGGACAGTACATGTAACAGAAAGTGACCAAGAACTGAAGTCTGTCAACAAGGTACAGTTGTACATACTTGTGTATTTTTATTTTTGTCTCTTATTTCTGACTGTCCTTTATCTTTGTCCAATCTGTATTAATTTTCTTATCTAATTTTTAGTTTTGGTACTAATGGTAGTCACTGTTAACAAACATCATTTTGGGTTGTGGTTGTTTTGTTAGCTGTCTGTTTCATGATAGACACCTGTTTGACCAAATACTATGCAAGTGCAATCAGCTGTAGTCATGTTAGTACTATGAGATAAGGTAAGTGACCTGTCTGTGTTAGTTATTTATACATTTACAACTTGCATCTTTTGTCACTCACTGCTCATGCTTAAAAAAAAAAGAAAAGCTATTTGTGATTGAATGATGTCCATGTGTTTTACCAGGTATCATGAAAGCCTGACCAGCAGTGGTCAAGTTCAGCACCTGCCTCAGACAGCAGTCACTAAGGAAACATCAGGACACTTGGTAACATTTGTTGTTTTTTTAGTTATAGTCTTTGTGACATTGTGTGTGTGTATTAGTAATTGTTTATGTGATGCATTTGTCTTTTTGTCTATCATTCTTTGTCATATTGTGTGTGTAAGTGTTTTGTCAATGCGATGCATTTGTCTGTGTACCATCCATTTTGCCTGCCTGTCTCTGTATTGCATTTCTGTCTTCTCCCACTTTACTGCTATCCGTCTGTCTTCCTGTGGGTCTGCATTTTATCATGATGTTTCATTGCTGTGTGATAGAATCAGTCTGTCATCAGATAGCTGCTTCCGCTGATGTCAACACCTGCCAGCATTAAGGGGGAACTTATGTGACAAAATGCAGGTGAGAAAATTACTTAACTCCTCCATTCAGCCCCACAATAGTTTTGTGGTCATAGTTCATTGACATGTAAAGGGCTGTTCCAACAGCTTTCACTGTGTCCTTCAATTTGACTACAGAAAAACCAGCAAGTAAAATGTTTATTCATTTATTTATTTATTCATTGAAATGTTCAGGTAACAACATATTTTTTTGTTTACACTTTCAATTGTTCTCATTTACATTAGTAAATTGATTCTGGGGTGGGGTGGAGGGGAGTTTGCAATGGAAGGGTTGAAGATAGATTGTGACATTGTTTGGCAGTAATCTTTGTTTTGCGGTAATCCTTGTGGACTTAATCTTTGAAAAGGTTGTCTAGTCGTTTCAATATCTAAGCAAATAATACAATGGTGAATTTTTACACGGGCAGTAAAGAATAAAAGATCTGTAAAGTACATTCTTAATCTTATCGTGTTTCAAAATGAAATGATCTGATGAATGTAATGTGTAAACCAAGTAAGCAAAGGAATTTTCAGTGTAGCTTATCATTTGTTATTACTTTCAGGGACTGTGGGGGTCAACTGAATCCAGTGACAAGGAATGGGCATCATGGTGGAACGACAGCCATCATGAACACCTTGGTGGAGAAGTGGAATGATCACACTATGTAGAGGTAATGTGAGAGATGAAAAAGAAAGCGGGGTTATATAAATTATAATGCATCTTAAAAGAATAACTGTGAATTTATGAAGCTTCAAAGAAGTGAAAGCGACTCATTTAGTTATTTGACCTAATGAATCAAAACGTGAAACAGTGATGGTTTTCAAGAGCCATTAATGTATTTTATAAAATCATAGCATCGAATCATTTTGATATTTCAATCAATGAAATTAAAAATGGAAATTGACCCATTTAGGTGTTCGACCTAATGAAGCTAAATATGAAACAGTGATGATGTTTTTGAAGAGACATTTTGATTTGAAATCATAAGATTGAATTATTTTGATATTGTGTGTATGTATGTGTGTGAATATTAAATCGTATGTGATGTTTTTGTCTGTGTATCGTCTATTCTGCCTGCCTGTCTGTATCCGTATTTCCATTTCTGTCTTCTCTCAGTTTCATTCTATCTCTGTCTTCCTGCAGGTCTGCAGCTTATCATGAAGATGTTCCACTGTTGTGTGATAGAATCAGTCTGTCATCAGATAGCTGCTGCCACTGATGTCAACACCTGCCAGCATTAAGGGGGAACTTTTGTGACAAAAAGCAGGTGAGAAAATTACTGGGCTCATCCATTCAGCCCCAAAATAGTTTTGTGGTCACTAGTTCATTGACATGTAAAAGATTCAACAGCTTTCACTGTGTCTTTCAAATATGACTACAGAAAAACCAGCAAGTAAAATGTTTTAAATTTTTTTATTTATTTATTTACTTATTTATTCATTTATTTATTCTTTCAAATGTTCAGGTAACAAGATATTATTTTGCTCACATTTTCAATTGTTCTTTACATTGGTAAGCTGGTTCGGGGGGTGGGGGGGTGGAGCTTACAATAGAGTGGTTGAAGATAGATTGTGACATTGTTTTGCAGTAATCTTTGTTTTCGGTAATGAATCTTTGAAAAGGTTGTCTAGTCGTTTAAATATCTAAGCAAATAATACAATGGTGAATTTTTACAAGGGCTGTAAAGAATAAAAGATCTGTAAAGTACATTTTTAATTCACTGTTTTAAAATCAAATGATCAGATGAATGTAATGTGTAAGCCAAGGAAGCAAAGGAATTTCCAGTGTAGCTTATCATTTGTTATTACTTTCAGGATCTATGGGGGTGAACTAAATCAAGTGACAAGGAATGCGCGTCATAGTGGAACAACCATCATGGACATCTTGGTGGAGGAGTGGAATGATCGCACTATGTAGAGGTAATGTGAGAGATGAAAAAGAAAGCGGGGTTATATAAATTATAATGCATCTGAAAAGAATAACTGTGAATTTATGAAGCTTCAAAGAAGTGAAAGCGACTCATTTAGTTATTTGACCCGATGAATCAAAACATGACACAGTGATAGTTCTGAAGAATTATTCATGCATTTTATAAAATCATAACATCGAATCATTTTGATATTTCAATCAATGAAATTAAAAATAAAGTGATATTGACCCATTAAGGTATTGGACCCAATAAAGCAAAATATGAAACAGTGATGATGTTTTTGAAGAGACATTAATTCATTTTGATATGAAATCATAACATTGAAGTATTTTGATATTACTCTCAATGAATTTAATGATGAATTGCAGCAATATTTTTATAGAATAATTTTGAGTTTTTCTGCTTCAAAGGGATAAGAAAAAGTATTCTTAATATTTTAGCAAATAAAACAAATGACAAAACATGTGACAATATCTTAATGGTTAGCAAACAGTCACATCTGCAAAGTCTTGGTATTGGACAACCTTGGAGCTAGCATTGGAACGAAAATATCATTTTAAGTAAAGCATGAACTATAGCTATTGAAGAGGTCACTTTCTTAAAAAAAAAAAAGGAAAAAAGTTGTGGCTGAGTTGGTGAGTTTTGGTTTACTGGCATTGTATTTGCTTGCAGGAAGCAGGATGAAGATAACATCTGGACAAACTACAGGTTAAAAAGAAAGCTTTTTGTTTTGTATATAGTGGCATTCTTTATATACAGAGTTGTATAATCTCTATGTGAAACAATGTCTTCTTGAATACATTGAAAGTATATATTTTCCCCTCCCTGTCCATGAGCAAAAAATTTTGGGATTAAATACTTTGCAAAAGAAAATGGAGATTCCTTTTTTGTAGTTGGAGATGTCAAGTGTACATTGTCAGATTAGTCAATCAGCAGAAAGATCAACAGAATGCTTGTCTCAGATAATAGGCGAGCGCCTGGCATTAGACCATCAGTGTGCTACTGTAGCCATAGCTTTTTAAAATTCTATCAAATGAGTTCTCCAAAAAGTGTTTAAAGTAAGGAGATTGGTTTTTTTTTGTGCAGGTGAGGATTTCTGTCTCCATTTTCAGAGGAATAAAAGAACAAAAAATAAAGCAATTTACTGAATTGAAATCATACAATAAAATTAAGAGTACAAATACTTGATTATATGAAGAAAAAAAACAAAAACAAACCAAAAAAAAAATATATATATATATATGTTTTTTTTTTTTTTAAATTGAATTTAGAAGATAATGCCTTCAGAGTAATGTTAATTCACTGAGGTACATGTAAACATCTAAAAGTGTTTGAATCAAACTGTTGTTGTCTCTGAGATTACTGAAGCTATTTACTGCTTTCAGGAGCTGTGGAGCCAGAATCTGCTGTGGACAAGTCACCGGGGACTGAACAGGTATGGTTTTATTTACTCTTCTCTGTCTGTACTGCACTTGTTTCACTGGCCAGCTCTTAAATCTTGCTTTCATGAAGAATGCATTAAAAATGAAATCTCTTAAAATTAATGAAATTTTGATCAGCACCATAGTTTAGCAAAAGTGATTGCATTCTTAAAAAATACCTGTTCAAGTGTAAGTGTTACACCACCATGGTCTCTGCAGCAGTCAGAATGTACATGATACCCCACCTTTGAAAACAGGTGCACCTGAGACAAAAATCAAATGGATTCCAAGATATTCACAGTACTCGTGCACAGTGAATCAGCATAGTCTTAGTATATAATTATAGAGTTAATACAATGAGCCTGGGAGTCTGAAACCGTGGTGGGAAATGTCTAGGAAATATCAGAAGTCTATGTGCCTCTAGGAGACCTGCCTGTCTGGCTTTTTTTTCAATAGATATTTTGACCTCAGATAAAAAAAAATACATATTTACTGATAAAAAAAATTTACTTAACCACAAAAAAGGGAGAAAAAGTGAAATTTTGACAAACAGTATAAGGGATGTAACTCTTCTATACCAGTTTTTTCCTTTCTCTGTTACACCACAAGTCATTGTTAGATAGCAAGTGAATTCTCTTGATCGCTCTCTGTCTCTCTCTGTCTCTGTCTGTCTCTGTCTGTCTCTCTCTCTGTCTCTGTCTCTCTCTGTCTCTCTCTGTCTCTGTCTGTCTGTCTGTCTGTCTGTCTGTCTCTCTCTCTCTCTCTCTCTCTCTCTCTCTCTTGCTCTTCCCCTCCCCTCCCCTCCCCTCCCTGTCAAGTCCAACTGCTGTCTTCCCATCAACCGGGTTCGAGCCAGGTTTGATTCCCATTCGAGGGGATTTTTCCCTTGGAGTTAACATCAGTGCTGACTCCACTCTCCCCAAAAGTCCTTTGGATGAGACTATAAACCAAGGCCCCGTGTGTGAACGCACACAGAACATCTTGCACACACGTTAAATCCTGTTCCGCTTTTCATAAGAGTGGGCCATTGTGTGCCTGTGGGAACAGATGACAGTATTTACAAAATGGCATACACACGGGCACTGGCTGAAAAAAACAGCACATGAGTGTTTATTGCATTATCCTCGATATAAAAGAATAAAATAAACAAAATAAATAAATAAACACACGCACATGCACACACACACGCACGCACGCACGCACGCACGCACGCACGCACGCACGCACGCACGCACGCACACACACACACACACACACACACACTCTCTCACACAACTTCATCTATGTTGTCTTGCTACTTGCTAGGATGACTTGTTGACAAAGTTTAACTAAGGAAAGTTGCTTAAAACTCTATGTAGGCATGTCAGAGCCCTTAGAATGCTTCTTTTTATCTCCAGAAGGAGGACGACATCACCAGGCTTCAAGGACACCACAGTGCATCAGGAGGACGCTTCATGATCACCAAGGACATTTCATTGATGTGGATGCCTGCAGTCACCAACATATCCTTGTGAAAAACCTCCAATACTTTATGGAAGCTGACATGACAGGGAAAAACAGTGACTTGAAACGCGAGTGCTGTGTACATGTGCAAAACCTCCAATACTTCGTGGAATATGGGAAAACAGCAACATGAAACAGGAGTGGTATGTACTTGTACAATATGCGAAAAACAGCAACATGAAACAGGAGTAGTATGTACTTGTGCAATATGGGAAAAACAGCAACATGAAACAGGAGTGGTATGTACTTGTGCAAAACTGCCAGTACTTTTGTGGAACTAGCAAAGTGAGTTAGTATAAATAGCATCCCCACCTTCTGGAAATTCTGTGCAAGTAATTTCCACTTTTCTATCTCACTCTTTGTCTTTATCCTTATCTTTCTATCATGTCTTTTGCTTCTTTTCTGCCTTCCCAGTCCACTCTCCTGCCTCTTTTTTCAAGCAAATCTTGCAAGCAAATTGAGCGTTCATTATATGACATTTTGGGTGTGGTGGTTTTTGTTGTGGCAATCAGGAAGTGATCATAGACACTGGGATGGCTCTTTTTATGTATATTTTTGTACTTTAACATGTTTGTTATCCTTTTTTGCATTTTTTTTGTAATCTGAGGATGATAAATTAAGCAGAATGGCTGGCATCCTCAGTACAACCTCGTTTGTTTGCCTTAAGGAATGAAATGATTTAGGTATTGTAATTTTTCAGATGGACAGTGTTACATATTTTTAATTAATAAATTTTTTATCTGTTCCCACCGGCACACAATGCCCTACTCTTAGGAAAAGTGGAACAGGATTTTAACATGTGCACAAGATGTTCTGCGTGCATTTGCACATGGGGCCTCGTGAAAAGGGGGAAGTCAGCAGGGGCTGACAACATTCCTGCTGAGTTGGTTCAAGCTGGAGGGGAAGCCATGATCAACACTCTACTAAAAATCTGCAACAGATCTGGCAGACAGGAAAATGGCCAACACCATGGACACAGTCACTTATCATCGCCCTCCCCAAGAAAGGAAAATCTCCAGCAGTGCCAGAATTACCGAACAATCAGCCTCATATGCCACCCAAGCAAGGTCATGTTGAAGATTATATTGAACAGACTTAAGCCACAAGCAGAGACCACCATTGCTGAGGAACAAGCAGGTTTTAGACAGGGCACAGCACAACAGAACATATATTCAACCACAGAATCCTCTTTTAGTGGTACCTTTGACACCAACAAGACCTCTACCACATATTTATTGATTTTAAGAAGGCATTCGACAGGGTGTGGCATGCAGCTTTGTGGGCAACCATGAATTTGTACAGCATCAATGTAAACCTGATCAGAGTCATCAAAGAGCTGTACAACAAGGCCACCAGTGCAGTGCACTACAACAGCAATATTAGAGGGTGGTTTCGAATGACAGTTGGAATAAGGCAGGGCTGTCTACTCTCACCCACTCTTTTCCAACATCTTCCTTGAGAGAATCATGGCTGATGCACTGGAACACCATAAAGGATCAGTCAGCATTGGTGGCAGAACAATCACAAACCTCCGCTTCGCAGATGACATTGGCAGACTAGCAGGGTCAGAACAGGAGCTTGCCAGCTTAACAGAACACCTGAACAAAGCCTCTAAAACATATGGCATGGAAATCAGTGCAGAGAAGACCAAACTGATGACCAATAACACCAAGGGCATCAGCCCTGATATCAGGGTCAATGACCAGAAGCTGGGAACAGTTCAAAGCTGCAAGTACTTGGGAGCTGTTGTATCAGACAAGGGGTCCAAGCCAGAGGTAGTATGCAGGATTGCACAGACAGTAACAGCACTGTCAAAACTGAACACCATCTGGAAAGATAAAAATATCTCACTCAACTCCAAGATCAGACTAATGCGCTCCCTTGTCATATCCACATTCCTGTATGCCTGTGAATCATGGACCCTGACTGCAGATTTAGAGAGGAGTACAGGCAGTAGAGATGAGATGCTTCTGGAGACTACTTTGCATCTCCTACAGAGACCACATAAGCAACGAAGAAGTGCACAACAGAATCCAGCAAACCATTGGTCCGTGCAAAAATCTTCCATCAGTAGTAAAGAAGTGTAAACTTAAATGGTATGGGCATGTCACAAGATCAAAAGGACAAGCAAAAACAATACTGCAAGCACTGTCCAAGAAGAAAAAAGAGGCAGACCAAGGAAGAGATGGGAGGACATCAGTGAATGGACAGACCTAGAACTCAACAAAACCCTGAGAAAAGCAGAACAGAGAGCGGAATGAAGGGAACTGATTGTCAAGTCTTCAGAGGTGCCCCAGCGAGTCACCAGACTAAGGGATAGATAGATTGATTGATAGATAGATAGATAGATAGATAGATAGATAGATAGATAGATAGATAGATAGAATAGATAGATAGACTGGGCACAACAGGCTAAATCACTACAGTCTTCAAAGCTGAAACTTGTCTTCTCCCATCTGTGCCTGTGGTGAAGAAAACCAGACTGGCAAGCACATCCTTCAAAGATGCAAACACATACAGCGACTTGAGGAATAGTGTGTGGCCGACAGAGATAACCCTGCAAGCCAAGCTGTACAGCCCACAAAAGGAGCTGGAAAGGACATGCCATTATTTTTTCCAGACACATGAACGTGTAAAGTGAAGGAGAGAAGATTTCAACCAAACCAGCTAGTTTTCTAATCTCTCTACAACATCCAGAAGGGGTTGGGTTCCTGTGGCCAAGCTTTCATTATCACTTTTTGCCACATTGGTTCTGTGGTATGGACAGGGGTTTTGTAGAGGCTTTTGGGGTTATTTTTTTCAAAGGATTGAATCTCATTTCCCGTTTTTGCAGTTAAGGTCCAGCTTTCACATTCGTACAGCAGTATGAATAAGACGAGTGCTTAAAACAGTTTAAGTTTTCTGGAGACTGGTCTGCTTGCTTTTCTGAATCCTGGCCAGCTCTGCAATGGCCGAGGTTGTATGGGCTTGTCTGTCTTTAGTTCAGCTAGAGAGGGGTCATTTTTGGTCAGTGTGAAGTCAAGATAGTTGAATGAGTCTATTTTTTCTTCAAGTTGTTGAACCAGTGTTACCTCATTCTTTTGTGCATAATATAACACCACAGGCACTAGTTCATTCTTCTAGCTTGCATGTAATACCAAGTGTTAGCTGATTTTTCTAGATTGCATATAATACCATACATGCAAAGACATTCACCTAGCTTGCATAGAACTTAATGGGGTTCATTATTAATGCTTTTAAGAACAATGTCAACAGCAATCTGCAGATTCCAAATAGGTGTGTCACCAAGACAAACAATGGGTAGAATGTTGTCCTCTGAGCCTTATCTAGTACTATTAGGTTACTAGAAATACAAGAAAAAAGGGGAGGGCAAGTGGGAAGAACATTTTTTTCTCATGTTTTTTCTGGACATTTATCTTTTCACTTTGGGTTAAATAGTTATCAAAATTGAACAAAACTAGTTTTAAAAAATGACATGGGAAGAAAACCACTCTGCTGATAGCAGAATTGAAATTTGTCTAAAAAAATTCAAATAGCAGCCTAAACTGGTAGGGTTGATAAATTATGATTTAAATAATGCTCCATACCACTGTGTCTACAGCTACGTACCATTGTGTTTACCTGCTGTTGTGTCCACATGCCTTCAGACAGACTGACCGACCAACAGCCCCTACCCCAATGCATGCTAACTGTTATTGCTAACCCTAACACTAACCTTGTTTCTTAATCCTGGCCCCTCATGTGGACACAAAGACAGGTAGATACCTTGGTACAAGCTGACAATAGTGGTCAAATATTTTTTCCTGGAGTTTGAGGGAGGAGGGGGCAGCATTGTCAGAAAAGGATGCTAGGAATGGGTGACATGTTCTAGTCTGCTGGAATAAGAAAAGGGAGGAGTAGGGGAGGAGGGGGGAATCAAATCAAATCAAATCAAAACTTTATTTCCAGATGGTACATTGAGTAAGCTATAAATTTGCTTTTTTTTATCAAGCCATCTATCTAGCAAAAAAGCCCACCCCAAACAAAAAAAGAACATAAAAAGAACCCCCCAAAAACCACTTAAACAAAAAACAGGCAACTAACAAAAATGAAGCAGCAAGCAAACAAAGTACAACCAAGAACCCCCCCCCCCCCAACCCCCCCCCCCCCCCCCCCCCCCACACACCACACACCACATACACACACATTCACAGCTTCTCGCGCATGCCATATCAATAAACTTTATTCTAAGGGAAATAAAATATGCCTTGAATTCTGAAAATAAAATCATATAATGGAACATAAGAAGAATCTATCCACTATAAGGCAATATTTGGGGACATATATACTCTTTAATACCTTAATCAATCTTATGATTATAGTCATAAAAATCATGTCCATAATCACATCACTATCATAAAGGACATAGTTATAAATTCAGCTTTCTTAAAAAGATCATTAATGAAAAGTTTAGAAAAAAAATCAATTGCATTCAACACACATGATTATTAAAATATAGAGTACAAAATATGAATGAAACATTTCTCATGGATGGTAAACATGTAAACAATAGGTGAGACATTTAGAGAGAGAGAGAGAGAGAGAGAGAGAGAGAGAGAGAGAGAGAGAGAGAGAGAGAGAGAGAGCACATAGTACAGTCCAAACCAGGTTATATTGCATAGTTTTTAATTAACCCACAATATTATCACTAGCATTCTCCGTGATTGTGAGTGTACAGATAAAGACTATAGTATAATTATGATAAATAAGTTCATTACACAAGAAGTGGGATAGTGAAAATCATTCTTAGAAATCAGTTACAATTATGCTATGATAAGATACATGTGAAACATTTACACACACACACACACACACACACACACACACACACACACACACACACACACACACACACACAGGTGGAGAGAGAAAGGGAAAGAGTGGGGGAAAGGGAGAGGGGAGAGAGTTTGAGAAGGGGGAAGTGTGGTGTTTTTTTTGATGCATCAAGTGGAATGGAAGGTGATTTTTGAAGGTTGTTAATTATTGGTGCTGTTTAATTGAATCAGGAAGGGAGTTCCACAGTGAAAGGCCTGAGTACAGTAAACTAGATTTGAACAAGTCTATTCTTGGAATTGGGACACAGGCTTTTCCGTATTTGTGGAATGATTTCATTGGGAATTTATCTTTTAAGGGTGTGGGGACATTTCCTGCCATTATCTTAAACATCATGATGCTTTTGTTATATTTTAGTCTTTGGTGTAGGGGAAGAATATTTAACTGAGTATAGTCCACTTCTAGCAAGGTTTTCTTCAGAAGGACCTGTTAACGGTTTCATGGTATTTGGACTGGCAGAATCCCACAGGGTTGCAGCCTTGTCTATTAAAGATTGTATAATTAAAAGCTTGAAAGAACAGTTTCCTTGCATGGAAGTCAAGAGAGTATTTAATTTTAGTCAACTGGTAAACTTTTTGGGACAAGTATTTGCATAGATAAGATATGTGGTAGAACCAGCTGAGATTTTCATTAATTGTTACTCCTAGAACTTTGTGGTAAGAGGTTTGTTTGATTGCTTCCTTTTTGATGTGAATTGGAAACGGTTTATGTGGTAAATTTTGTCACTTTTGTCTGGTGGTAATAAGCATTTATTTTGTTTTGGGGGGTGAATAGACATGTGGTTCAGTTCTGTCCATTTTACAAGATCGTCATTGCTTTTTTGTAATATGGTTGCAAGATAGTTGATGTTGTTATGGCTTGTATGTATGGTTGTGTCATCCGCAAATAGTTCACATTTGGAATTTATATGTAGAGGAAGGTCATTTATGTATAATGAAAAGAGAATTGGGCCCAATATGGATCCCTGTGGTACTACATAATGAATGGGTTTTTAGTTTGGATGTTGATGTAGCTATTGAAACACACTGTTGCCTATTTGTAATGTAGGAATCGAGTAACCCTATGTTTTTTGTAGAAATGTTATAAGGTCTAGCTTTTTAAGGAGAAGTTTGTGGTCAATTGTATCAAATGCTTTTTTGAATCACAAATAATACTCCACAAAATTAATTATCATTGTTTGATAGCCAATTGTCTACAAGACTGGTTAATGCTGTATGATACAAGTGCTTTTGTCTAAATCCAGACTGATTAGGATGAAGTATTTGTTGATTTTTATATGATGGACTGGTGTTTATTCATGTTTTTCCAGGGGTTTTGAAAGGATAGGTATAGTAGAATTGGTCTATAGTTTGAAGGGTCTGAAGTATCACAGACTTGTAGATGGAGATCATTTTAGCACATTTGAAGGCGTTGGGGTGGGGAGAGATAGAAGAGTAGATAGATAGATAGATAGAGAGAGAGAGAGGGGGAGAGAGAGGAGAGAGAGGAAGAGAGAGAGAGAAGAGAGAGAGAGAGAGAGAGAGAGAATTGTGTGTGCGCGCACGCGTGCGTGCGTGCATGTGAAATAAGGCAAAGGAATGATCTATCCCACAGGCAAATCCATGCATTGTATATCTTTATGGCATATTGTCAATATACATGCTGCTGTAAAACAAGCACAACAGTAGCATACTTGCTTATTCCTTTTTATTATTTATTTATTTATTCTTTTATATCAAGGATAATGGAATAAGCACTCACTTCCAGTCCCCATGTGTATGCAGTTTTTGTAAATCTTGTCATCTGTCCTGCTGGCACACAATGGCCTACTCTTAGAAAAGCGGAACAGGATTTAACGTGTGCAGAAGATTTATGCAGTATGTGTGTGATTAAGTGGAAAAGCACACAAATGTTAGGTGCTGTTCGCATTTCATTCTCCGAGTGAGTTTTTGTGTGTGATACTTAGACGCTGAGATGTGCACAGGATGTCCATTCTGCAGTGGTACTTCTTTTTTTAATGTATTTTTGTACTTTAACATGTTTTGTTTCCATTTTTTTTAAACAATTTTTTTTGTAATCTGAGGATGACAAATGAAGCAAAATGGCTGGCATCCTCAGCACAGCCTGGTTTATTAGCCTTAAGGAATGAAACGACTTTAGGTATTGTGTCATTTAATTGTTTTTATTCAGATGGATGTGTTAGATATTGAAGGTTTATTGTAGGTGTTTTTTTTAGCCAGAAGTTAAAATTTACTGGAGCCACTGAAACTGAATGAGGTGACAGCCCTGATATGGCTTTTGTGGTCGGTAGGGCTATAACAATATAGTGATTTTAGGTATTGTGTCATTTAATGTTTTTTTTATTTTTTTTTTTATAGATTGATGGTGTTAGATATTTGAAGGTATTAGGAGGTGTTGGTTTTGAGCCAGAAGTTGAAAGTTACTGAAGTAACTGAAACTGAATGAGATGACAGCCCTGTATGGCTTTCATGGTTGGCAGAACTATCAACAATATAGTATGGTATGGTTTGTGCTTTCTTTGTGGGGGGGACGGGGGGGTGGGGCTTTTTTTTTTTCTAAAAAAAAAATGTAATTAAGCAGATTGTGACCCGTATGTACCTTTTGATGGCTTGTTGGGTAAATGCCATGAGTTTTTCTTGGTGGCAAACCTGCTATTAATCTTCTGCTAGTTGAAAGATCATTTTACACCAATTTGTGTATCTGATGAAAAACTTGAGAAATTGTGCGATGTTTTTTGTGCTTTTTTGTAATGAGATAAATTGGGCTTTAACACTATCCCTACATTAACGAAGAGACCCCTTTCCCAGTACACATGCACTGTGCTATTGTATGCTACCGATCGACAGTATGGTGACACAGAGGAAGGGTTAGTGGATGGTTGGTTACCCTATAGTGGGTACCCATAGGGAAAAGGTAACAGATCAGGGCCTGTTAGCCTTTGGTATGGACAAGAATGTTGTTATCATTGCTGACAAATCATTTACTGATCTTTAACTTTTTGTATACTTAAGTTATTTATGTTCATATTGGATATCTGACTGTATTTTGTCTAAAGTATGGAATACCCCATGGTTTTGTTGACCTTTTTTCCCTTTTTCTTTTTTGTTGGATGTTCAGACAGCAACCCTTTATTGTCTGTCATTTGAGGAAATGTGTTGTGCTGCCATTAACCACCTGACAAGTCAGGCCCAGTGCATCTGACTTTGGCATATAAGAGAATTGTCATTTTTTAAGCCTTTTGGAAAAAGGGCAAGAGAATGAACCAGGAAGGCACAAAAAAATAGAAGAAAGTGACAGAAGGTGAACAAGAGAGGGATAGAAAAGAGGGAATTTGTAGCACAAAATTTTTAGAAGATGCAGATGCTATTTATACTGTTTGGACCCAATGGTGGATTTTCCCTCTTTAAACTGATGAAATGTGGAACAAAGAAATGAGGACCTGTGATGTTCACTGTATGGGTAAAATGTTATTGGATTTGTGTTGGTGCAAATCTGTCAACTGATCTTTCACTGGCTGGGAGATCATTGCAGATTTGGCACCATATCTGTATCTTACAAAAAATAATAATGTGAAAGGTTTATTCTATACCATTTACTTGTATGTATACTGTTTACTTGTATGTATGTCATTTATATACTATGCTATTTACTTGTATTATATGTATATGATTTACTTGCACTATGATGTATATTATGATGCATTATATTGTATTATCATGATCAATGCAAGTGTAGCCCCCTTCCCATGGTCACACACCCCTGTTATTATCACCATCATCATCAAGTCAAGTATTGCCCCCTTCCCATAGTCACCCCCCACCCCTATCATCACCATCATCATCATCATCATCATCATCATCATCATCAAATCAAGTATTGTCCCCTACCCCTGGTCAGCCACCCCTATCGTTATCATCATCATCATCATCATCAACATCATCGTCGTCATCGTCGTCGTCGTCATCATCATCATCATCATCATCATCATCATCATCATCATCATCATCATCATCACAATCACTCCCACCACCATCATCATCATCAATCTGTGTATGGCCCACTTCCCTTGGTCCTCCCCCCCCCCCCTAAAGTAATATCATCAATGCAAGTGTGGCTCACTTCACTTGGTCACACACTCCAGTCATCATCATCATCACTGTCATGTTAGAGTGGCACACCCCTATCATCATCATCATCAACATCATCATCATTAGTGCAAACATCATCATCATCATTAGTGCAAACATCCCCATCTTCATCACTAGTACAAACATCCCCATCATCATCATTAGTGCAAACATCATCATAATCATCATTAGTGCAGACATCATAATCATCATTAGTGCAGACATCATAATCATCATTTGTGCAGACATCATCATAATCATCATCATTAGTGCAGACATCACCATTAGTGCAGACATCATCATCATCACTAGTGCAAATGGCCCCATCATCATCACTAGTGCAAACATCCCATCATCATCATTATCATCATAATCATTAGTGCAAACATCTCCATGGTCATCATCATCATTATAAGTGCAAATGACCCCATCATCATCATCATCATCATCATCATTAGTGTAAATG
>CM060317.1:13055444-13075444 GCA_030674155.1 Stramonita haemastoma
CTTCTATTGGTCACACATCCCTATCATCATTATCATCATCATCATCATCATCATCATCATCATCATCATCATCATCATCATCATCATCATCAATGCAGTTGTGGCCCACTTCTATTGGTCACACATCCCTATCATCATCATCATCAACATCAACATCAATGCAGATGTGGCCCATTTCCATTGGTCACACACCCATTTCATCATCATCACCACCACAAATAGAATCAACCCCATCATTACTGTATCCATGGCCCACTTCCCATGATCACCCCCCCCCTCCCTTGCCTGCCCAGTGATATCTTTGTCATCATCATGAATGCATGTGTGGCCTGCTTCACTTGGTCACATACCGCTAGCATCATCATCATCATCATCATCATCGATGCAACCACCCCTATCACCATTATTGCAAGTGTGTCCCACTTCCCTTGATTAATAATTTAATTACAGCCAATCGCTAAATACTTCAGAGAGTCAGACTGATGGATCTTATTGAACTTTAGGCTTAAGCTGTGTGTGTGTGTGCATGTATGTGTTGTCTATTTGATCATTTATGCTTTTATTTTTGGGATAATGGAAGAAACACTTGTGTAATTTATTTATTATTTTTTTTCATATGGTATGATAGTTGATATAGTCCCGGTGTGTATGCCGTTTTGTAAATTTTGTCATCCATTCCTTCCGGCTTACAAGGACCTACTCTTCAAAAAAGCGGAAAAGGCTTTAACAAGTGAGCAAGATATTCTGCATGTGTTCGCACATGGGGTCTCAGTCTTTTGTTCTTGTTGTTGTTATTATGAGTGAGTCTCGGTATATATATATAGTCTCATCAATAAATTAATGCAAACATGCATTTATGCACAAGGAGAGTGTCTGTGTATTTGGCGAGTGAGTGAGTGCACATGCGAGTATGCATAGTGGTCTTCCTGCCTGTTCAATTCAAGTGTTTCAAAGTTTTATCAATCTGGAACTAAGGTCAAACAGCTGAATAAAGTAATAACAGTGGATTCAAAGGCTTTGTTGTTTTTTCTTCTTTTGCAAAGCATCTAGTCTACTGCCATTACAATTTCTTTTCTATACTAAGTAGTTTTGTCATGGCAAGTTATCAAAGCTTTGTCAATCTGGAACTAAAGTCAAACAGATGAATAAAGTAATAACAGAGGATTCAAAGTTTTGTGGGTTTTTTTTTTTTTTTTTTCCAAAGCAACTAGTCTACTACCATTATAATTTCTTTTTAATACTTAGTTTTGTCGTGGCAAGTTATTGAAGCTTTGTCAATCTGAAACTGAAGTCAAACAACTGAGGAAAGTAATAACAAAGGATTCAAAGTTTTTGTTGTTGTTTTTACAAAGCAACCAGTCAACTGCCATTACAATTTCTTTTTAATACTTAGTAGTTTTGTCATTGCAAGTTTTGGGTGCTGAAGAATTGTGACAAAGCGCGTTGACGCACTTTGTCACAACTTGGAACTGAAGTCAGACACTTGACAAAAGTGTATGAGGAGCTTCTGAAATTCTGAAGTAGTGCATTGTATTGAACTTGCATTGTTTAACCTTTAGCACGCTGCAGGCGCATCGTGTCGCCGAACGAATTATTTCCCTTGCATCTGCAGGCGCACTGTGTCGCCGAACATAGGGTGTTTAAACTTCGCGGTTCATTGGCTGAGATTCCCTTACTATTAATAGCAATAGACGTCACTTTCGATTCAAAACGAGGCTAGAGTTTCCTCTGCTGGCAGCCATTTGCATTTTCTTCAACACAACACGCGACAGTGAATTTTTGAAAAATAAAAATCAACTTTCGGGATTTGTCCATCACCAAAATGGCGGACACCGATTCAGAACAATTTTTGCTGGAAATATCCATCGAATCTGACTTAGAAAATGATTTTGAAGGCTTCAAACTTGTTAAAATAGACTTTGAAGTGACGGTAAGTGATCTAGGTCACAGTAATAGTGTTTCAAGTGAGATCGATGATGATCGCGAATACGATGTACCAAGCGGCCGTAAATATTTGTCGCTGGCCGGTATCATGGAAATTTTTGGTCGAAATGAGATGCCTGGTGGTATTTCTGAAGGAAAAGTGTTTTATTTGTTTATAACCGATAAAATTATCACTTTGAGACTGACTGAAGTGCCACAGTCCGGTAGAAAATGATCGCGAAGACGATGTTCGTAATCGCCATGAAAACTTTTCGCGGATCGACTTCGACGAAACTTTTGGTCCAAAGGAGATACTTCGTGCTATTTATAAGGAAATAACTGTTTTGTTTACTTCTAAAAGACGACATAATCACTTTATTAGTGACTGAAGTACAACAGTTTGGTAGATAGCACACAAAAACTCCATTCAAAGTGAAAAAATAGTAAGTCAACACGGTTCCGGTTTTTGTTTTTATGTCTTTTTTTTTTTTTTTTTCAACGTCAAAACATGCATGCAGAACATATTGCCTTATATGAAAACATTCCTCATCCATTCTTTTATTAATATACAGAATATCAAGTCTCTACATTAAATTCATCCACTTTTATAAAGGTTCTAAACAAGTAGATGCTCTCAGTTTTTGGTAACCGGAAAAAGAATGCAGGGAGAGAGGAAAGCGGTCACCAAAGAACACAGGGTGCTAAAGGTTAAAAATATGCTCTTTTTTTCACACGGGGGAGGTAACACAGTATGTCGCAATTTGTGACATGGTGCATCAACAAAGGGGGGGGGGGAGGGGGGTTCACAAACAAATGGAGTCTTAGTGCATTGTTGAGACAGTGTGGCAGAAACAACAGTAAGTCACCAGGGACTCATGCTGCAGGAAAAAAAAAATGTGCTAGGCTAATCACTTAAACCATGCATAATGTTTATCTCATGAACACATGTAGTGAGACACAGACACAAAGAGAAACTCGGACGGACAGACAGACAGGCAGGCAGGCAGGCAGGCGCGCGCACACACACACACACACACACACACACACACACACACACACACACACTGACACACACTGACACACACGCACACACTCAATGTACCATCTGGAAATAAAAATTTGATTGATTGATTGACACACACACACACATACACACTGACACACACACACACACACACACACACACACACAACACACACACACACACACACTTATCCAAACTTGCGCCTACGCTACAACATCCATACACACATGTATATGTTCCCTCAGTCAACCAACACTTACCGTAAAATAAGACTTTCACAGGTTTTTGTTTAAAAACCTTACACATCACAGTTCCCATTCTGACAAGCTGTAGATCTTAATTTAAATCAAGCTTTCGATGCTCCAGCAACCGATTGACAGCAGTAACAGACACATGTATCCACATTTTCCTAGGCCCAATGTCTCACCAAAGATTGTGACAGGTTAATAGCATTAGTGGGTTAGCTCTTCGACTCAAAGCTAAATCCGGAAACATTAGGGCCTAGTTAAACGCGTGACGTCTGTGGTGTCATTATGTGGATCTTTTGTCCCTAACTAGTCCAAGACGTTCAACTTTGTGAAGCTGATCCATAAGTAACAGTCAGATATTCTTTTAAAAACTACTTTCGCACATACCATAAAATAATCCGTAGCACTCCACACACACTTTCCAGATTGGGAGAAGTATTTATCTCCGTCGACCCTCCACTTTAGAACACTACACAGGTTCTCCAAACTCCCCCCCCTCCCCCCCCCCCCCCACTTTCTGCCTGTCTCCCGGATATCTTTCCAAGATAGGCCGTCACTCCTGTCAACATGTCCCTCTACACAGCAGCAGAGACCAGCCAGAAGATCCTGTTACCAAAGATAGTTACAACCAAAGATGATTGCTGTAGGCCTAGCGATTCTATGTACGTCCCAACGGAGATTTCCGATTTTGGGACTGCTCAAGCAAGGTGGTTATTAAAGTACTATCTTCACTGTTACTATGTTTAACTCACAAAGCATTAAAAAATTTTTTTTATTGGAAAGCACCACTCTTAAAGTCACAGCAGATTTCTCTGCCTGACATTTTGGCTGTTCTTCCAAGGGGGAGGACATGCATCATTACAAGAGCAGCACCATGCTAGCTTTCTGGTCTCTCTGAAGACAGACAGGTATGCAGTAAATTGTTGACCAAGCTCCTGTACACCCCCCACCCCCCCTCCCCCAACAGTCATCTCAGTCAATGGGCTGCTGCTGCGGGATGATGATGATACCACTTATTTTATTTTTTATTTTATACCACTTTATATCACAGCAGATTTCTCTGTGTGAAATTCAAGCTACTCTCCCCAGGGTGAGGCGTTGCTACAAGAGCAGTGACACCCATTATTTCTTTTTTTCTTTTTTATGTCTGCAAATGTATTTATTTCCGTTTCAGATTTTTTTTTTGTACAGAATTTTGCCAGGGACAACCCTTTTGTAGCCATGGGTTCTTTCATGTGTGCTAAATAATGTGTAACACACAAGACCTTGGTTTACCGTATCATCCAAAAGGCAAGCACCCAGACCACCACTCATGGTCTAATGGATGGTAGAAAATTTGGCCCAAACAGGATTTGAACCACAACGCACACATGACCCGAGACTTTATTATTTATCTATTTCTTTTATATAGAGGATAATGGAATTTCTCGGCAGGCACCATACCTCTAGACCATCAATCCACTTGCAGTTAGTTACAGCCGATTTCTCTGTGTGATATTCAGGCTGCTGAGGCAGGGGAGAGTGAGCTGACACAAGAACAGTAGCATCTTCCTGTTATTCCTGTGATTTTTTTCCTGGTGTTTTTTTTTTAAACTTCAGTTTTGGCAGTGTTGTTGCACAAGGCACCCCAGTCTATTTCCTCTAAAATACTAACACCCAAAAAAAGGTAAAGGTAAAGGTGTCCCATACTCTATGTGGTCGTAGGGGAGCAAGGCATCAGACCTCAGCTTCTCAAGGGGCCAGCATATTAAGAGGGCACCCATCTCCTCTCCCTCACTGCTTTCCTGACCCTAAAGAAGGCAGGTACCCATTTACAGCTGGGTGAACTTGGGGACTGCACTGAACCAAGCTGACAAACAGTCACCCATCCAATTGTTAACCACGTTCACTGCTGCTTAAACGGTGGCTGGGGTAAAAGCGAGTGCTCTGACCATTGAGCTAACCTGTCTGGTGGTTTGGGAAAAGTTTGTGTTCGAAACTGGAATTGAACTCCTAACTCCTTGCTTTGTAGACTAGTGCAAGATGGATGCCAACAACCACCCTGGTTTTTTGTGTTGTGCTAGGCCAGAGGAACATGGTCCATCTGTGGCGCAGTGGATTTTTGGCATAGGAAGCCTGTAGCATTATTCTATTGAAAAAGCAAACCAACCACATCTCCCCTTTGTATTATTCTCTTTCTCTTAGCTCCTTGATAACTGTCAGTAATTGATTACACACGCACGTGCACGCACGCACACACACATATACATGCACACACGCGCACACTTTGACTTTTAAAATCGTTTCCATTTTATTTTTCTTTCAATAACAAAAAGAAAGGCAATAAAAGACATAGTCACATCATCATGTTACCAAGCTTGACAAACATCTATACACGTGAACTCCTAGCTATCCATAACAGTGATGAGGTAACAACACTTCATGATGAGTTAATAATAAATACAAAGCAATAATACCACTGGAAGAGCATCACACACACACACACACACATTTACAGAAACGAGCATGGGTGTATTATTTAGCACATAACATGACTGCCTTGCCTCTAACCTAATCATAAAAGAGCCATACAACAAAAGTATAAACACAAACGAAATCACAGAGTCCTTGCATTTAGATCGAAGCTCTCTTAATGCTGCCACTATCTAAATATCAATACCCCTGGGGTATGTCATGCATACTACATTTTTTTACCATCTGGGGAAGAACAGAGAAATCTACAGCAAGATATACTGTATAAATCATAAAATGAGCAAGCCATTAAAAAGTACCAGTCAAAAATTGACAAACCATTAAGAGGACAAGGAAACATGCCAAAATATCAAACCAGTATGAAACATTTGTTTACAAAATGCATGTGAATGAATCAGCAAGGCAGAAGTGAAAAAGAAAAAGACAATGATCAATAATAGATAACAGATAAAAAAAAAAAGCTACTAAGGACTAGAGACAGAGGTGTAGCATACTAAAGTTGGAACTTTTAACAGAAAACAATAGAAAACATACAGTTTTACAGATAATTAATTATTCCCCTGGCTTCCCTAATAGGATATTACTTTTGGCTACAGAACATCATTAACACTTTTGGAAAGGTACCTTTGAAAAGGTGTACACAGTGTCTTAATATTATGAACACAACATAACTCCTTGCATGTAAACTCTTTCACACATATACTTTCTCATCTTATGTAAATGCAAAATTCCTGCATTCATTAAAAAAAGAAAAACTTTTTGAAATCCTTGCTAACTACCATGGTTCTATGCAAGTTAGCACCATGCTTATATGACTTAACACCCGTATGTCAAATATTTAACATAGAATTTCATCAGATCTGAAAAAAACCCACAAAAGAGAAATAAAAAAAAAGAACCAACCATTATATGCATCAGCATACAGCTCAGGACATAAACTATCTACACCAGGAAGCAAGCTGTGTTAGGCACTCTATACAAATAAATTATGTTGTTTTTATTTTTGGGATTAACATTCCATTGAATTAATATCTTCACACTAAAAAAAGAAAAGCCTCAAAGTATACAGAAACAGGCCAAAGGCTAGCAAAAAAAAAAAAAAAAAGCTTTGTCAGTTATTGACGTAAATTAGGTGACATGGCCTACACTGAAATGTTGCTATGGTTTAATCGGTTACGTAAGGGATTTTTATTCATAACAAGCTCTTACCATAACATAACCACTTGTACTGTTTTTCTTTATTTTTAAATGTAATTTAAGTTTGAGTATGGCTGACTAAAAATGTAAACAATGTAAAATTCTATTTTCTGAGGTAACAGAATAAGAACACAGACTTTTTGTTCATTCAGCTCTGCAGGGACAAAAAAAAAAGAAGTAAACAATATAAACAGACAAATATCCCGGCAACGTGAATCATAAAAATAAGACACAATGTGAACAGTGCTGAAGAGTAGAAACAAAGAGGACAGAGCAAAAAAAAAAAAAAGAAAAAAAAGAAGAATGAAAGAAAGAAAAACAGGCAAACGAACAAATGGGCAAAAGAAAAAGAAAGAAAGGCAAGGGTAAGGAGGTAGAGAAGAGGAAAGAAATGAGAGGGGTTGGAGGGGAGCAAACAAGCAAATTTTTACCTCCTACGGGCAAAAGAACAAAGACAAGAATTCCTACCATATCCAGTCTTTGAATGCTATAAACAATAATATTAATAACTGTATCAACAACAATGACAATAACAACAACAGTAATAAAGGTGGCTACAATGACTTAAGTCACCACCATCATCATCATCATCATCATCATCATCATCATCATCATCATCTCATCATCACCATCATCATCATCACGACAAAATCATAAAATCGAAAAGAGAGGTCAACCCAGGTCACAGCCCAGTCACCACATTGCAGCCCTGCCAGAGCACAACACAAGAAACAAAAGTGAAAAAGACACGTGACTGACAGAATCATGATGCATTCTTGGCAATAAAACCACAAATACACACACCCTTGCTTGCATGGGCTTATACAACACACTGTTCACCAAACATTAGAAACATTGTCCCTATAAAGAGCTATGACCAGAAGAATAAAAGGACAATAAAAACACAAATCAAAACACAAAAAAAAGAAGAAGAAAAGAGCTATAACAGAAAAGGCTCAGTAAAAAAAAAGCACCAATTAAACTGCCATCTGCTAAGAGATCTGCTATCACTAAATGTGAACAAATTTTACATATATACAACTACTGTTACAGTGATCTACTATCACTAAATGTGAACAGACTTTCAATATACACAACAATACTGCAATGTGATCTACTATCACTAAATGTGAACAGACTTTCAATATACAACAACAACTACTGCTAAGTGATCTAATATCACTAAATGTGTACAGACTTTATACATACTACAACAACTACCGCTAAGTGATCTGTTCTGTGAAGACTTTCACATGAAATATGACTGAAAAATTCAAAGAGGTAAAACAGAAAAGTAAGCCACAGATAAAACCAAATCAAAAGACTCCCCCCTCCCCCCCCCCCTAAAAAAAAACCCAAACAGACCAAAAATACCCCCTCCTCCTTGAAAAAAAAAAAGAGACTTAAACTAAGAGAGTGACAGAAAAGGGGAAATTCCTTGGCACCACATTCCCAGCTGTTACACTGAAAGATATCTACCCCCCTTTCCTCACTTTTCATAAAAAAAGATTACCTCAAATCAACGCAACAAAATAAGACACTGGAAATAACATTTTTTTTTTAGAAAAGCCATTTTTCACTGGCAAAATCACACAACCAAATCAAATGCTACCTATCTTTCTTTGCATTGCATATCACATCAATACACACACAAAAATGCACAACATAGTTTTTTTTAAACATGATTATACTAAAACATGATCATGTGAAAAACTGAACAAAATTACAAAACCGTTTAAATTTGATTCCGGATTACAAGAGGTTGACAACAGAGAGGAGAAAGACAAAGGGAATTAAAATCTCTTTCCTACCTATAATTCTTATCAGTTAAATTCATGAATTGCTTCCATCAAAGGAATACAGTAAAAGCTGAAGACTAATAAAATCATAAGCCTCCATGCAAACAAGTTGACAAAAAACAACTAACAATTGAATGAATCAGTGGTACAGAAAATGAGGAAAACAGCGATCAAGACGAAAGAAGAAAAAAAAAAACAGGCACGATGAGTGTGATAGACTATAGGACATTTTAGTTCATAATATACACACAAAAAACATCTTTAAATAAGACAAACTAAAAAAAAAACTAATAATAAAATTTAATTCTTATCTATCAGAGACTGACAACAATGTGGAGGAAGAGAGAAAGATTAAGAACTCTATTATCTTTAATTTTATTCTATAAGTCTCTGTTTATCACACAAGAAAGTCAAAGTAAAAACAAAATCAAGACTAAGATAAAAACAAATTTCAAAAGAAATAACTTTACAACAGTATATACATTGTAAATAGATTTTACCACACCAAAAAAAACCGTAGGCAGAAATATCTGACAGGCAGTCAGGAACAGGAAAGTGAAGATATATTGGAAGAGATTATCACATGATTTCCAGAACACAGTGATGCTATTTACACTGAAGAAGCCCCCCTAAAGTGTATTCTGGTGGGGAAAAAAAAAGAGAAAGGAATCTTGAATCAGAAAGGGCTCAGAAGAGACAGGAAGTATCAGAAAGGGTTCAGTATCTTCTATCAACAATGTCACTGTCAATCATTTTTGCATTATCTTTTTACATCACATAATTTCAAATGGTAATATATGCAAAATCTCACCATCGGAGATTTTGCTCTAGCCAAAGAAAGAATAAAAAAAATCATTTCAACCCAGAGACTAAAAACATTTAAGTTGATGCTGTGAATTGTTTTTTTAAATATAAAAAAACCTTTTGATTAAAGTGTCTCTCTTTAATCTTAAATTAAAAACCCCACAAAAACACAATATTATCAAACAGCACAGGCAAGATCTGAAAGTTCAGACGTGAGACACTGAGACACCCGTTTATTTAGAAAAAAAAAAAGTCAACTATGTGATGAAATGAATTCTACGCTTACACCTCAAAATCATCTGTCACCATTGCTTTAAAAAAGAGAAGAAAATATATCCAACAAATCTATGGGGCAACATACGAAATGCTAAAGGGCAAACCTATGACACACATACTCCATTAGTATGATTGCTACTATGATCTAACAGTGCTAAAAGGATAACCGTTTCTTTCACAGTTCAGAGGAGACCCAAGATTTGTTCAACACTTTGGGGGAAAAAAAGGTTTCTTTCACAGTATGGTTATTATTTCCTTTATGGTGCTGAAAGACGTGAATGTTATGTACAGTGCTGAAAAATTCACTTTCTTGACATTTTGGAATGGGTTGAGCTTGTTTTCAGTTTTTAAGTTCTGGTTGTTGTTTTTTTAACACTGTCTCAGCAGGTTGAATTTGGAATGGTTAACAGATTTTTCTTTTTGGCAAAAATACTGACAGGATTGAAAGTTTGATTCCGCGTGATTAGAAAATTTAAAAAACATATTTTACATCAACACACAGCATTGCCATCACTCAATGTATCAAAGATTGAACGCAAGACACATGAAAGTTTGCATGAGCGTGCTGATATAAAAATATAAATCTGATTAACAAAAAACACAATTGTAACGCTTTCACACCAAGCCAGACAAATAAAAACAATGGCACAGCGCACACTACAGAGTCTGCGAACAAAACATCTACCACTCTCCTCTCACTCAGCCTATTCAGAAATAATCCTCTCAGATTTGCTCTGTCGTTGAGATCGTTGTATCACAGCTTGTAGTTGAGTTGATCTTTGCGTTCTCGTAACTCCTGCAACATCTGTGCCCGGGTGGGATCGTCTGGAGTGGCAAAGATCCCCTCCTTCACGTGTCCCAGGATCCGTGCCATCGACTCGTCTCGCGTGCGCAGGAAAGGGTTGTACAGTTTTTCTTCCTGGATTGTGGACGGACACTGAAAACGAAAAGAAAAATGCGATACTTTTCATCTATACATGTAAAAAAAAAGAAAAAGAAAAAACACAATACTTTTCATCTATACACGTAAAAAAAAACAAGAAAAAGAAAAAAACGCAATACTTTTTTCATCTATACATGTGAAAAAAAAAAGAAGTTAATCTTATAAGCTTTCCACTCTTGTCTTACCGTCAATATAAATGCTGAAAGTTGACATTGTATTAGGATGTTAAACAGAAGGTTGATCAAGGGCTTATTCATGCGAGTCCTAGTCTTTACCTTATTCTGTACCTGTCATTGTAGTTCTTCGTAAAAGCCCTTCAGGTCATGATTAAAGTGTTTTCGACTTGATTTAAAGAATTAAACAGTTTTGTTGTTAAGTACACACAGACACAGACAAGGGCTGGATAGCTTGGTGGTTGGAGTGTTGTGCATTGTCCTCATGATCTGATGAGACTATAAACCGAGGCCCCGTGAGTGAACGCATGCAAGAACATCTTTCGCACATGTTAAATACTGTTCCGCTTTTTGTAAGAGTAGGCCATTGTACGCCAGTGGGAACAGATGACAAGATTTCAAAAACTGCATACACATGGAGGACTGGAGGTAAAAAAGCACATAAGTCCTTGACAGAAAAAAATAAATACAAATAAAACAAGTAATGATAAAACCAGCCGCCATGGCGCAGTGGTTAGCGCCTTGGATTCCGGACTGGAAGGTCGCGGGTTCGAATCCCATAAGTCATAGGGATTTTTTCGGGCTCCGGCCGGCTCCTACCCAGAGTGAGTGTGCTTGTGGCTCAGTGGGGAGACTGGGACCACACAGTCGAGCTTCATCCACTTTACGGATGCGAATTTGAGAGTGTTGCTCAAACTGCCTGACCAACACTGCAGGTGTCTGTATCTCTCGGGCCTGGTTGACGCCGGGATATATTATGACAGTAAGCGTAGAGAACAACCCTGTCAAGTAGTCTCAAAGCGGATGCACCTCCACAGCAGCATCATTACATCATCCTCATCATCATTGATCATCATGCAATAATAAAAATTGCCTCTGATTCGGTGGCCTCCGTTGCTCTGGTCTCATGGTGACCTCAGATTCGGTTTCTCCATTCGCTTCTGTGCCTGTGGTGAATTTGTGTCAAGGCCTTTGGGGTTGGAGGTTCGCGGGGAGGCAGTCGTTGGAGGGACGTTGTGGTGGTCGCCACCTTGGGTGGGTGGCTCACTCAGTCTGGCTCCGCGACTGAGCTAATACTGTCGTTAGTAGGGGGCTTAGTAGGTGGTGTCCTGCGTATGTTAGCTCAGAACAGGCACCACTGAACACCACCAAAGTGACCCAGCAGAAGTGCAGGGCCCCTCTGGCTGGTGGCCCCACGGCGGCCTAATATTGATGGATTCCCTGTGGACTCCCGACCCCGGGGGTGAGACACAACGAATCTGGGTATGGCTGTGGCAGGGAGATTGAGATGAGCGGCGTGGGAACAGCAGTACGGAGCGTCACAGAAGACGAGGCAGCAAAAAAAAAAAAAAAAAAAAAAAAAACAAGTAATGATAAAATGGTCTGGTATCATGCCCAAGTTTGAGTCACCACTGAGATGTCAATTCAAGGGGATTTTTATCAGTGCCAACTCCACTCCCCTAAAAATCCCTCAGATGAGACTATAAAAAGAAATCACATGTGGGAACATATGCAGAACGTCTTTCGCACATATCAAAACCTGTTCCACCTTTCAGATAAGTAGGCTATTTGTACCAGTGGGAACAGATGACAAAATTAACAAACTGCATGCACACACGGACTGAATGTTAAAAAAATGGCTTAAGTGCTTATTTCATTACGCTCAAAATAAAACAATGAAATAAAAATAAAAGAATAAAAGAACAAAACAAAAAAAACACCAAACACACACACACACACACACACACACACACACACACACACACACACACACACACACACACACACCACACACACACACAGAGAAAAAAACTCAACATACATATTTAAGCACAAACATTCTTACACAGCCACACACATTCACACTATACAAAATCAGCAGAAGCAGAAAAAGAAAACTGAAAAAAAAATATTAACAGGACAGCGCCCAAAGACAAATCCAAAACAGGGCTGTACAAAATCAGGAACAAAGAAGTACAGCAACTCACCGTGCACAGTCGTTTATCTCGCTGAGAATTTACCCACACCAATTTATCCTGAAAAATAAAGAAAACACAATACTGTAGATCACAATTTGAGAAGCACCATACACATAAACTATCAATACTTGATTGATCCTTCAATATTGTTACATAGTTATTGCAAAGAAGCCTCCCCCCCCCCCCCCCCCCCCCATTCTCATCTTAAAACACTGTTGAGAGTTTATACACTTATGGCAAGAACAAAGAAAAAGCATGTAAATTGTGTCTGTCTTCTGTGACATAACAGCAGGTTTACAGCAAGCATAAGGTAAAAGCTGATACCAGCATACATACCCTGGACACTGTGTTTTCACCATCAAGGTGGCAGGAAAACTCCAAGTTCTCTTTGGCATATTCATGACCTGCACATTTACACCATTGTTAAAACAAGCACACATGGGCATGTGTGTGCACACACACACACACACACACGCGCACATGCATGCACGCACACACTCAAGCAAGCATGCAAGCACACATGCACCACACTCGCACGCCACACCACCACACCACCACACACACCACACACACACACACACACACACACACCACGAGAAAATGCATGACAACGTAATAAATATAGATAAATCAATTCCATCACAATGCCATCTCCTTTTCTAAACAAACTTTTCACGGAACAGCACCATGTCCTAAAAACAACTGCTGTTATTAGTGTGCTGACTGAATTCATCTCTTCCACTGGTGCCTCTTACCTTCTTCCTCATTCTTTTGTCAAAACTTTCTTCAGGAACCATTGGAAAGTATGACATTGGATTTTTGCCGATGAATCTTAATGTTTGAAAGTATCCAACTGAATTCTTAGTATCTGTAGTGGTTGTAGACTATATCACAGTCCCTGTGAAGATATCTGATTTAGGGACTGTGATATTCAAAAACTGACAAGTTCCCTCTCCACTCACTCAGCCAGGCAGCAAAGTCAAGCGGCAGGTCCTACTGCTCTTGGTGAAGATTGGAACTGGATTTTGCATATGATCACAATGCACACCTGCCACTTTCACCCCCTCCCCCTCCCCTCCCCAACCAAAACAATATTCAAAAGTATAGGCAAAGAAATACACATTCTATCTACCCTACCCCCTTCCCTAAAAAAAACAAAACAGGAAGACAAATAACTCCGAAGTGCCTCTGTATCAGGAGGCCAAAATAAGCATAGAAAATTTTGGGTGCTTTCCTAAGGAAATTCATACACAATATTTTCTTATCTTTTTTCTCTCATTCCTCGGCAAAAACCCCAGGGTTCACCAACGGTAAGATTTTTGCGAATGCAACCCCTTCTGCCTAGCACTTATCAAATATGAAATCAACACCAATCCTATCAACACACAGAACAATCAGGGTAAAAAAATGTCATGAAATCTTAAAGAATTGTTTTTCAAAGTGAGCAGTGTCCAAAATGCTATAAATGATATTCCTGAAGCGTTCTTTCTCTTCTGAGGGCAGACAAATGGCCTACACTGACTGACCTGGCCACACAAAAGTATCGTCAGCGAGGGAGCACAGGCGATCCAGAGACTGCAACATCACGCTGGGGTTACCTTCAAACATCCGACCTGTGACAGAAAAATAAAAAGATGTCACCAGTACAATCAGAATAAGTCTGTCTTTACCATTTCTTTTTCTTTGTTTTCTTGTTCCTTGGCTAGAGCTTCATGGTTCACCTACTGATGAGATTTTGTATATATGCATTTGGTATTTTTTTGCCTACCATTAAAGGTGGCGACATTCGGACTTTGGGGATAAATCATTATTTGATTTGGCTTGACTTCACTGTTGCCTGATCTCCTTCACGGGTCATTGGGGTGATGGGGATGGGATGGCCTGGTGGTTTGAACATTGTGCTTTCAATTCAACAGCTGGGGTTTAAGCCACCACTGAGACCTCCATTCGAGGGGATTTTGTCCCTGGAATTAACATCAGTGCTGACTCCATTCTCCCCAAATTCCTTTGGATGAAACTATAAACCGAGGTCGTGCGTGTGAACACACAGAGAACACTTAAAAACGTATCTTGCAAACATGTTAAAAAACCCATTCCACCTTTAAAAGAGTAGGCCATTGTGTGCTGGTGGCAAAGATTGACAACATTTACAAAGCAAAAACAAACCTCAAACCACCCAAAAAACCAAACATACACACACACAAACACAACACACACACACACACACACCACACACACACACACCCCACACACACACACACACACACACACACACTGCTGTGCAAAGTGACACTGAAAGGGGGAGGACATTCTGTATTACAAAAGCAGCCTGTCAACAAAAACAAATTACACACACACACAACACACACACCACACACACCACACACACACACACACACACACATTTACACAAATTATCCTCGCTATAAAAGAATAAAATAAAAGAACATAAAAAAATAAAAACACACACACACACAAACACACCACCCACACACACACACACACATAAGCAACTCCACCCCCCCCCCCCCCCCCCCAAAAAAAAAAGAAACCAATCATACTGACCACATCCAGACAGGAAGAGCAGATCCCCAGAGAAGACGCAGTCTCCTATTCCAAAGGTTTCCCATCCAGGATGTAGACAGCGTGACCCGACGTGTGACCCGGGGTCACCACAACCCGGAACTTCAGTTCTCCAAACTCCAGCAAGGCCCCATCCTGCACTGGACTGCAACAGTCACACACACACACATGTTGTCACAGAGGTACACACCCATGTCGTCACAGGCATAGACTACACCTGGACACACACACACACACACACACACACACACACACACAACACACACACACACACACACACACACACACACGCATACATGCAGATCACGTGTGCAACTAATGTCATACACACACACACACACACACACACACACACACACACACACACACACACACACACACACACACACACAGACACACACACACAGCAGACACACAGCACAAGTCACTAACACACAGTGACACACACAGCAACACCTGCAAACACTACACACACACACACACACACACACACACACACACATACACACACACACACACACACACACAACACACACACACACACACACACACACACACACACACACACACACACACACACACACACACACACACAAAATGGCTTGATGAAAAAAAAAGCAAATTTACTGCTTACTCAATGTACCATCTGGAAATAAAATTTTGACTTTCACCCCCTCCCCCCCCCCCCCCCCCCCACACACACACACACCATACACAGAACAGGCAGTGTGAGTGACTCACTGTGTGATATCTGGCACATGGTCTGAAGCACTGCCGTACACCCTGACCTCAGGGTAGTGTTGCCTCATCTCCTTGCTGCCCCCACTGTGGTCCCTGCACAACAGCACCCCCCACCCCCATTTAACCCTTTCAGTAGGTAAGCCTGTTTTCCAGCTCAGCTTTCTGCTACCCTTCAGTCTTGTAAGGAGAAAAACCAAAGCAACCAATATTCCTTCAATTCCTGGGTTTCTGTGGTGCAGAAGAGTGCAAAAACGGGTACCTAGGTAAATTTTACATACACACACACGAAGCTTTATAAACATTCTCGATGGAAAGGAGAAGCAGTGTGTGCTGTATCAAAACTACTTTCCAGAGTCCGTTGATGCCAGTTAGCGGCATGACGGATCACTACAAACAAACCCTCTGCTGGTACCGTTATTGCTGGAAAATCAGCTACAGGACTGAATTGAAGAGCACCGGGTCAGAAATTCAGGAAAGGGGAAGTAATTGTCAGCAGATATTCAGTACTGTAAGGGTTAACATTTCACCTTCCATCAACCTAGCTCCTCTGCTGTCATTTCAACACTCCCCAAAACCATCACCATTTTATCCACCAATTTCTTCATGGAAAGCTCAGAAAGCAATTATTATTGTCTGTCATATAACTGCCCTTAAGTGTCTGACTAGACAGGCCCAGAGCACCCGATATTGGCATGGGAGAGAAATTTTACGTTTTAAGACTCTCTGGAAAAAAAAGGCATAAGAATGTTTGCAGAAAACAGACAAGGAGGTGACATGAAGAAATGGGGAAAAAAATCCCATCTAAAAATCAACATGAAGGTCAAACAGTGACCAGAAACTATCAACACTTTAAGAATACTTGTCAACTAAATAATGATACAAATCCTTCTTTTCCCTTTCAAATAAAAATAGTTCAGCAACTTACCAGTGCTTATGTGTGATCAAAACAGCTTCTGGCATAATGTTCTTGCTGCTTAAGTATACCTGAAACAAACAAAAAAAGCCCAAACACACACATGCATTCACGCACGCACGCAATCACGCACGCACGCAATCACGCAATCATGCAATCACGCACACGCACGCACACACACACACACACACACACACACACACACACAATGTACACACTGTTTGTATCTTCACATGGAACCATGCAGGACAAAAATAAACAATGAAGCGGTGAAACTAATCAGTAAAATTACGTTGAGCAAAAACAGGGACTGTTCTTTTTCCAAACACTGCCCTTTTCTTTCACAAACAGGAAACATTAATTATTTAAGCACTTTTGGGGTTGCTTTTTTGTGGAGGAAGCATCTTTGAGGTCTCCAAACAGCAGACAATGTTGTATCCTGTCTGTGGTAGATTACTGCTGTACAGGGGGTTTTCTACAGGTATATTTTGTAGCAACAATATGTTCTAATTTAAACACCCTTTAAGACCACTGAAACAGAAAATTGAATTTGTTGGGCTCTTATAATAATAAATAACAATATATGGAATTTATATATCGCTATATCTTGTAAAAACAAATCAAAGCGCTTGCATTCGACCTATACAACACACAAGCAATCAATAACAATTGACTTCTTGTTTGACTACGGCTATCAAACCACCCTTTGCAAGACGTTAGCAGTATATTCAATACTAATCATGACATTTTACACACTCTGAGTCCACAAAATCAATGATCAGAAAAACAGGTGCCAGAAGCTTACCTGCACTGGTTCAGCATGCCCTGGGTCAACAATGACAGATTTGTTGCTGCGGCGATCGGTGACCAGGTAAGAGTAGTTGTCCAGCAGCATAGGTATGGGTACAATCTCTAGATCTGATAAAAAAAAAAAAGAAGACACGAGTAAAAGGTTTTGACCACCTCTGAAGGGGGAAAAACACTGCTGATATTATTACTATCATAGTATATACAATTTTCTATTTCATTAGATAAATATACTTTATATTCAATTAAATTTGACTTGATTTCAGGTTTGATTTGACCATCACACATTAGAGACTATAAGCAGAGGCCCTATGTGCAAATGCATGCAGAACACCTTGCATACACGTTGAATCCTGTTGCGTTTTTTTTTATAAATAAGATTAGGCCATTGTGTGCCAGTGGGAACAGATGACAAGATTTACAAAACTGCATACACACTGGGACTAGATGTTAAAAAGCACACAAGAGCTTACTCCATTATCCTAGATATAAAAGAATTTTTTTTTTTTAATGTAATCCCCCCCTGACACATAAAATGTGTGCACATGCACACCTATGTATACTACAAGTTCATGGTGATACTGATAGTGAGCCTTCACAAATTAAAGATCTCATGTAGTAAGTCTTATTTGCTTAGCACATATTTTTTAAGCATAGGTCAAATATATTTCCTTTTAATATGGGCCAGATAACCCCCCCAAAAAAAAAACCCTGAATAAACTTTATTGAAAATTACCTCCATACTCAAACGGTGTGATGGTTGAATGCTGTCCTCCGACATTCTTGAGTTTTTCTTTGGCTTTGGCAATGTCGCGCTGATGGTAGTAATAGCCAACCCTTGTCCGTGAGTAGAAGAAATACCTGCACAGAAACAGATTAATCTACTCAATAACTATAATGAAAAGCAGAAAAGAAGATTTAAAAAGAAAACTTTACAATGACTTACATGATTTATAAACACTGATGACCGACTATATAATTTTTTCTAGTTAACTAATTGTAACTATAACTTTACTGCCGCCGCTGTAGTCTAGTGGTTAGGGCATTGGACTCGTAATCTAAAGGTTGCGGGTTCGATCCCAGCTTTCCGCTATGGCGTTGTGCCCTTGGAAAAGGCACTTTACGGCTATTTTCTCACCCCACCCAGGTGTAAAAGGGGTACCAACCTTGTGTTGGGGGTTAACCCTGCGATAGACTGGCGTCCTATCCAGGGGGTAGTCTATGACTCTCAGTTGCTTAACGCCACAGAAACCGGATAAGCACCAGCCTGATCAGCCTTTGGCTTGGGACAGACTTTAACTAATAACTTTACTAGTAGCAAAGTAAAAATACAAAACACACCAGTCCATACAGTAAACTGATACAGGATACAATAAACTCTGATTTTATTTCAGAACACAAGTTGGCCTGGTGATTATTTTATCAAATTAATTTTTTTTAAATTTTGAACACCAAGTACAGGATGTGGATAAAATAGTCAGTGGTTAAACTTAAAGCATTTAGCTCATGATCTGATGCCATGGATTCAAACCACTATTGAGACACTCATTAAAGTCATTTGAAGAAATGTTTCCCATGGACTGAGGTTAACATCAGTACCGACTCCACTTCCCCCCAAATTCCTTTTGAAAAAACATAGAAATTATACTATTTTTATAGACTGAGGTCCTGAGTACAAATGCATCTACTAACTTGTGCACATGTATGTGAAAACCCATTCCGCCTTGTGGCAGAGCTGGCCATTACATGCTGGTACAGCGGCAGGAGTGGATGACAACATTTTTATTTTTTAAAAATGCATGCATGCTGATGTGACCACCCCTTAGTTTGAATATGGTTAGTTTATTCGTGGGGAAACAGTTGCATATAATGCAAAACTTCACCACTGATGAACTGTGGAGCTCTTGCCAAGGAGCAAAAAGAAAAAAGCTTCATTACAATTCATTCATAAATAAAAAAGCATACAAAATTAAAAAGACATCATCAAAGAGTATGCCTTAACAGTCAGTTAGTAACACAAATTACACACAAACACACAGACACACGGACACACACACACAGTCACAACACACACACACACACACACACACACACACACACACACACAGCCACAGGCAC
>CM060317.1:13080444-13092944 GCA_030674155.1 Stramonita haemastoma
TGCAGTCAGCCAATGCCTGATACTGTTAGCTGCAAGGTTTTAGCTGTCACTGTGGAATATCACATGAGTTATCATTAATCATCGCCCCCTTTTGTTTTTTTTTCCTTTTCCTTTCTTTCTCTTTTGTTAGGGATTGAGAGTCTAGTTTCTGTCAACTGTCAGAAAAACAAAATGTTTGGTAAACAAAATGTTGGGAATGGATAGGAAGAAGAGAAAAAAAAAGGTGATTAGATGGCTGGCATGTTTATTTTCCTGCATGCAACTGTATTGGATGATGGGAATATTGGTTCTGGGATTGAATGGATGGAATATCTATACTGGGAGTGAATGGCGTGTTTTATTGAGGGAGTGGATGGAAAGAAATGTTTATTGTGGAAGTGATTGGAATGTTTATATGGTGGGAGTGGATGGCATGTTTATTGTGTGGAGTGATGGAATGTTTATTGGGGAGTGGATGGATGGAATGTTTATTGTGGGAGTGGATGGATATGGCATGTTTATTGTGGGAGTGGATGGAATGTTTTATATTGTGGGAGTGGATGGCATTGTTAGTATGTGGGAAGTGGATGGCATGTTTATTGTGGAGTGGATGATGTTTATTGTGGAGTGGATGGGATGTTTATTGTGTGGGAGTGGATGGGATGTTTATTGTGGGATGGATGGCATGTTTATTGTGGAGTGGATGGATGGAATGTTTATTGTGGGGATGTGGATGGCATATGTTTATTGTGGGAGTGGATGGCATGTTTATTGTGGGAGTGGATGGCATGTTTAATTGTGGGAGTTGGATGGATGGCATGTTTATTGTGGGAGTGGATGGAATGTTTTATTCGGGGTGTTTCTGGATCTTTATCTGTCTGTCTGTCTGTCTGTCTGTTTGACATCCTCAAGACCTGAGCGCCCCGGCATACCGCAACCTTGTTCCTTTTCTTCCGGTCACCTCCTTTTTGTCTACTTTCTCCCTTCTTGGTCCTTTTTTCCCCCCGGAAAAAAAAACTTTTAAAGATAAAAATTCTCCCCCACGCCGAAATCGGATGCGCTGGGCCTGATTTGTCAGCGCTTAACGGCAGCGCAACTGATCTCCGCTCACGTGACAGACAACAGTAGTTGCTGTCTGAGCGTTGGAAGAAGGAGAACAGCAGTAACCCGAATGTCCCTGTGGAGCGGATTTGACTCTCCTCCAAGTATCTGTTAAGAGGTATCTTCCCCCCCACCCCCCCCCCACTTCCCCAGTAGTACTTACTTCACTCCTCTGAAAGGTCTCTGGATGAGACCAGCACTAAATGGACCCACATCCAATTTTAGACAGAAATCTAAGAGAGAAGATTCACGTACAGATCTTTAGCTTAACTGAAATATGTAAACCATTTCATTTTAATATAGCCTACCAGGTTGTCCACCCCCCCCCCCCCCCCCCGTCCCCCCAAAAAACAAGAGAAGAAATCCAGATCTTTTAGTTGTCTTTTTCTAAAATAGTAAATGAATAGAATGATTTTCTCTTCTGTATAGAAATGAGCAATGAAGCCCCCCCCCAAAACAACAACAACAACAACACAAACAAAACAAACAACAAAACAAACAACAAACAAACAAGCAAAGCAAAACAAACAACAAACAAAAAACCAACCTCAAAATAACAAAATAAAACAAAGCAAAAACAGAAAAAACAAAAACAAAAAAAACCCAAACGAAAGCAGGTTTATAATTTTCATTATTTTTTGAAGAATTGACTATTGAAAAAAGGCGAAAAGTGTGCGAGGGCAGCCTTGATTACATGCTACATTCATGAAACAGCAGCACAAGGAAAAATCAGTATGGTTTGGTCATCCTATGCTACAAGTACCTGCAGGCACTGAATACGGCCCTGTCAGCTGGTTCTGAGAGAGAAAAAAAGCATTATGTTTCCATGAAAAAAAGTTATGTTTCTGTCTCTATCTGTCTGTCTGTTTCTGTCTCTGTATGTCCGTCTGTCTGTCTGTCTATCTGTCTCCTCTCTGTCTGGTTGTCAATCTGTCTGTCTGTCTATCTCTGCCTCTGTTTGTTCGTCTGTCTGTCTCTTTCTGGGGACGGATAGCCTAGTGGTCAGAACATTGCGCTAGAAATTTGACGACCCGGGTTCGAGTCAGGTCGAGATTTTTCTCCTGGAGTTAACATCAGTGCTGACTCCACTCTCCCCCAAAGTCCTTCGGATGAGACTTTAAACCGAGGCCCCGTGTGCGGACGCACGCAGAACATCTTGCACACACGTTAAATCCTGTTCCGCTTTTCATAAGAGTAGGCCATCGTGTGCCGGTGGGAACAGATGACATTTACAAAACTGCATACACACGGGGGCTGGATGTAAAAAAAGCACAAGAGTGCTTATCCCATTATCCTCGATATAAAAGAATAAATCAAATCAAATCAAATCAAATCAAATCAAATCAAATCAAATCAAATCTCTCTCTCTCTCTCTCTCCTCTCTCTCTCTCTCTCTCTCTCTCTCTCTCTCTCTCTCTCTCTCTCTCTCTCCTCTCTCTCTCTCTCCTCTCTCTCTCTCTCTCTCCCCTCTCTGTTTCAATATCATGGCTTTGTGTTCCTCTTTTTAATGCTATGATGTAGTACTTTCTATACTACTGGAAATAAAGAATGTTGCCTTGCCTTTTGTTTTTCTGCCTGTCCGTCTGTCATTGTATGGCTGCTCATTCGTTTACAGGTCTGCCTATCTCTGTCTGTCTGTATCTGTCTGTCTGCCTGTCTCTGTCTGTCTGTATCTGTCTGTCTGCCTGTCTGTCTGTCTGTATCTGTCTGTCTGCCTGTCTGTCTGTCTGCCTGTCTCTGTCTGCCTGTCTGTATCTGTCTGTCTGCCTGTCTGTCTGTCTGTCTGTCTGTCTGTCTGTATCTGTCTGTCTGCCTGTCTGTCTGTCTGTCTGCCTGTCTCTGTCTGTATTTGTCTGCCTGCCTATCTCTGTCTGTCTGTATCTATCTTTCTGCCTGTCTCTGTCTGTCTGTATCTGTCTGTCTGCCTATCTCTGTCTGTCTGTATCTGTCTGTCTGCCTGTCTGTCCTGTCTGTCTGCCTGTCTCTGTCTGTATCTGTCTGTCTGTCTGCCTGTCTCTGTCTGTCTGTATCTATCTTTCTGCCTGTCTCTGTCTGTCTGTATCTGTCTGTCTGCCTATCTCTGTCTGTCTGTATCTGTCTGTATCTGTCTGTCTGCCTGTCTGTCTGTCTGTCTGTCTGTCTGCCTGTCTCTGTCTGTCTGTCTGCCTGTCTCTGTCTGTCTGTATCTATCTTTCTGCCTGTCTCTGTCTGTCTGTATCTGTCTGTCTGCCTGTGTCTGTCTGCCTGTCTCTGTCTGTATCTATCTTTCTGCCTGTCTCTGTCAGTATCTGTCTGCCTGCCTGTGTCTGTCTGCCTATAGGTCTGTCTGTCTCTGTTTTCTGTCTGTCCGTCTCTGTCTGTCTTGCTGTCTTCCACTGTATACTCATCTGTTTAAGTGTCTGTCTGTCTGCTAGTCTGTTTCTGTCTGTATGTTTGTCTCTGTCCGTTTCTCTGAGAGTATAGCCTATGGGCACGGTGAGTGTTTATGCGTTTTTGAGAGCTGCATGCGCCTTACATGTGTGTGTGTGTGTGTGTGTGTGTGTGTGTGTGTATGTGTGTGTGTGTGTGTGTGTGTGTGTGTGTGTGTGTGTGTGTGTGTGTGTGTGTGTGTGTGTGTGTGTGTAAGTGTGTAAGTGTGTGTATGTGTGTGTGTGTGGTAAGTGTGTGTGTGTAGGCCTGTGTGTAAGCCTGTGTGTGTGCGCGCGCGCGTGAGTGCGTGCACACGTGTGCGTGCGTGCGTGCGTGTGTGCGTGGGTGGGTATGTGTGCATATGTGCATGTGAATTTGGATATGCGAACCGCATCATTGCCTACAGGCGCGCGCACCGCTTTAACAGTGAACGTGCGAGTGCATAACCTCACACAATTTTCAAGATTTCTCTACCCCCCCCCAAAAAAAAAAAAAAAACTGCCTCACAGAACCAGCACCATAAAGGTAACCTCGAAACTCCTTGAACAAAAAAAAAAGTTATAGTAAAGAGTTGCAAACACACCCAAGGCCTCTCCCCTCCCCCACCCCCCCACCCCCGTCGAAAAAACTGCCATTTTCAACTGAATACGGTTTGTTACTGTAGGCCTAGCCCGCGACTGAGAATTCAACAAAGGACAGTCACCTCTTCGTGTTTCGCATATCAATGCCTGGGTTGTCTCCCATGATTTGTCTCAAGCGTCGCTTCCCTGCTGTTTGGAGGAAAATTTGGTTAAGGATGTGGAAACGCGCAAGATTAGACTTAGCCCCCGCACATAGTCACTTGTGTGCGCGCACGCATGCACGCACACACACGCTCTTTGCGATCGTTCGTATGTGCGTTTGAGAGCATGCTCAAACATATTGACACACATAGTTAGAAACAGAGAGACAGACAGACAGACAAACAGACAGACAGACACACACACAATACACACACACATTCGTGTGCTGTCCACCCTTTCCACACACACACAAAAGCACAGACACTTCCCCATCCACCTTCCACCCACACATTCACACCCTTCCCCCCTCTCCCTACATCCAATGCTCACGTAGACAGACAGACGGAGAGACAGACAGACAGAAGCAGACACACGACATCCCCCCACATTACTCCCCCCCCCCCCCCCAAACACTACCCACCACCATCCCACATATCCCCCCAAAACACACACCACACACACACACACACACCACACTCACCACACACACACACACACACACACACACACACACACACACACACACACAACACACACAACACACACACAACACACACACACAACAACACACACACACACACACACACACACACACACACACACACCACTTGCATCACACACACAGACACACACACGACAACAGACAGACAACAGACAACAGACAGACAGACAGACACACACACACACACACACACACACACACACACACACACACACAACACAACACACCACCACACACACACACCACACACACGCACGCACACACACACACACACACACACACACACACTCGTGTGCTTAACCCCCCTCCCTCCCCCCCCACAAAAGCATGTATACACTTCCCTATTTACATTCCACCCATGCACCCATACCCTTCTCTCTCCCCACACCCGATGCTCAGACAGACAGACAGACAGACAGATAGGCAGAACAGACAGACAGACAGACAGACAGACAGACAGACAGACAGACACACACACACACACACACACACACACACACACACACACACACACACACACCTGCCCCCCCCCCCCCCCCCACACACACCATACACTTGCACCACACACACACACACCACACACACACACACAGAAGCTAGCCTGTAGTATAGCACAGCACTATAGGGCCTACGAGCATCACCATCATCATCAATAGGCTACAGACAGACGGACTAGGCCCATGCTACTAGCCTAAGCCCTGGCCTCAACTAAAGTCGCAGACGCAGGGGCAGTGTGACTGAGCCGCGCGGCACAGCCACGGACATCCACACCCTACATCCACACCCGCCCATTGAGAGACAGAGAAAGAGAGAAAGAGAGAGGGAGAGAGACAGAGAGAGAGAGAAAGCAAGAGAGAGAGATACCAAGACACTTGCCCATACAGCAAGAGAGAGAGAGAGAGAGAGATAGAGAGAGAGAGAGACGCGAGCAATGAGACGATATGTGGGGGAATAAAAACCCCTCCCCTCTTTCTCTCTCTCTCACTCATTCTTAGATATTATTATCTAGTTGACAAGACTTTTAACTTGTGTTGGGGATTCCTTACCTACTACTACCTTCTTTTTCATTTGGATTTTAACGCTGAAGTTTGTGTGGTGTGCGACATTAGACAAAAAAAAACCCAAACAGAAAGACCAGAAGTTGGGATTTGAAAAAAAAAATCCAGGAACTTTTTTTTCTTTTGTAGAGGCGAGAAAAAAAGATGATGAAAACAATGATCTTTTGGTGTAAATGGGAAAACCGCATGTACAGCCGAGTTCAAATTTGTTCTGGGATTTATACTTCTCAAAGTGAACAGGTAAATGTGTGCGATTCAAGCAGCAGCAGCAGCAGCAGCAGCAGCAGCAGCAGCAGCAGCAACAGCAGCAGCAGCAGCAGCAGCAGCAGCAGCAGCAGCAGCAGCAATAATAGTTGTAGTAGCAACAGCAGCAACAACAAGATGAATTTCTTTTTAAAGCTGCATCTTCTAGTTCAAAATATATTTGTAGTCACCATGTTTTTTAGTCGTCAAACTGAATTAAACCTTTTCTTCTTGTTTTTGTTTTTCTTATTCATCGTCTTGTTCTTCTCGTCGTATTCTTCTTATTTTTGGTCTTATTCTTTTTTCTTCTCCTTATTCTTTTTTCTTATTGTTTTTCTTTTTCCTTGTCTTGTTCTTGTCTTCCCTAAACTTGTTGTTGTTGCTGTTGTTCTGTAGAAGTCTATTGTGCTTAGACAGCGGTTGGTACTATACTGATGTTTACTTATCTTGTTGTTATTCCTCTTGCTCCTGTTTTTGTTCCTGTTCTTGTTCTCCTTGTTGTTGTCGTTGTTGTTGTTGTTGTTGTTGTTGTTGTTGTTGCTGTACTTCTTCTTCTTCTTCTTCTTCTTCTTCTTCTTCTTCTTCTTCTTCTTCTTCTTCTTCTTCTTCTTCTTCTTCTTCTTCTTCTTCTTCTTTTCTTCTTTTCTTCTTCTCTTCTTCTTCTTCTTCTTCTTCTTTCTTCTTCTTTCTTCTTCTTCTTCTTCTTCTTCTTCTTCTCTTCTTCTTCCTCAATTCCCCGGTAAGTCATCCGAAGCCTCACATTTTCCATATATATTACATGCACGGTCTCTTTTGGTCAGTTGTCTTGCAGCTGCCTCAGACTGTCGCTGCAATTAATAGTAACCTCGGCTGAACAAATCTGCATGTGAAGGGAACAGAAATCAATGGTCGCAGACGATCAGAACTAATTTACCGTTAGCCTACTCCTTCTTCTCATCCCTCTCCTCCTACAACTATTGTTACTGCCACTGTTACTGCCACTGTTACTGCTACTGTTGCTGCCACTGTTACTGCTACTGTTGCTGCCACTGTTACTGCTTCTATTATATGCGCTATGATCTCAGACGGTATATCATTGAAAATCAAGCCTTTCCAACAACTGATAACATATAGAAAAACAAACAAAAATGTCCTTAAACTCCCACTGAAGATAACAGCAGGAACAATAGTGACAGATTCTTTTTTTCTTTTTCATCGAACGCTCAGAAAGACTCGAAAAAATATCCATCAAAAGAAAAAAAGCAAATTAATGTAGAAAAAAAGTGTTAAGAAATATATGTGCGCACGTGCGCGCGCGTGTGTTTATCTCTATCTATCTATCTATCTATCTATCTATCTATCTATCTATCTATCTATCTATCTATCTATCTATCTATCTATCTATCTATCTATCTATCTATCTATCTATCTATCTATCTATCTATCTATCTACTATGTATGTTTTATATTATGTATGTATATGTATGTATGTATTATGTATGTATGTATGTATGTATTATGTATGTAGTATGTATGTATGTATGTATGTATGTATGTATGTATGTATGTGTATGTAGTATGTAGAGGGGATGGGTGGGGATGGGGGTGGGGGACCTTACAGCAAGAACGGCAGAACACGTTCCTGATATACAGACAGCAGCTATACAAAGAATCGTGAATTTTGTCACTCTCTGGCAAACTAAAGCACCCTCCAACAATCGGTTTTCCCCCTTGGCCTTCCACCCCCACTCCCACCCTCTACCTCTCACAACCCTCCCCCCCCTCCCCGTTCTTCCCATCACAGAAAAATGGACATCCATTTATCAACGCAGACTTCTATGGGTGTTTTTTTTTGTGCAAATGATCCATAACTTTCGTTTTGCTTTAAAACAGTTGACCTTGAATTGATTCTAATTTTTCTTTTTCTTATTTGAGAACAAAAGACATCTCGGTTTGCAACAACAACAACAACACATAGAACACGATCTAATTTTCTTGATGCGACAGATTTTGCAGAATAACTATTATGTTGTAAAGTATTGATTTTGTTGTATTAATAATTTTTCTCAGTCTGGAAGTCCTCAAAACAAATCTTTTGATTATTGGAGACATGGACGACGACGTTTTATTTCAGTTGAAAGAATAACAAAATAAACTATTATTTAGTCATGTATTTGCCATCTCTCTCTTTTTTTCTTTTTAGTTTCACCTCATCTCACCTATAGCGTAATCTCGTAGAATGTAGTGACAGCTCCGATATGGCCTGTGTGGTTGGTAGGGCTATAAACAGCATGATTAGATTGGATTGATTGGGTTGGGGCACAAACGAAGATTTTTTTCCAGTTCGGAAGTCTTTAAAACAAATATTTTGAATATTGGGGCAATGAACGATATGAAATATTGTTTTTGAAAGGAGCAAGCAAACAAACAAACAACCCCCAATCTCCCAACCACTACCACCCCTCCTCCACCCCCAACCACCACCACCACCACCAACAACACAACAACAACATTCTCGATGTCAGCACAACAACTCAGCAGTATAGAGACCTTATATATATATTATATATATATATATATAATATATATATATATATATTATATATATATATATATATTATATATATATATATATATATATATATATATATATATATATAGTTCCTTCCTGTTTTCTTTTGGAGACTGTATTTTCACAGGCTTGATGCAGGAAATGATAAACTGCTGTAGTCAGTCTGCACATCGTTTCTGTCTATGTACAGCAGCATTTAGTAGACAAGGCAACGCAACGCAGCGTGGGTAGGATAGGGTAGCAAGCTGTCGCTTGTGTGTATGTGTGTGTGTGTGTGTGTGGTGTGCGTACGTGCGTGCGTGTGTGTGTGTGTGCGCGCGCGCGCGTGTGTGTGTGTGGAGTATTAAGTGTCTTGCAGAACACTGTTTGTTGATAGGCGAAATGTGAAGTGACACCGCCTTCAGGTCCTAAGGTAAATATCTCATGATGCAGCAAAGTGTGGGTCTTTTTTTCTAATCTGTTGTGATTTGTGATATAATAATAATAACAGTTCCTGTCATGTTTCTGGCATAAAAACAGTATAATTATATAGAGGTTGTTCACAACTTCCTGAGGTAGGTGTTCCAGCCAATTGTGTGTATTATAGTTGGTGGAAACTTTAAAGGTCAGGCATTGATATTTGGAAAGCTGCTATCAGTTTTTGAATCAAGTGTATATGCAGAACATTGTGTTGATAGTGAAGATCTTGGGAGAGAAAGATATGGATAATGTGCAAAAAAAAAGTTGGGAAAAAACCCTTTGGGCTGTGTTTAGTGTAGGTTTGTATATGTTGTGGATATTGCATAGTTGAGAGACTTTGAGGGTATGTATGTGTGTTACGTACTGACATTTACAAGTTAAAAAAAAAAGCATGCAGAGGTATGGGTGTGGTAGGAAGCGATGGTAACTTATGGGGAAATCGTCTTAAACAGGAACCCATAGTTTGCTTTTGAGTTTATTTATTTACTTCATTTATTTATTTTATATCGCGGTTTAATGGAATAAACACTCATGTGCTTTTATTTTATTTACATCAAGGTCCCCGTGTGTATGCAGTTTTTGTAAATCTGTCATCTGTTCCACACGGCACACAATGGCCTACTCTTAGGAAAAGTGGAACAGGATTTAACGTGTGCGCCGCAAATGTTATGTATGCGTTCGCACAAGGGGCCTCGGTTTACAGAGTGAAAAGTGTAGGCATGTAGCTCTATCTGTTGTAGTTACTGGGAACGCACTATTGAAAGGTTTGTGTGCGGAACAGGAGATCTAGCTATGATAACATTGGCTATGCAGTTTACCTAATTGTCGACTCCACATCAACCACCTGGAGAGAGGTTTTATTCAATGCAGATTCAATGAACGTTGACGAAATAGTTCGGAAGAAGTGAACACGCATAGGCGAAAGGAACGTGAGAATGAGAAAAACTTGACAAAACACACGACAGAAATAACCACAATTAACAAAGTCTGTTTAAAGACTATTAATTTCTTTTTTTTCATAACTATTACTTTTTTAATTTTTAAAAATTTTTTTTTCTGCGGAGCTTGGTATAGTTTCTGGGCGAAAGTGTTGTGGCGGTAGAGGGGGCAATACAGTGGTTGGGGGGGTAGAAGTGGAGGTGGTGGTGGCGAAAAGAGGAATGAATGGTCAGATCGTTGGATTCGTAACTGGAGTAGTCTGAAGGTACAGGTTCAAATTCCGCTTAATAAAGCTATCGCGTCAAGAGGAACCCCCCCCCCCCTCCCCAGTCGCTCTCTGCATTAACATTGTCGATTTGTTTCCCAACAAGTCTGCCTCCCGGATAAGATTCTTGACCGAGTCGCGAGTAAAAAAACACCCCAAAACAAACCCTCAAGAAATCCACACAACATACATACACACGCGCGTGTGCACGCGCACATGCATACACACACATACACACAAACACACACACGCATGCACGCAGCGCACGCACGCATGCACACGCACACACACACCGCGCACGCGTACGCAAGCACGCACGCACGCACGCACGCACACATACAAACACACACAACACACACACACACACACACACACACACACACACACACACACACACACACACACACACACACACACACACACACACACACACACACACACACACACACACACACACACAAACGAAACAAAAACAGAAATCCACAACAACCCCCCTCCCCACAAGAAAGACTAACCCCCCCCCTCCCCCGAACAAAAGACACAAACAAAACAAGCAAAACACTCCCGCACCCCCCCCCCCCCCCCCCCCCCCAGGCGACAACAACAACAAAGCCCCAAATCAATAAGCCCCTCCGCCCCTTCCCCCGAAAAAAAAAAAAAATCCCCCCAACAAAACAAACAAATCCCCCAACAATAAATATACCACCACCACAAAAACATCAAACAACTGAACAAACCAAAAAAACAACAACCCAGCAAAACAAAAAGAAAACAACAGCATATAGCTCCGAAAGCATTAACGTGTCAAGCGGATTTGTGTATTTTAATGTTTTTTTTATTTTATTTATTTATTTATTTTATTTATTATTTATTATTTTATTTTTATTTATCTATCTATTTTACTTATTATCTTTTGAGGATAATGAATAAGCACATAGTGTTTTTTTTTTACATCCAGTCCCCGTGTGTATGCAGTTTTGTAAATCTTGTCGTCTGTTCCCACCGGCACACAATGGCCTACTCTTAGGAAAAGCGGAACAGGATTTAACGTGTGCGCCGCAAGATGTTCTGCGTGCGTTCGTACACGGGGCCTCGGATTATAGTCTTATCCGAAGGACTTTGCGTATTTGATGCAAGCCTTTGGAATGAAGGATATATTGCTGCTGCCCTGCACTCTGTTCTTATTACCTAACCAAAACGACAGAGAAACGGTTAAGGTGTGTGTGTGTGTGTGTGTGTGTGTGTGTGTGTGTGTGTGTGTGTGGTGTGTGTGTGTGTGTGTGGTGTGCGTGTGCGTGTGTGTGTGTGTTGTGTGTGTGTTGTGTGTGTGTGTGTGTGTGTGTGTGTGTGTGTGTGTGTGTGTGTTGGTGCGTGTGTGTGTTGTGTTTTGTTGTGTGTGTGGGTTGTGTGGTGTGTGTGTGTGTGTGTGTGTGTGTGTGTGTGTGTGTGTGTGTGTGTGTGTGTGATTGCTCTCTTTTGCATGAAATCTGAAACCAGGGGCAAAAGCAGATAAAGGCCTTCAACTTAAAAGGTGAAATGTATAATGATATATATATTACGCAATAAGTGTAAGTAAGGAATTTTTTGTGATGACATATGTATTAAATATTTTATGTATATGGTATAGATATATAATATTTATTTAAAGATATACATATCATGTAATATATATGTATATATATATATATAATTTATATAGATATATGAGAGAGAGAGAGAGAGAGAGAGAGAGAGAGAGAGAGAGAGAGAGAGACAGAGAAGAGAAGAGCAGAGAGACAGAGAGACAGAGACAGAGACAGAAGAGAGAGAGAGAGAGAGAGAGAGAGAGAGAGAGAGAGAGAGAGAGAGAGAGAGAGAGAGAGAGAGAGAGAGAGAGGAGAGAGAGAGAGAGAGAGAGAGAGAGAGAGATGAAAGCAGGAAGAAGAGAAGAGTAGAGAGACAATGAAAAGAGAGACAAGAGACGAGAGAGAAGAGAAGACAAGAGAGAGTAAGAGATAGAAGCAAGTCTAGACAGAGAAGCCATAGCGATCAGAACTGTCTAGACATTCATCTACTTTTAGAACAGATGAGAGACTGAAAAGAGGGGGAGAGAGAGAGAGAGAGTGAAGAGAGGAGAGTGAGAGAGATGAGAGAATGACAATGACAATGACAATGACAATTGTTCATTGTCTGTTGTTAATTAAGTTTTCAGAATATGACATTTTGTGTTTTG
>CM060317.1:13100444-13140444 GCA_030674155.1 Stramonita haemastoma
CTATCTTTTTTTAGTTCAGGACAGCTGTAAAAAAATACATAATAGCAGAGCAGAAGATTTTGCCAGACATTTTTTTCAGTTCCTAGGCTAGAGCTCCGAGGTTTACCAATACTGAGATTCTGCGTATACTACCGTTTTTGCCCACCAATGAGGTAGCCGCATTCCGACCTCGAGGGTTGGACAGCTATAAGTTTCGCACGACACACTGCCTGTGATAAAATAGCTATCAGTGCAATGACCCGATAGTTCGTCGAAGGGCTAAATAAAGCTGGAGACACACGATACTTGTCGACCGTGCGACTTAGAATGACCTTTGCAACTGCCACATGAAACGATTGATAGACATGTGATATGAAAGTCGTTGTGAGTTGTGGGGTTTTATTCGCGTTGTATAGGACACAGGTACAGACACAGATGCAGACACAAACAGAGTGAGAGACAGATAGACATACGCACACACAGGCGCGATCGCTTGCACGCACGCACGCACGCACGCATGCACACACGCACACACATATTGTAGAAAGACACAAACACAGACAAAAAACGAGATAGATACACACAGAGACACAGACAGGCAGACAGACACACGAACACACACAAACTCGCACGCACGCACACACACAAAAACACGCACACCACACATACACACACATACACATACACGTACACACACACACACACACACACACACACACACACACACACACACACACACACACACCCCGAACTAAAAGCAAGATCCCGGGATATGGCTGACATCACCATATCTAAGGTGAGGCATGACGTCACATATTAACCGACTTTCACTTCTACTCTTCGAAAGCCATGTGGCCGTCGTGCATTTTAACATGCGCTTTTGGGGGCCACTTTTAAGTAGAAAGCAAGTGCCTCTTGAGGCCACTTTTTAAGTAGAAATCAAGTGTCTTTTGAAGTCACTTTAAAGTAGAAAGTAAGTGCCTTTTGAGGCCACTTTAAAGTAGAAAGTAAGTGCCTTTTGAGGCCACTTTTAAGTAAAAAGCAAGTGCCTTTGAGGTTGCTTTTAAGTAGAAAACAAGTGCCTTTTGGGGCCAGTTTTAAGTAGAAAGCTGGTGCCCTTCGAGGCCACTTTTAAGTAGAAAACAAGTGCCTTTTGAGGCCACTTTAAATAGAGTCCAAGTGTCTTTTGAGGCCACTTTTTAAATAGAGGCCAAGTGCCTTTTGAGGCCACGTTAAAGTAGAAAGCAAGTGCCTTTTGAGGCCACTTTTAAGTAGAAAACAAGTGCCTTTTGAAAGCCACTTTTAAGTAGAAATCAAATTCCCTAAATAAATTGGACTATGCTTTATGAAGTTGCAATACACATTTTTTGTCTAAAAAAAAAAAAAAACCCAAATATTGTGCTGGTCTCTCCACCCCCCTCCTCCAAAACGATCAAGGAAATAGATGGTTTTCTCATTTGAAGATTGATGCATGTTTATAACAAAGCATTGTTAACATTTTGTAGAAGGGTTGTGTCGCTTTTCATAATGACGATCAAAGTGTTTGTCGCTTATTCAGTCACCTGCACGTAGGATGCTTATTCTTATCATCAGTAGCTTTCATATGTCCATGCAATGAGCTTTGAGCTAGAGTGTTTTCAGGAGAAAAGCACAGGGTAGATTATGTGTTTTTATCATTCAGTTATTGGGTTTTGGGGATGAAGAACAAAAGTCTGCTCTCTTTCAAACTGGAGCTGGACATAATCTTGGGCTTATCGCTGGATTATGCTCTCCCTGTGCTGGTGACGTCACGCTTCCAGATCATTGCCCACCTTCTCTGTCTGTCTGTGTGTCTGTGTGTCTGTTTGTCTCTATCTGTCTGTCTGTCTGTCTGTCTGTCTCTGTCTTCTGTCTGTCTGTCTCTGTCTGTCTCTTGTTCCTCTCTGTGTCTCTGTCTGTCTGTCTATCTCTTCTCTCTGATCTGTCTCTCTCGTGTCTCTCTGTGTGTCTCTGTCTGTCTGTCTGTCTGTCTGTCTGTCTCTGTCTCTGTCTCTGTCTCTCTCCTGTCTCTCTCGTCTCTCTCTCTCGTCTGTCTGTCTGTCTGTCTGTCTCTGTCTCTTTCTCTGTCTGTCTTCTTTTCTTCTCTATTCATCTCTCTCTCTCTCTCTGTCTCTCTCTCTCTCTCTGTCGCTTCATAATATCTCATTCTCGCTTTCTTCTTCCTATCATCTATATGTACTGTCTGTCTGTGTGTGTGTCTCTCTCTGTGCCTGTTTTTCTGTACCCCTCTCTCTCCCTCTCTTGTTGTGAGTGTGACGGCTTCAATATGAATATTGAAACATGGCGCTTTTCAAAGAGTTCTTAAGCCAAATAATCAAATCAATCATGATGTTGCAGTCACGACTGAACAGCTTCTTGCACGTTTCTGTAATAAGCTAGCTATTTGTGTGCTTTTTTCCCCCCCCCTTAAGCCATCTGTTTTCATTGTTCCTCAGTTCTGTTGTGTTTTTGAGCTTTCTGGCTACAGGAATTAAAGCTGGGATTCACAAGAGATTGCTTTTAGTAGAGGAGGGGAGAATGATTGATGATTGATCAAAGCAGTAAAAGTTACAATGATTACGCAATCACTGATAACACCAACAAATAATGGAAGGAAAGAAATCATTAGATACCTATCTCGTCTTTTTTTCATCTTCACCATCATATTCGTTTTCAACATCATTACCATTGCTGTTTCTACCATTGTTAGTTAAAGTCTAAAAACACATTTTTCAATGGGTTATGTTTGTTACAGCAATCACGTGACCTCTGACTGAGCACTTGCCATCTCTAACACGAGTAGCAGAAGCAACAGAAGTAGCAGCAGCAGTAGAAGAGCAGCAGCAGCAGCAGCAACAGAAGTAGCAGTACAGAGATCATTACCATCTTTACAGAGTCCAGTGTGTGTGTACGTGTGTGTTCCTTCGACTCAGAAACAACAATCGTCTCGGCAACTTTTCCCATCTGATGTTGTGTGTTTCTAAAACCGTTGTGGAGTGTGTACTTATAACGCGTGTTTGTTACCTGCCATACCAGTGACGTCAGCAGAAGCAGAAACAACACAATCAAAACACAACAACAACGCGACAGCGACAACGACAATCAACAACAACAGACGGACACCATAGGTACACAGAAAAGAAGCCAGCGTTACTGAAATCGCGCCAGACTATTGGATTTTAAACATTCAGCATCATCAGAACAGTGCAGTGTCTGACTTTTTTTTTAAAAATATATTATATTCACGACAAAAATAACAACAGCAGTTGTAGTAGAGCATCAACAAAATACAGAGCACAACAGAGTAACAGTGGCGGGAACTGGTACAGAAACAATAAAAATACTAACAATAACAAATGTAGAAGAGGCAGTAGGGACAGGATCATTTGTCAATACAACACACAGGATAACTTTTCTTCACAATACATTCGTCTCAAACCTACATAATAACACCAAGAGGACCACAGCTATCACCAGCAAAATTCTAAATACAAAAAAAGTGATCGAAAAAAAAAAAAAGTCATCACAGAAAGGCCGTGCCTTTGCCTTTGAAAAAGAAAATACACATATATATAAAAACATTTAATTGACATAAAAAGTCTAAGAAAATAAAAAAACAACCCAAAATAAAAATTAAATTCGAAAAAAAGACCACAACACAAAACTTTCAGAACAAAAACAATACTATACGTTAAATCTTGAACAATAGATAAACAAAACAAAACAATTCACCGCTACTGCCACCACCATCAAACAAAAAGACAAAGACGACAACAACGACACTCTCACATACTTGAAAGTACCGCAACAAAAATTGTTTTGAAGTGTAGGGAAAACCCCAACAAGTTAAACCCTAACTTACCCTCTACCGACTTTCATATTGACATAAACATGACAGAAAGTCGCTACAAATGAACTAACAGTGACATTTCGTCGTGCATAAACTCATGACCCCTAATTTCGGTACCCAACAAAGGATATAAAGGCCACGAAATATTACCCTTAAAAAACGCTGTCATTGCGACGTGAAACTGACAGTAGGATCGCTTACATCTGGTCATTTTCGCATTTCTGGAATTAAGTGGTTGTGAGTGTGAGTGTTTTCTTTTGCATCATAGTTTTGGTGAAAAATTTTTTTTGGGGAAAAAACTAAGACAAAAGGCTTACACTTGTGTGGTACAGTGTACGTGAAAAGACCTATGCTTTATGTAGAATAGCAGCATCAGTAGCCGCAGAAACAGCAGCAGCAACAGCAGAAATAGAAATAATAACATCGCTTACAAAAGTTTGTTAGCTGTCGCATATTGAATGATAAAAAAAAGAAGCACACCACCACCACCACCACCATCACCATCACCACCACCACCATCACCGACAAAACAATAATATCAAATTCAGATAATTAGGAATCCAGTTGTTGGAACGTACGTAAGCACGTGTTGATATATAACTTCATTTACGAGTGGACAATATTATTACCATGGCGACGACAGAGTCACATTTACAGGTAAGTGTGTGTGTGTGTGTGTGTGTGTGTGTGTGTTGTGTGTGTGTGTGTGTGTGTGTGTGTGTGTGTGTGTGTGTGTGTGTGTGTGTGTGTGTGTGTGTGTGTGTGTGTGTGTGGTGTCAAAATAAAATTCCATTCCTGCGTGTTTCTATGGTGTACAAGTATGTGTTTACCTGCCCGTCTGTCTGTCGATCTGTCAATCTGTCTGTCTGTATGTCTGTCTGTCTCAGTGTGTGTGTGTGTGTGTGTGTGTGTGTGTGTGTGTTTGTGCGCACGCGCGCGTGCGCGTTTCTCTCTATGTGTCTGTTGATCTGTCTGTATGTGTGCCTGTCTCTGTTGAATTTTTTCTGTATGTGTCTGTTAGTCTGTCTGTTTTACCTGTTGTCATCTGTGTCTATCTCTCACTCTCGTTCTATCAGTGAGGCTGTCTCTTTGAATGTAAAATGTGAGCTATCACTAAGCTTGAATAAAATACATTACTTAAGCTTCAAAATATCAGTTACTGGTCTTCCAGCAAGGACACCTATGACAACCCTAAGCACTCTGCTAACTGATAATGTCGTATCCAGTTGAACCGTGTTCGTCTTTAGACTGAAACCAGTGGAAAAGTTAGTCTTAAGAAAACGACAGACCCAGTGTTGAATTGGGACACGTAACATCACGCCTTCAGTCAGAAGCCACACTACCAAATGCGTTAGGACCAGCAGAGAGCGAGGACTTTGAACTATTTAAAAGACAGCATCGATGGATGCTATAGGCGAGTGGTTGACACCGTTTGTCTTCAATCCCATGGGTCCATGAGGTTGTGGGTTCGAATCTTGAATATGGGTTCAAATTAAGGGTAGGGGTTCTTGCATTCTCCCAGGTCATCTTTAAGTGTGGACCTGGCAGTGCCTTAATTCGTTTCGTGTAGACATGGTAGAATGTAAGATATGCACTTTAAAGACCTCGTTCGGTGGTTACGAAACACGAACATACCCAGTATAAATCCCCGAAATCGGAATGGGGCTACCTTCATGATGGCAAAACGAGCCAAAATTAATAAGCAAATCTCACCATTTGTGAACTTCGGAGGTTTAGACAAAGAAGGAAAAAGAGACATCTTACATATTTTTTTCAGGCTTGCATTCAATAACAAAGTAAACAGACTACAACATTATATCTAAAACTAATTATAGACTTTCGTGTTACCGATCTGCAATCAAAAAAGTTTGAAAACTCTTCCATCAGTCATCTGTCTCAGCCAAGAAAGCAATCTTACTATGGGCAAATGAGCAGAGACATAAGCTTATTCGAGTCTAGAAATAAAACGACGTTACCTTCCAGGAATACTTCAAAGACATAGTTACAAAGTTTTGCATTTCATTCTCTCTGCAGCAAGTAGCCAGTGTAGTAATCCTCAAACAACATGTATAAAATAACGCAACTTACATGTTATAAACGTGAGCTTCACGACTGAATGTGGAGGCTTGCTGGAAAGGGTATACACAGCTTTTTGTGAACTGCCATCTAAAAGTAACTTTCAGTAATCTCGTCTAGACAGAATACATAGTCTACTGATTTAATGGTCTTGGTCTTTCCTCCCGAGACAAGCATTAGTGGAGAGAAACGATGCAGCATCACTCTATGTGTGCAGTCTGGTCGGGTTTCATGATATGTTGGCTCACAGAAATAATGAGATCAAACACAAAAGCGATGCTCACACGTATACAATCATAAAGAATGCTGTAATACTGGAGTTTCTGACAGAAAATGGTCCCTTTGCGTTGATACTAATGTCATATTCTCGTTTTGATGTTTATACGCTTCATTTACGTGAGGTTTGGGGACGGGATAACACAGTGGTCAGATCGCTCGCTTTCCCCCAGCCAGTGTTAAACAGCGTCGGGCGTGGTTACCAGTTGGATGGGTGACCGTTTGCGCGCCTTGGCTCCAGTGCAGTTCCCCAGCTTGCCCAGCTGTAAATGGGTACCTGCCCTCTTTAGGGTCAGGGAAGGTAAAGCAGCGAAGGAGAGATGGACGCCGCCCTCAACATGCTGGCCCCTAGAGAAGCTGAGGTTTCTGATTGATTTGATTTATTTTTTTTGTATCAAAGATAATGGAATAAGCACTCTTGTGCTTTTTTACGTCCAGTCCCCGTGTGTATGCAGTTTTGTAAATGTCATCTGTTCCCACCGGCACACGATGGCCTACTCTTACGAAAAGCGGGACAGGATTTAACGTGTGCGTAAGATGTTCTGCGTGTGTTCGCACACGGGGCCTCGGTTTAAAGTCTCATCCGAAAGACTTTTGGGGAGAGTGGAGTCAGCATTGATGTTAACTTCAGGAGAAAAATCTCCTCGACCGGACTCGAACCTGGGTCGTCAAATTGCCAGCGCAATGTTCTGACCATTTGGCTATCCGTGTTTGAGTACCACCAAAGTCGCCTCACTCCCTTACGACCACATACGTTATGGGACACCTTTACCTTTTTTGTGTTAGTGTGTGTGCTTGTGTGTGTGTGTGTGTTAGTGTGTGTGGTGGTTTACATAATTTTACGTTTCATCACAAAAAGTGATAATAGACAAAATATTTGATATGATTTAATCTATGTATCTATGTATCTATGTATCTATGTATCTGTTGTATGTCTGTCTGTCTGTCTGTCTGTCTATTTGACTTTCAGTCTGTACTCTCTCTCCTGAATGTAACATTACGGTGATATCAAAAACGTGTATGTTTGTGACAGATGTGTCTGTAGCCCATATGAAGAGTTTAGAACACAGTCATGGAGGATGTTCTATCTCTAGATATTCTTTTTTTAAAACTATTTTTTTCCTTGATACACAACGATGTATTACATACATACCGAATCATGAAATATTATCGCGCGTTTAATCCAGTTCACTACTTTCGTGAACAAGGTCACATGCTCTGGTTTTATGATTGGCCGAATTATAAATTGTGCTACCCCCCCCCCCATCCCCTACTGTCTACGCCAGCACGTACACACACACACACACACACACACACACACACACACACACACACACACACACACACACACAACACACACACACACACACACACACACACACACAACACACATCCTTCGGACGAGACTTTAAACCGAGGCTCCGTGTGCGAACGCATGCAGAACATCTTGTGCACACGTTAAATCTTTTTCCGCTTTTCGTAAGAGTAGTCCATCGTGTTCCGGTGGGAACAGATGACAAGATTTACAAAACTGCATACACACGGGGACTAGATGTAAAAAAAAAAGCACATGGATGCTTATTCCGTTATCTTCGATATAAAAGAAAAAAAATAAAATAATAAAATAATAAACACACACGCACACACAGGCAACGCAATTCTGTTCAATTTGATTCGATTGAATTTAAATCTTTTTTAAAAAATCTGTTTTAACCTTATTCTGAAGGCATGAGGAGGGAAAACCCATGATAATCTAGTTTCAAATCAGCAGACTCAAATGACAGGGCGTCAACTTCACCATCAAAACGAAACAACAGTAAAGAAAATACAAAACAACAACAGTGTTTTGACACGTAGAACAATTAGACCATTTTTAGCCCACTTTAATTCAATTGCACAGCCCTTGTTTTGCATGAAAAGTAATATCATGAGGCAAAAATGAAAGGGGGGGGGGGGGGGGGGGTAGCCTAGTGGATAGAAGACTGCGCTTATCATCTGACGACACTGGTTTGAGCCTGGGTTCCAGCCACCACTGAATATCCCGTTCAAGGGATTTTTTTCTTTCGGGGTTAACATTAGTTCTGACTCCGTTCTATAGAAAGTCTTTCGGATGAGACTTTAAACAGAGGCCTGTGTGCAAACATGCGCAGAACATCTTGTGCAGACTGAAAACCCGTTCTACATTTCACAAGAGAATGTCATTCGTCCCGGTAAGAATAGATGACAAATAAATCATCTTAAAAAAAAAAACCCGCATGTTCACTAGTGTCGTGTTTAGATATCATTCCCGAAATTGCAATGTGGTTACCTTAATTGTTGGTATAAACGGTCGCTTAGGCAACAAATCTCCCATTTGCAAACCTTAGAGCTCTGGCCAAGGAATACAAATCAAAGGGATGGAAAATTTCATGCACTTAAGTGTCCAGGTCGAATAAGCATGTTTCTTCAACAGGATGCTTTTTCAGCACATGCATTAACGCGTGATGAAAAATGTCTGGGGATCGGTGGTTTAAAGTTAAGGCATCATCGTAAAATATCAGAGGTGGCGGGTTTAATTCCGGTCTGAACTGGAATTTTCCTCCCATCCATCCACAAGACCATAAGTAGTTGTCTGGGTGCTAGTCTTTCAGATGAGACAATATAACGAGCTCTTGTGTACAATGTACATTTAGAACAAGTAAAGAAACAGTGATAAAAGATAGTTGTCCCGGCAAAATTGTGTAGAAAAAAATCACACATACAGAATCTATGATAAAAAGAGAGATGTCCCCGGCAAAATTATGTACGAAAAATTATACTTGCATACAGGGAAAAAACCAGATGTCACTACTATTGCCGTGACATATGGCCTCCAGCTAGGGAAAGCTGCCTGAAATTTCACGCTGAAAATCTGTTGCGACAAAACGTGATACGCCATACCATACCATACCATACCCTACCCTACCATACCCTACCCTACCATATCCTACCCTACCATACCATACCATACCATACCATACCATACCATACCATACCATACCATACCATCACTCACCATCACTCAGTCCATGTCCCAAAGACTAGGGGACATGAGAGAGACGCACGGAGATCTTTCATGCTTCACGATCCTGTGTGCTAGTAGGAGGCGTTGCAGGGTGGGCTGTCCAGTCTTTGATGTTGTCAACCATGATTCTTTGGGCTCTTTCTTGCCTCGACTGTTCCTTGCAAGATGGTTTTGCTAGGTGTGTCTTGTGTGTGACAAACCACATCAGCTTTCTCTCTTTATGGTGGAAGCAAAGCCATACATACCATACCATACCATACCATAGTAAAAAGGTAAAGGTGTCCATAACCTGTGTGGTCGTAGGGGAGCGAGGCGTCAGAGACCTCAGTTTCTCTAGGGGCCAGCATGTGGCAGGCGGCACCCATCGCTGCTTTACCTTCCCTGAGCCTAAAGAAGGCAGGTACCCATTTACAGCTGGGTGAACTGGGGGGAACTGTACTGTAGCCAAGGCGCGCAAACGGTCACCCATCCAATTGGCATCCAGGCTCGGGTGACCGTTTGTGCGCCTTGGCTACAGTATAGTTCCCTCAGTTCACCCAGCTGTAAATGAGTACCTGCCCTCTTTTAAGCCTTTACACAAATATATGATATACCTATATGAATTCTGCCAGGGATAATGTTATACATCCATAGCATACCATACAACATAATCCATACATACCATACCACATACCATACCATACCATACCATACCATATTCCTTAGTAAACAAACTTTCTTGCTGTCATGCTAACTTGCGCAGGTATAACGATATCCCCCCGGCAGAATTCATATAGGCTACATCATATCTTGGTGTCATGGATTAAAACTGCGTTCTTTAGGTTCAAATTTCCGTTGAATTCTTTTCTTCTTTTCTCTTCTTTTTTTCATCGTCTATGATTCCTGCTTTTTTTTTCTTCTTACGCTTGTCATAATTGTGTGGTGTGTGTGTGTGTGTGTGTGTGTGTGTGTGTGTGTGTGTGTGTGTGTGTGTGTGTGTGTGTGATGTGTTGTGTGTTGGTGTGGTGTGCGTGTGGTGTGTGTGTGCATGTTGTGTGTGTGAGTGGTGTGTGTGTGTGTGTGTTGTTATTGTGTGTGTGTGTGTGTGTGTGTGTGTGTTGTATGTTTTGTGTGTGTGTGTGTGTGTGTGTGTGTGTGTGTGTGTGTGTGTGGTGTGTGCACTCGTTTCATGTCTGTGTGTTGAGTGTTTTGTCTCTGTTGTCTCTATCTGGCTGCATTCTCTCTTTCTTCTGTCTCTTTGTCTCAGTCTTTCTGTCTGTCTTTCTCTCTGTTTATCTCTCTTCTCCTTCTTCTCTGTCTTTTCTCTGTCTTTTCTTTCTCTCTTCTTCTCTGTGTGGCTGTCATGTATGTTGCTGTGTCTGTGTGGTGTGTGTGTGTGTGTGTGTGTGTGTGTGTGTGAGAGAGAGAGAGAGAGAGAGAGAGAGAGAGAGAGAGAGAGAGAGAGAGAGAGAGAGGGAGAGACAGAGACAGAGACAGAGAGACAGAGACAGAGAAGACAGACAGACAGAAGACAGATACAGAGAGAGCGCGCAGCAGCGTACGGTGTCGTAGCTAGATAACTGCATAAGTTATGACGCAGTAATCTTTCCACACGTTTCGAAAGGCGTATTTTTCACTATCATGTGTACAGCTACATTAATTACTTCTTTAGTGCAGTCCCTCTGGCCCTACTCTACAGCTACAGATTGTAGGCCTACTTGTGGCGTTTTATTATTTTAAACTGTGTCAATATTCTAATAAAATGGATATTAGTTTCACTGATGTTATCTTATCATACAATTTCTAATAACAATTTGATTTATGCCATAAAGATACGTGCGCGTGTTAATATTTTAGACTGCGTTCAATATCTTAATAGGATAGAGTATTTTTTTTAAATTGATATCAATTTTGTCTTTACTTAAGCGTGTTATAAAATTTGGTTTATGTCATAAAATTATGTGCAAATGTTTTCAGTGTGTGTGTGCGTGTGCGTGGTGTGTGTGTCGGCGTGGGCGTGTGGGTGTGTGGTGTGTGTGTGTTGTGTGTGTGTGTGTTCCCGCGTGGGAGCTGTGTGTGAGTGTGTATGCGTGGGCATTCTGGTGCGAGTGTGAGGGTGATTTTAAATGGGTGTGTCCATGACTGAGGTATTGCTGATGTGTGGGTGCTTTATTAAAATGTGATGTTCGGCTGCTATCTTGTGGGTATTTTTTCCCCGTGATATTAATATGTTTACATGTTTACCGTTTTAATGTATGGCTTGTACCCGCTTGAAATTCTCTTTCTATGAGATAATAAAGTGTTTTTGAATTTGATTTTGAATTTTGAATTTGTATATAACACAATATATTACCTGTCCCGTGCCCTGCCGCTCCTCGGCTACAGCTTCAAGAATCATCAATGGTGAGGTTTTGCTTATTTTATTTCTTATTTCATTTCTTTTATATATTCTTTTATATCGAGGATAATGGGATAAGCACTCATATCCTTTTTTACATCCAGTGCCCGTGTGTATGCAGTTTTGTAAATCTTGTCATCTGTTCCCACCGGCACACAATGGCCTACTCTTACGAAAAGCGGAACAAGATTTAACGTGTGCGCAAGATGTTCTGCGTGCGTTCGCACTACGGGGCCTCGGTTTACAGTCTCATCCGAAGGACCTTTGGGGAGAGTGGAGTCAGCATTGATGTTAACTCTAGGGGAAAAATCCCCTCCACGGGAATCGAATCGGGTCGTCAAATTGCGAACGCAATGTTCTGACCACTAGGCTATCACGTCCCCCTTACACGACTATTTGCCCACCATTAAAGTAGTTGCATTCCAATTTCGGCGGATGGTGTCTAAACACGACCTCGGTACGTGTGCATGCGGATTTGAAAAAAAAGTGTCATTAGTTCCTTCTGGTAGGCTATGACTTACTCTTTTGAAAGGCGGAAAGTGTTTTAAACGTGTGCGCAAGATGATCTGTGTGTGTTTATACACGAAACCTCGGCTTATAGTCTCATCCAAAGGACTTTTGGCAGAGTGGAGTCAGCACCGATGTTAAGCCCAAAGGGAAAATCCACTTGAATGGGCGGCTAGGTGTTAGTTTGAACCCACGTCGTCAGATGGCCCACTCAATGCTCTAAGCACTATGCTATCTTGTGGCCCCGCCTATAACATCCAAAACTGAGTGACAGTATTGTTGTGGCATCAGTGTTTACTAACTATAGCTACTAGCTGTAAAAGACCAGGCCCTGTGTTATATAAATGAGGTGATTTTGAGAAAATTTTCTTCGTGGTCAAGTTGGCTTTTTTTCTGTATGAAAGGAAAAAAATCGTAAGAGATTTTTTCCCCTCTCTCCCTCCTCTACCACACACACCACACAACACACACACACACACACACACACACACACACCTTCTCCTTCGGATGAGACTTTAAACCGAGGCCCTGTGTGCGACTGCATGCAGAACATCTTGCGCACACGTTAAATCCTCTTCCGCTTTTCGTATAGAGTAGGCCATCGTGTACTGGTGGGAACAGATGACATTTACAAAACTGCATACACACGGGGACTGGATGTAAAAAGCACAAGAGTGCTTATTCCATTATCCTCGATATAAAAGAATAAATCAAATCAAATCAAATCAAATCAAACCCCACCACACCCACCACACACAACATACCCTCCTCCCCCCTCCCACCCCCCCTACACACACAACAGGAAATGAGAATGGAGCATGTCACTTTTCGTGATAGTCTCACATGCACTACATAGTCACGGTCCGAAATTTAAACTCAGACGTGGGCATAGTTTGTTTGTGAGGAGAGAGAGAGAGAGGAAATTGCAGGTAGACATATGAGGCGCTCATCCTGAATTGCTTCCTACCAAGGCGTATTATAACCTCAGTGGTTTCGATTCGGATTCGTCACTGGCTGGTTAGCAGTAGACACGAGTTCAACCCCCTGCTGCGGAGTTAGTCTGTGTTCCTTTGAAGGACTTTCAGAGACATTGGAGTCAGTAGCGAGTTTATCTTACTAGGGGAAAAAAAATTCCCATCAAAGTATCAAACGTAGACTTAGAATGAAGGTGGCAGGAAGGTTAAGACGTTCGCTTGCCTAGGAAGTAAACCGTGAGGTCTGAATGCGATTTCCAGTCTCGCTCTTTCTTCCGAATTTGACCAAAATGTTGAACTGAATTTCAAAGTCCTTTGGAAGAGACTAGATAGACCGAGGCCCGCGCGCTTAAAAACTTGTCCCGCTTTTCGGAAGAGTATTCGATTTTCGTGACCAAAAAGAACAGATAAAAAAATCATAAAAAAACAAAAAGAACAAAGCGTGCACACAGGGTCGTGTTTAGACACCATCCCCGAAGTCACGGTCGCCTACGCAAACATCTCACCATTGATGGAACTCGGAACTCTAGCCAAGGAACGAATCCCCCCCCCCTCAACTCAAAACAAAACAATCAAAACTGTAGACTTTATGCTTCAGCGGAGATTCGACCATGCAGCCTCAGGTGTCAGCAGACCAGCAGTGTGACGATCATACCACTCGGCTGTACTGCGTTAAAGAGAGCTGGGGTTTTGAACCCGCATTCGTTTAACATGCACCCGCCCAGAAAAATGACAAGTGGGCCTGAAGTACCTATTAATCAGTGAGTGGTAGACCATCTTCTTCTGAGAATGTTTAGTGCAATTACTGCCTTTGATGCAGCTCTCTCAATTGTTAGGAGAAGGTTTCATCTTTTGCAGATAAATGGCTTAAGATATCTTTTTTTTGTTTGTTTGTGACAAAGCGGGAAATTTTTGCTCGGTGACGTTTTGTTATTCTACACTATGCACTCATTGCCCTCACAATATTTACATACATGTTGCGAGTAATGGATGAGAAAAACAGGCTAGCAGATCAAAAAAAAAGCATAGTATAGTGATAGTGTGTAAGTTAGTAGTGTAGTAGTAGTAGTGCGCCAGTAAGTGTAGTAGTAGTAGTAGTAGTAGTAGTAGTAGTAGTAGTAGTAAGTAGTAGTAGTAATGTAGTAGTAGGTACAGTAGTAGTAGCATAGTAGCAGTAGTTACAGTAGAGCAATAGTCAAGAGTAGATAGTAGTGTGTGTTGCATCAGTAGTCGACGTCATTGTAATAATAGTCATCAACATCATTGTCTTTGTAGTAGTTGTTGTAGCAGTAGGCATCTGCTTTTGTGATCCGCCATTCTTTCGACAAGATCATCACCTCATTATTTATTTTTAGAATACTCAAGACCCTGACATTCCCGAAGTGATCATTGGTGTCAGCTCATGACAGGGCTGGATAATTTGATATAAACAACTCCATGAACTTTCTTTTATTGCAGGAACCACAGTGCAGGCATCTTTCTAGTTTGTATTCCTGTCGTTAACCTGCAGATCGATTTTCTGTCAGGAGCTTGTTTCGGATCAGCCAGGAAAACTGCTACCTTGAAATCTGACGATCCACACCCAGCCCTCAGTGGTTCTGTCTTGTCAGAATTTTAATGATGAATAGCCATTTTTTGCCTCTGAAACTAAAATCTTTTGTGCCACACTGCAATTAGATACACCTGCATTGTATAATGGTTTATTAAAAAAAAGTTTCAGATTTGAAACTCGTGCTGTCACCATAGCCATGAATGCCCAAAGAATTTTTTTTTCTAATACAGATGTGCTGGGCTTGACTTGTCACGCACTTTAAGGCAGCACAACACATTTTTGCTCATATACCAGGCAACAATAGTTGCTGTCTGAGCTTTCGACGACGACGACGACGAAGAAGAAAAAAAAAGATTTCTGTAGACATCGATACAGTTAAAAGCTGGCTGAATCAGCCACAGAGATTCCTCTATCCAGGACCCCTGTCATTCAGTCTCCAATCGATTATCTGTCAGAAGCAGCGTGAGCCTTCCTTCAAATCAACATCATGGAATCTGATGATGCACACACACACATTCACACACACACACACACACCACACACACACACACACACACACACACACACACACACAACACACACACTACACACACACACACACACACACACACACACACACACACACACACACGCACACACACACACACACACACACACACACACACACACACACACACACACACACACACACACACACACACACACACACACACACACACAACACACAACACACCACACCACACAACACACACACACACACACACACACACACACACACACACACACACACACACACACACACCACACACACACACACACACACACACACACACACACACACACACACACACACACACACACACACACACACACACACACACACACAGAACACTCGGGATGGTGATACCAGTCACCAGGCATGCACACACCCAGAAATATGATCCGTTAGCCAGACGTGCCTCATGATCAGTTACTTGGGAACTGTCCTGTTACTGAGACATCCAAGGACATCACAGCCTTTTGTGACGTGATGGTCTGAGTTGTGAAAAAGATCTATACCTTTCACAGTTCAGAAGTCGTGATAATGGGTTTTCGAATCTGACGTAAAAAGGAAACTTGGTGGACTCTTATGACGATTGTTAGGTCTGCACTTTAAGGAGTTTGGCTCTAATATCTAGGTCATAGTGTGGTATTTTCAGAAAAAATACCATCTTACACAATAAGCACTTTGAATTTGTTTTTTCTCACAGCTAATGTTTGCTTTGTGATGTTATTTCTGTTTTACGATATTGTAGTCTTGCAATTCTGAGAAAGGATAATCAAAAAGGGGCAAAATAACTCGTCACACACACACACACACACACACACACACACACACACACACACACACATCACGCACGCACGCACACGCACGCACGCACCACACACCACACACGCACCACGCACCACCACACACACATGTACACACACGTAGTCACAGGAATACACACATCTACAGACGGTATGGACACCAATCAAAATTGGGCTGAAATCTTTTTTTCTTTTAATTCGTTTACAACAGTGAAGGTGTATAAATCACTATGCTCATGCATCTGAAGAATCCGTTCTCATTGGTCTCAGTAAGTCAGGCATGCAAAACATCCACAAATCTGATCAGTCGGCCAGACGTAGTTCATGATCAGTAACTTGTGAACTGTCCTGTTACTGAGAGATCCAAAGACACAAAGCCCTTGGGAGGTAGTGGTCTGAATTCGCAAAGAAGAACCCAGGCTACATCTTTAACAGTCGAGAAGTGGTGATACTAGCTTTGCATCTGACTTCAAAGAGAAAACCTGGTGACCCTTAGTACCATTGCTGGATTACACCGTTCGGGTATTGACCTTCAATATATGGGTCACGTTGTGTGAAAAGAAAAGAACAATATGATGGTCTGACCTCTGATTTATTCTATATTCCAACTTTGCCTTAGCATCTTTAATTGGCTTCAGTTGAGTCCTCCAGTTTACCCAATCGTAAATGCGACAGGTAAGGTAAAGCAGCAAGGAACAGGAAATAGACATTGCCCTTAAAATGCTGGTCCCTAGAGAAGCTAAGGTCTTTGACACCTTGTTCTCTCACGGCCGCATCAGTTATGGATTCACCATTACTTTCATCCTTACCCTCTCCTGAAAATGGAAGGGCTATTCATTTTCTGTAAAACCAAATCTGGAGTGAGACTATCAATTCTTCTGTTTAATTTGCAATTATAAAGATAGTGGTAGACTGAGCATTCTTCACAGACTGTGATGATCTACACTTCACTCTGTGATTCCAATCACTCAGCCATGTTCACTACCAGCAAAGTTAATCTCGTCACTTGCCAGACCTATGTCTACTCCTTGATCAGTCAGTGAGATGTGAACCGACCTTGTGCCAAGATATCGAGTGACATTTTCGCCTTTGATGTAACTGTCTTTGCTTAAAAAGAGAGAGAAAAAACATCATTCACAGTCAATCACACACGCACACAGCCAGAAATCAGCATGAGAAGGAGGCCAGACATACTCTATGGTCAGTCAGACATACTCTATGGTCCGTCAGTTTTACTCTTGGTAAGACATACTCTATGGTCAGTCAGACATACTCTATGGCCAGACATACTCTATGGTCAGTCAGACATACTCTATGGTCCGTCAGTTTTACTCTATGGTAAGACATACTCTATGGTAAGACATACTCTATGGTCAGACATACTCTATGGTCAGTCAGACATACTCTATGGTCGTCAGTTTACTCTATGGTAGACATACTCTATGGTCAGACATACTCTAGGTCAGACATACTCTATGGTCAGTCAGACATACTCTATGGTCCGTCAGTTTTACTCTATGGTAAGACATACTCTATGGTCAGACATACTCTATGGTCAGACATACTCTATGGTCAGTCAGACATACTCTATGGTCCGTCAGTTTTACTCTATGGTAAGACATACTCTATGGTCAGACATACTCTATGGTCAGACATACTCTATGGTCAGTCAGTTATACTCTATGGTAAGACATACTCTATGGTCAGACATACTCTATGGTCAGTCATACATACTCTATGGTCAATCAGACATACTCTATGGTCAGTCATACATACTCTATGGTCAGTCATACATACTCTATGGTCAGTCAGACGTACTCTATGGTCAGACATACTCTATGGTCAGTCAGACATACTTTATGGCCAGTCAGACATACTCTATGGTCAGTCAGACATACTCTATGGTCAGTTAGACATACTCTATTGTCAGTTAGACATACTCTATGGTTAGTCATACATACTTTATGACCAGATATACGCTATGGTCAGTCATACTTTATGGTCAGTAATAATCTATGGTCAGTCAGACATACTCTATGATTAGTCATACTCTATGGTCAGTCAGACATGCTCTATGGTTAGTCAGACATACTTTATAATCAGATATACTCTATGGTCAGACAAAATCTATGGTCAGGTAATAATGCGCTATGGTCAGTCAGTTCCAATCGGTCATGTGACCAGTATAGGTATGGACACCAGAGCTTTAGAAGCTGCTCTCTGTGTGTAGTAGGAGAGGCGTCATCTTCCACACTTGATTTGTTCTGATGCCACTTTCTCTTCTAGCTGAAGCCGGAAACTCACTGACCCTCATGAAGATGGGTAGATCCGAACTGTGCCATGGTTCACTTCTGATAATTACACTCCTCTCAGATCATCTCACACGCGGTCACACATGCGACTTCATTTTTTTTTCTTGACTAGCACTTTACCACCAGCCCACCAACCCACCCCACTTCTCTTCTCGTGGACACCCATCTTTTTGAATGAAGAGAGTATAGTATGATCTGGCAGTGAAGGAATAGGGATATCTATCTTCGTCCATTCATCTCTGAAGACAGGCTGAGAGAGGCTCAGAAATAAGCTTTGAGGATGCTTCTCCTGTCTCCCAGACCCAAAGAGGGTTGTCGGTCTATTTTTGTTACGTTTTCTTTGTTATGGTCTTTGTAGTGTATCTATATTGCGTTTGTGTTTCTTTGGTGCAGTCTTTGTTGTTGTTGTTGGTTGTTTTTGTTTTGTTTTGTTGTCTGTGTCTCCGTTTTGGTTTTGTCTGACCCTACAGTGCAGTAATTGGTGTTCTGTGGTGCAGTAGACGTTACTGTCTTTTATAGTTTTTTTTTGGTGGTTATTGCCTTTCTTTCTTGATTTCTATGTCGGTCTTGTACTTGCCTTTTCTGATTGTTCTTTTTTCTGTCCTAGTTCATGTTTTGTTGTTTTTACTTCCCTTTCTGTTCTTTTTCTGATATATTTTTGTTTCTCTATTTGTTTCTTTGTTTCTTTTTCTATCCTTTCTTTCTTTTGTTTTTATGCGTTTCTATTTTCTATATTTTTCTGGCTTTTTTGGTCACTTTGTCTATCTTTGGCAAAATAAACAATGTGTGTGTAGGTCAGGCCATAGATATGCAGAGTTACAAAGGAGGAATCAGCAGTACACTGATGACAGACACTGAAGGAAAACAGTGTGTGTAGCGCAGGCCTCAGCTGCACAAGGGTATGAAGAGAAATCAGCCACAGAGTGACCAAAACGCAGGAAAAAACCCCACTGTGTGTGTGGTTTAGGTCACAGCTGTAGGTCCACATTTGTGACTTTTTGGCTAAAGAAGTTGTGTTGTTTGGGGGTGGAGTGGTGCTTTTCTTTGGCTTTTTTGTTTTCTGTATTTTTCATGTCCTATTTTTCTGAATGTTTGTTTGCTAGTTTCATACCTTTCTTGCTTATTATAGATCTACTTATCCTCTGTTTTTCTTTTGTTTGTTTGTTTGTTTGTTTGTTTGTTTGTTTGTTTGTTTGTTTCTGTCATTGTTTTTTTTTTTCTTTTCTTTTTTTCCCTTTCCCTCTTTCTTTTTTTCCCCTCTCTCTTTCTTTTTTCTTCATTCCCTCCTTCCTTCATTTATATGTCTATTTCTGTCTATCTTTTTTTTTCTGTCAGCCTGTCTTCCTGTCATTTTTTTCCCTTGTACCGGCACTTTTATTAATTTGTTTTTTTCATGATTTTTAGTCATACCACTACTTTCTACTTTTTGTACTTCTATCAGCTCTGACTGACTACATTATGATGCTAGCTACATTTTTAAAAAATCATCTATCACTGCTTTTATAAAGAATGTCCAGGTCTTCTACACTTCCATTAACCTAATCTTTGCTAAAACTCAAAACTGCAACGAATCTGAACAATTTTCCAATTCCTGCGTTGCAGTCTGCGATCAATCTGGTGTCAGTAAATGGCTTAAAGTTAACAAACAATAGCAACACTTGAACAATCTGGTGACTCGTTCAAAGCAGACAGCAGTACTTCTGGTCCTCAGGCATGAACACCAGACAGACACAGACACACAGACCACACGCACACAGACACAGACACACAGACACAACAACAACAGTACAACATACATACATACATACATACATACTACTACATAATCTACATACATACATACATCATACTTTACATACATACATCTAAAATACATTACATACAACATACATACATACATACAACAACAACATACAACAGACAGACAGACAACAGACAGACAGACAGACAGACAGACAGACAGACAAACAACAACAACATAATACATACATACATACATACATACATACACAATCATACATACATACATACATACATACATACATACATACATACATACATACATACATTACTTATAGATAAACAAATACAACACACAACAACACACACACACAACACACACACAACACACACACACAACACACAACAACACACAACACGACACACACAACAACACACACAACACACAGACTGATGATCCATGATGAAGACAAATCCATTTCCAGAAAAAAAAATGAAAACTTGATGGAAAGAGATAAACACAAGTCATACCTCTGTACAGTCTCCACAAACCACCTCACCTTGAATGCTACTTTACACACCTCTCTGTGGAGTCCTACTGCACAACACACACACTAACATCACCGACACACTTTTTCACTAAGCACACGCTTCAACACCACTGCATCCTTTAGCCACATATTTCAAACTGTTTCAGGTTGATGATGATCCCACTCCATGAAAGGACTAGAGTTTTTCATCGCGAAGACTGTAGGATGGTGTCAAGAGAGTCTGGCAGTCACCCGCCCTTTTGATGTATTTTCTGCTGTTTACCTGAATAAACTATCCTTTTTCATAGGAAGTTCAGGTTCGTTGCTTATTTCTGTTTCAGATGATACCCCCCCCTCCCCAAGTCAAATGGGCTTCGTAATGTGGGCAGATATTGTGAATGAATGGTGTGATGTAGCGTATAGATATGGTGTAGTCTTTATATTTTAACACCTCTGAACAATTAAAAACGTGAAATAAAAGGAATAATTCTACTGTTTAGATACAAACATACAAAACACAAGATACATGCAAGATACAAAACACAACCTTTATTGTCCATTTACATCTGGAAAAATGTCTCTCAACAGCTTGGCTACTGTTTCTATTGCTTGCTGTGTCACTACCTTAGAGTCGTCACTACTCGCAAAGGCAAAGCATTCCCCTTTTCCTCCGTGGTTGTGTTGCAGGACTGGGATTGATTCATTGCCAGCAATGTCTTTAAATCAGCCCGAAAACCAGCACCGTGAAATCTAATGACCCACAAAAAGCACCCGGTGATTGTGATTACCCAGGCAAGAGGCACTGAGAAATCGGATAATCCAAGCAGACACACTCAATGGTCCGTGGGTTAGGACCCCTCCCTTGTTAATGAGACAGTCAACAGCGATAAACTCCTCTTCTGCCGTATTTTCTGGGGTTAATTGGGGGATGCTAATCTTATAAAACAGAGTGATTTCTGTTGCTGTTTCTGATACTCATTGTGCTGAGAGCTTGCTTAAAAGGTCATAATGCTACATGTTTTTGGTCAGTTTGGTTCTGGAGCTGTTAGAGGTTATGTCAGAAGAATTGCGGTTTTGATGGCTTAAAAAATCCAGTAGTGTGTAAGATTTTAGCAAAACTCAGTTTTGAGTCAGCCTGCTTTTTATCTTTTGTCTTTTTCCAGATGATGCGAATTCGTGTAAAGCGGAAATGAGGACTTAAAGTGTTCCACTTTGAATATTTTATTTGCGCATCTGTGATTACTGGCTCTCCTAAACATCAGTCAGGTCAGTTGCAGTGATCAAGCAAACAATGTGATCGATTCAAGGTAACCGATTGGGCAGCTCTTTGGTTTGAACTAAGTTGGTGTCCAGTGGATTATTAGGAATTTTTACAGTTTGTCTATTAAACCCATTTGCAGGATGGCTAGTTATGTGCTTCTTGTGGTGTGATACGGATAGGTGATAAAAATGCAGGTTCACTGTCCTTCATTTTACTTTAGTGCTCACTTAGTAATTGTCCAACAAAAATGTCCACCAAGCTCCAGAGAATTACTGAAATATTCAGTTGTCAAGCATCTGCAAATTAAAATTTTGACAAGAGTTGGTGTGGCATGATTGCTATGTTCACATACAGTCCACACTGACAAAAATGAAAAATGAAAAGAACGATTGATTTTCTGTTTCTGCTTATCCGCCATGCCAACTTTTTCGCTGAAGCATTCATAACCAAGGACTCATTAACTGCTGCAAATGCTGTTTGTCCACTGGCTTTACAGAAACAATATTACAATCTGGGTTTAATACTCTGTCAGTTGTGGATTTAGATCAGCAGCAACGTGAATAAAATCCTATGATCCACGAAAAATTTCTATCAATCGTAAAGAAGAGTAAACTTCAATGGTAGCGGGCATGTCTCAAGATCAAAAGGACTTGCAAAAAAACAACAACACAGCAAGGCGCTGTCCAAGAAGGAAGAAAAAGAGGTAGCCAAGGAAGAGATGGCAGGACAACATCAGCAAATGGACAGGTCTTGAACTTAACAAATTTTGAGAAAGGCAGAACAGAGAGTGGAATGGAAGGAACTGGTTGTCAAGTCTTTAGGGGTGCCCCCATGGTCGCAGACTAGGGAAGAGATAGTAGATAATAGTAGATAATAGAGAGAGAGAGAGAGAGAGAGGTGAAGATAGTAGATAGATAGATAGAGATGGAGATAGAGAGTAGATATAGAGAGAGTAGAGATAGAGATAGATAGATAGATAGATAGATGATAGATAGATAGATAGAGATAGATAGTAGATGATAGATAGTAACATAGATAGTAGATAGATAGTAGATAAAAGATAGATTCACACAAGCATCAGTAATGCGACAGTCAGGCATGTGGACCAGAAATGTGATAAACCGGTCTGTGGATGTACTCAATGGTCCACTGGTTAGAACCCGTCAGATGCTATCAAGAGAGTCAGTTCCTAAACCCTTTGCGTCATTTCCTGTGTCTGATGAAGAACAGTTGATCTTTCACAGCAAATTGGATCACTGCTATTCCTGTGTCTGATAATGCTGGATACTTATTGACGAACATAATGGTTGAACTGTGGGGTCTACAGAATTGCTACATCGACGTTATTACAGAGTGTGTTATGAGGTTTGTCCCTTAAGTGACAAAAAGTCAGAAACTTGCTCGTTTTATATAATGTTACAAGTGAAGTAACTTTCTTTGCTGCAGTTTCTTTTCCTCTTTTTATCGTGCGGGTCTGTGCTACTTTAAAAGGAGACTAAATGTTTGAAACAGATAATCATTTTTATCATTTGGAAACCATGGTGCCAGGAGTAAGATATCTTTGAGTACAGGTGGTCTTACTGCTCAGAGTTCTGGTGCTGAAGGACAGTCAGACAGAAACAGAGTTCTAACCCTGATGAGTCTCTGAACTCGCTGACATCAACTGTGAATTTGATTTTCTTCTTAGTTTGATCATGTCTGATATTTGGGACAACTATTTATAGTTGTACTAACGTGCAGAGACCTGCTAAATTCATACACGTCTTTATACATACATCCACACAAGAGTTCAGAACTGCACATTAAGATTCATAATTCATGTTTGCGTCTGGTAGATTTGGAACACTCGAAACTATTCAGCACACATAGACTTTCACTGCAACTGTGCATTATCTAGATGGCCATACACTCCAAAACTGGACTTATCCGTGTGGTGCTGCAAGTATAGCATGTGATGCTTCCAGGGACAAGTTGGGAATATCTACATAAAAATATCTCAAATAATTGCTTTTTAAAATTGATTTTTCTGTTTGTATGTCATTCAGTTTTCTATCCCCTCTGCACAAGTAAGTCACAAGTCAACTGTAGCTATCAATATCAGCATCAACACTATGATCGCTATGGGGTCTGATGACCTAAATAAAGCACTAGGTAATCCTAGTCACTGAGACATGCAGCCACGACAAAACCTCACAGAGAACCCAAATAGACATAGTCAATGGTCTGGGGGTCAGGATCTGTCTGATATTATCCAGAAATCAGTGGCATTCCCCCTTTAATGCAGTTCCTGTGTTTAACCGAGGTAAGCTGATCTTCCACAGGTGGACTGGGGATCTTGAGATAACGCACCTCTCCAGAAAGCCAGAAGTCGTGGATTCAATCCATGTTGAAACCTAGGTTTTTCTGCCGTACACCAGACCATGAGTGGTGGTCTGAGTGCTAGTCTTTTGGATCAGACGATAATACTGGGTCACATGTACAGTTCGCATTCAGGGCAATAAAAAAAAACCACAGTGACCAGAAATTTGTCCCCGGAAAATCTGTAGGAAAGACAGGCAGACAGACAGACAGAGACAGACAGACAGACAGACAGTCAGCCAGCCAGCCAACCAGCCAGCCAGGCAGACAGAAACACACCCACACACACAGACACACGCACACACACAAACACACACACACACACACAAACGCACACACACACAAACAACACACACATACATACACACATACACACACACGCACGTATGCATGCACGCACACATATATTTCATATTTCTTATCACTTTAAGTCACGGCAGATTTCTTTGCGTGAAATTCAGGCTGCTCTTCCCAGGGAGACAAGTCACCTCAAGAACAGCACCACCCATAATTATTTTTCTTTTCCTATCTGCAACTGTTTCCTATCAGAGTGGCTTCTTTCTATGGAATCTTTTTTCCGTGGGTTCTTTTACGTGCGCTAAGTAGCTGTGTGTAACACACCGGACCTCGGTTTATCTTATTATCCGAAAGACTAGTACCCAGACCATCATTCATCGTCTAATGGATGGGGAAAAGTTTCGGGCACAAACGGGGATCAAACCACCGCACACGTTCGACTCGGACTTTTTGTTTCTAGGCAGGTGCATAACCACCAGACCACTGATTTACTATAATGATAAACATACACGCACGCATGCACGCACGCGAGCACACAACACACACGCACACACAGACACACAAACACAGACAGACAGACAGACAGACAGACACAGACAGAAGACAGACAGACAGAAAGATAGGCCACCCCACACACACACACACACACACACACACACACACACACACACACACACCACACACACACACACACACACACACACACACACACACACACACACACACACACACACACACAAGGGAACGGGATAGCCTAGTCGTCAGAACATTGCGCTTGCAATTTGACGATCCGAGTTCGATTCACGTTCGAGGATATTTTCCCCATGGAGTTATCATCAGTGCTGACTCCACTCTCCCCAAAAGTCCTTCGGATGAGACTATAATCCGAGGCCTCGTGTGCGAACGCACGCAGAACATCTTGCGCACACGTTAAATCCTGTTCCGCTTTTCGTAAGAGTAGGCCATTGTGTGCCGGTGGGAACAGATGACAAGATTTACAAAACTACATACACAGGGGGACTGGATGTAAAAAAAAACACACAAGTGTTTATTCCATTATCCTCGATATAAAAGAATAAATAAATAGATAATTAGATAAATAAATAGCTAAACACACACACACATACACCACACACACATACCCCCCCCCCCCCCACACACACACACAAATACACACACACGTTATATACGCAAAACTTCGTGGGGATTCCTTCGGGTTTTGTTCATCGGCACTATCCTCTCTCCTTGGAACTGAATCTTACTACATCATTTTACAATGAACTCACGTCTCTGTCTGTCTGTCTGTTTGTCCGTCCGTCTGTCTTTCCGTCTGTTCTCTCTCTCTGTGTCTTTTTGTCTGTTTATCTCTGTCGCTGTCTGTCTGTTCTCTCTCTCTCTCTTTGTCGCTGTCTGTCTGTTTGTCTGTCTGTCTGTCTATCTATCTGTCTCTCTTTTCTATCTCAGTGACTCTCCTGACTGTCTCTGTCTTTACTCTCTCTCTCTCTCCTCTCTCTCTCTCTCTCTCTCCTCTCTCTCTCTCTCTCTCTCTCTCCTCTCTCTCTCTCTCTCTCTCTCTCTCTCTCTCTCTCTCTCTCTCTCTTTCTCTTCCCTGGCTCTCTCTCCCTCTCTCCATTCCCCCCCTCTCTCTTTCCTCACCCCCTCTCTCTTTTCCCCCCTCTCTCTTCCCCCCCCCCTCTCTCCATCTTGGTTTCATAGGGTTCTGTTTACACATGTTAAAATGGAGCTGCACACATGATATCTGTGGCCTGAACTGAAAGGTGAGTGCCCAGACCATCTGAGAAAATATCGTCACGTCTCTTGTCTGTCTGTCTGTCTGTCTGTCTGTCTGTCTGTCTGTCTGTCTGTCTGTCTGTCTGTCTGTATCTCTTTCTTTCTCTCTCTCTCTCTCTCTCTCTCTCTCTCTCTCCTCTCTCTCTCTCTCTCTCTCTCTCTCTCTCTCTCTCTCAGAGATATGCACGCGTGCACACACACACACACAATCGCACACACACACACAACACAACACTACACACACACACAACACAGAAAGACAGGCACACACACACAACACACACACACACACAACACACACACACACACAACACACACACACACACACACACACACACACACACACACACACACACACCCCAACACACACACGCACGCACACATGCACGCGCACGCACGCACGCACGCGCAGACATGCATTTCTTTTTTTTTCTTTATTTATTTAGAAATAAGATCAAATCAAATCAAATTCGTTTTTTATTCATTTATTTATTGTCTGTAAAAATATGAGAGAAGAGAAGATGAGAGAGAGAGAGAGAGAGAGAGGAGAGAGAGAGAGAGAGAGAGAGAGAGAGAGAGAGAGAGAGAGAGAGAGAGAGAGAGAGAGAGAAGAGAGTAGAGAAGAGGAGGAGAGAGAGAGGAGAGAGAGAGAGAGAGATGAGAGCCAGAGGAGGAGAGAGAGGAGAGAGAGAGAGGGGAGAGAGAGAGAGAGGAGAGAGAGCGAGAGAGAGAGAGGAGAGAGAGAGAGAGAGAGAGAGAGAGAGAGAGAGAGAGAGAGAGAGAGAGAGAGAGAGAGAGAGAGAGAGAGAGAGGAGAGAGAGAGAGAATCCGGTTAAGAACTAGAGATCAAATATCGGTTTCTACGTCCTTCTGGAAAGAGTAGGGGATAGCTCAGTGGTCAGAGCACTCGCTTCCCCCCAGCCAAGGTTAAGCAGCGTTGAGCGTGTTCATCAAGTGGATGGGTGACCCTTAGCGCGTTTTGTCTTCAGTACAGTCCGCCAAATCAACCAGCTGTCATTGGGTACCTGCCCTCAGGTCAGGGAAGGTACAGCAGCGAGGGAGAGGAGATGTGGCGCCGCTTTCAATTTGCTGGCCCCTAGAGAAGCTGAGGCCTCTGACAGCTCGCTCCCCAACGACTGCATAGGTTATGGGACACTTTTCATTTTGTTTCCTGTTGTTTTACTCCTCAACCGACCATGAAGTATCAGGGCTGTGACCTTACAGTATTACCACTTTAGCAAACCCAGTATCATTCACCTCAAGTTGAACAGCAACATGATTCAATCCTTTCAAACATCTGGCACAGTCAATCTAAAAAAAAAGTACCCACACCATGAAATGACGAAGTACCTTAATCATTTTATTCCTTCTCTCTTGTGAAACCAGGCTGTACTGATGACACCACCCATTCGATTTAGATTTATCCCCGAAACTATAAAAAAAGTGTAAAACATTAAAATGAAGACTTCACAACAAAATAATGTCATATCAACACCTGGACGTCAGAACAAAACATTTCAGGCAATAAAAAAAAGGGAGAGAAAATTTGAAATGTTTACTTGCAAAAATGCAAGCGAATGGAATGGGAAAGCAACAATAAAAGTAAGAGATATAACAGAAAAGTTTGAAAAAAGACAAAAATAAAGAGAGTGATAGACAATGAGAAATATCTAGCACAAACTTCCACATGGTGGGGAATAATATCTATAAATGAGAGAGTCCCCAGCATTCCCACAGGGGACGTATGAAGTATCTCGACACTTCCTTACAGGTTAACGAAACCACAACCCCATGTGACAATAAAACCTGATATGTCTCTCTGTCCTTCCGATTTTAACGCGTCAGTAAGCGGTGTCCTAAATACCACCGTTTCACTGCATGCACACCTCAGCAGTACACAAGCCTTGTTTACACCGCTTAGGAGATAGCATCACTCAACACCCGTCCTCAGGTTTCAAGATCTAGGGTGTCAGTAGTGTGAAGGCTGACTTGTCTCCACCTCTGCTGGTTTTGAAATTCCTAAGGGGTGATTTTCACGGTGTAGCTATGCAGTGCATACAGGCAGTATAAACGTAAAGTAAAGTAAAGGTCCCCCACAACCTATAATTATGGTCGTAGCGGAGTGAGGCGTCAGAGACCTCTGCTTCTCTAGGGGCCAGCACATCCTCTCTCCATCGCTGATTTTCCTTCTCTGACCCTAAAGAGGGCAGGTACCCATTTACAGCTGGGTGAACTGGGGGAACTGTACTGAAACCAAGACGCGCAAACGGTCACCAGTCCACTTGGTAACCATGGTCGATGCTGCTTAACCCTAGCTTGGGAAAGCGAGTGCCCTGCCACTGAGCTGTCCCGTCCTCTGTAGAAAAAGCGACACTCATAGGAAAGGAAATACACATATGGCAGAAGCTTCTTTGAGGGAAATGGGTGGCGCGGCTCTTGTGGCGATGCACTCTCTCCGGGGATAGCAGCAGTCCTGAATTCCCGCGCTGAGACATCTGCCATGACTGGAAAGGGTAGACACTACAAAACAGTATGATTATAACCTAGGCACTTGCACTTGCACTTGCAAGTACTAAGATACTTGTCCTTCACGGACAGATACAGGACTGTGCATAATAATGCTACGGGACACAATCAAAAGTATTAATAATTCATCAGATGCGATATGAAAATGAGAGTTAACGCATACTGATGCAGCACTGTTGAATACATTACCGATTTGCATTGAATTCATAGTGCAGTACAGCACAGCACAGCATGCACAGCTGACACAGAACCATATTACTCAAAACTGCATAACTTTGCAAGTAAAAAAAATGCTGTGGTAGAGGCCTAAGTCACTGAAGCATAGTACAAGATTTACATCAGACAAGTCATCAAGGAGCAGGATAGCCTAGTGGTTAGAGCGTTGCGCTTGTGATTTGACGGCCTTGAATCAAGCCACCACTGAGGCGCCTGTTTAAGGAGATCTACCCCCTGGAGTTAACATCAAGACTGACTCCATTCCTTTGAAAGTCCTCCGGATGAGGCTATAAATCAAGGTCCCATGTGCAAACGCACGCAGAATATCTTGCGCTCACGATAAAACCTGTTCTGCTTTTCGGAAGAGTAGGCCATTCGTGCTGGTAAAGACGAAATATATATATATATATATATATATTATATAACAAATATATATATATATATAAATATATATATATATATATATATACATACATACATACATACATACATACATACATACATACATACATACATACATACATACATACATACATACATACATACATACATACATACATACATACATACATACATACATACATATCATTACTACAACAATATATACTATTTTAAAAAATATATTTATATTATCATATCTATATCTGCTTACATCACACCTGATGCATACTGCCGTGGTATCATGTTTAGACATTATCCCCGACGTCACAGTACGGCTATCTAATCATGGAGGGCAAAAAACATGTAAATCATTGAAAAAGAGAGAAAACAGCAAAATTAATAAGCTTTTTAGGTATTTCTTTGACGTGACTCAAGTTAATGTTTGGAGGAGTTTTTTTTTGAAGGAAGGATAGCAAAGAATACAGCGATGAAATACCCAAGGGTTCGCAGTTTACTAGGAAGAAGACGCCAGAGAAAAAGAAAACGAGCAAAATATGAGATTATTTGGAAGTTCCATACTCACAACTTTTATGTTGACTGATTCCTTTCTTTTTTGTTTTGGAGAAGCTTCCATCGAACTTCGGTGTATTATTACTTTTCCATTTTCTAAGGCAAAATTGGAGTATGTCGCCACGCTGATCTACTTCTGTCCTTCCCTTGGTACAAACAAAGATGGATGCGGGCAGGGGAGATAATGACATCATCTGAATGCGTGTACAGACCACAGCACGCAGACGATATTATTCTTTGCAATGTGAATATCTAGCAAGAGTAAACGCACTTTTTCTGACTGAAAGGCCCAAGAAATGATGGTTTCTTAAAACTTTTTTTTGTGGATGAATGTGATGTAGGTTAAAGAGAAGAAGTTGAAATCATCGCTTCATCAACTCTGTTTGAATGCATCATTTTTTACCTCTATTGTCTGTGAGTATAGTGATGAACGAAGTTTGCTCTTAGACAACTTCTGTGTCACGCGAGGAGCGAATTCTTCTTTCCGCCATGTTCTTTTCGTCCATTTTGGATTTTTCCCTTTCACATTATACAATGTATGAATGAAATTTGGAGCTGTAGTCTGCATAAATCCTCTTACTTTGCTGTGCCGCCGGTTATATATATATATATATATATATATATATATATATATATATATATATATATATATATTATATATATATTATATATATATATATATATATATATATATATGAATATGCACGTGTGTGTATGTATGTGTGTGTGCATGTGTGTGAGTGTGCTGTTCATGTGTATGTGCGTGCTGTTCATGTGTGTGTGTAGATGTGTGCTGTTCATATATGTGTGTGTGCGTGCATGTGTGCGAGTTGCATGCGTGCGTGTGTGTATGTGTGTGTATGTATGTGTGTGCATGTTTGTGTGTAACCTGATCAGTTAGTTGAAAGGCAAGAGAGAGAATCTGTTTTTGCATGGTACAGCAGAAGGCGGAAACGGAAGCAGATCTCTAATGAAGTCTAGGGTTAACACCCTTGACGCAGATTCACAGGGCAGTGCCCTTACGTGCTGAAACTGTGTCATTTCAGTTAGAACTCAGACTAGGAATAATACCGATCACGATGATGATGAAGTGGTGATCAGCAATGATGTTACCAAGATTAAAAAAAGTAACTAACTTGTTGTGTAGAACAATACTCCAGGAAGGGAAGCTCAAACTGCACAAACATGGGCAGCTCAGGCACAAATCCTCCCTTTTCCCTAACGCACGCGCACTTATGCGGACGCCCGCGCATGCACACACACACACAACACGCACGCACGCACACACGCACACACACACACGCACACACACACCAACACACACACACATCCACACAACAACACACAACAACAACCCCCCCCTCACCTACATACAAAACCATTATGCACATCTAGAAATATACCATGAGTAAATCCATAGCATTTCATTTCGAGGCTTCTGATTTGAATTGTAGTAGTAAGTGTGTCTAAGATCAAATTTTCTATCTAAGTGAAAAGGTTCGAGAACTTTAACATGTAGTGTTTCTTGATTGCCAGAAAGATGAAACCAGATGTTCCGTTCAGTCACTCAATTTCATCATGTCTCTCTCTGTCCATTCTACCCTCTCTCTCGTTCTTCTGTCTGTCTTCTTCTGTTCTCTGTCTCGTCTTCTTCTGCTCTCTCTTCTCTCTCTGCTCTTCTCTCTCTCTCTCTCTCTCTCTCTCTCTACCTTTCTTCTGTCTGTCTGTCTTTCTTTCTTCTCTTCTCTGTCTTCTCTCTTCTCTTCTCTTCTCGACTTCTTCTTCTGTCCCCCTCTCTCTCTGTTCGTTCTGTCTTTGTCCCTCTCACACTCACTCCCTCCCTCCATCCCTCTTGTCTGATCTGTTGTCTGCCCATTCTGTCTGTCTGTCTGTCACTGTCTCTGTCTGTCTCATCCATTCTTTCAACATTTGCGCTGATCATAGAAGTTAATTTCCTGACCTTTTAAACCCTTACTGCTTTTGTGAGGTTGGTGTAATGATTTGATGGCTTCATGATTTGCATCTTCATTAAATATTTATTGCTTCCTTCCTTCCTTCATTCTTCCTTTCTTCCTTCCTTCCTTTCTCTCTGTTGTGTCCTTCTGTCTTTCTTTCTGTTTGTCTCTCTCGGTCTCTCTCTCTTTGTGTCTCTGTCTCTGTCTCTATTTCTGCTCTTTCTTTGCCTCTCTTCCTGTCTCTCTTTCTGTTTCACTGTCTTTCTTCTTCTTCTGTCGGCATTTCCCTCTGACTTTCTATCTGTCTGTCTATCTGTCTCTTCTGTCTCATGTCTGTCCTGTCTGCTGTCTGTCTGCTCTTCTTGTGTGTCTTGGTGGTTTGTGTGTTGTTGTGTTGTGTGTGTGTGTCGTTGTGTGTATGTGTGTGTTGTGTGTGTTTGTGTGTGTGTGTACTTTCTGTTGACTGATTAGCTCTGTCTTTTGTCTGTCTGTCTGTCTGTCTTTCTTTCTCTCTTCCCCTCTTTAATTTAAAAAAAAATTGTTTTAATTCTTGCATATTTTATTGAAGCAAATTGTCGATCTTTTAAGCCCTTTATTGATATGATGATTTAATTGCCTCATTCTATTCCTTTATTGATACCCCTCCTCTGTCTCTTTATTTCTTTCCCCCTTCCATCCCTCCCTCTCTCTCTCTCGCCCACTGTTTTAATTCTTGCAGTCGTTATGGAAGCTCATTTGCTGATATTTTAAATCCTCTGTTGTTTCTGTGCTTGACTAGTTGAGGTAATGATTTAATTGTCTCTCTCTTTGCTTTTTATTTTTAAAAATGGATACATTATTTCTTCCTTCCTTTTTAATTTCCTTCTTTCATCTCTTTTTCTTTCGTAATTTATTTCTTTCCTTCCTTTTTTCTTTTCCTTCATTGGCTAGAGTTTTGAGGTTCTTCACCAAAGGTGAGATTTTGTGTGTGAAACCATTTTTGTCAACCATGAAGGTAGCCGCATTGCGACATCGGAGATCTTTTGCTTTCCTTTTTTTGTTTATTCATTCTCTCTAATTTTTCGTTATTAAAAAAAAATCCTCTACCTATTTGTCTTTATCTTAACTTTATTGTTCTTTCTTTCATCTTCGAGAGAATGTCTTTCCTACAGAACTTAATGAAGGGCGGTGTAGTGAGTTCTGCAGATGTACAGCTTGGTGGTCTGATGCATTCTCATTCTCTCATCACTCTTAGGAATCACCGTTAGGCCATAAGTGGACACAAGATGAGACGTTTGCATGTGTGGCTGTTTCCAAGTGTCTCGCCATTTAGACAGCCATTCTCCGACTTCAGAGGATTTTGATAGAGTACAGTTTGGTGAGGTAGGAGCTTGTTAGAGCTAGAGAGAGTCTCATAGTGATTTGTCATAGCATATCAGTTAACTGATATAGGCATTGGCATTTTGCATGTTACCTATGATGGACGAAGCTTTTGGCTTGAATAAGATGTCGCATATAACTCTCTTGCTGCCGTGGGTACTATTACTATTTGCTCAAGAGCAACGAGAAAACATTTCTCTTTCGTTTCTTTTAAAAGTCACTGAGTGATAAAAACAGAAAGCATATTAGTGTTGAAGTTCTGGATACTTATTGGGCCCGCAACTTCCCCCCCCCCCATCCATTAGACCATAAGTGGTGGTCTGGGTGCTAAGTCTTTCGGATGAGACGATAAACGACGTCCCATGTGTTACACATCATTATGTAGCGCTCGTTAAAGAACCCAAGGCAAGAAGAGGGTTGTCACTGGCAAAATTCTATAGAAAAAAGCCACCCTGATAGGAAAACAAAATACAATTTTGCCGACAGGAAAAAGAAAAAAAAAAAGGGCGGCGCTGCACTTGTGGCGACACATTCTCCCCGGGGTAGAGCAGCCCGAATTTCACGCAGAGAAATCTGTTGTGACATAATGTGGTAATAAATAAATGTTGATTACATACATACTAATACTAACACTTTATCATCTCAATGGACAGAGAAATTCAGACAGACACATTTTCAGGCCATCGTGTCTCTTTGCTTCTCATTCCTTAAAAAAAGATTTTCTTGTTTTTATTGTGGTGTTGTGAATGTCACGACACATTGAATTTTCATAGAAGAGATGACATTTGGAGTCAGGAAATCGTGTTGACTATTGAGTTACAGCCGTCTAAAAGGGTACTTCACTCCACCTGTCTGCTGGTGTAGTGGTGCGTGACCTGCTTGTGTGGCCAGTAGGCGAACCTAAAAATCCATATTTTTTAACCAAGTTGCTTTCATGCCGGCAAGTGAAAGTAGAATGTCTGTATGGATGATCGGTCGACATGCGATTCTGTTTCCACACGAATTTTTGTAGACAGTAATCTGGTTGGTACTAGTGTTTATCTCTCTGAAGCCATAGAGCTATGCTCTTATGCATTCTTTGTGTGCTCATCTTTGTTCCCCCCAACTCCCCTTTGGTTAGAAAAGGACGCATACCACAGCAAGGATTATGCTTGTCTACTTTCCAACGCTATTAATATATAATCCTTGGTTGATCCTTATAGTTGACCAGGGTGTTAGTACATGGAACAACAGTAAGTACGGTTTCAAATCATGCTATTCCATCCCCGAAATCAGAATGCAGTTACCTTAGTGGTAGGTAAAAACGGATGCATTCGCAAAAATCTCACCATTGGTAAACCTCAGAGCTTTAGCTGAGGAACGAATAAAAAAAAGTCCTGTTATCATCTGTGCGATATAGTTGCACAGTTTTAATCTGAGATTTTAATTGTACGTCGTGTCAGCCCCGATAGGGCCTCTGCGGTCGGTGGGGTTGTAAAGAATAGGATTGAAGTGGATGCGTATGTCATTTCTCATCTATTTATGTGTTTTACTCATGCTTTTATTTCTTTTTCATGATCAGACGAAAGGGACAGAAAGAAAGAAAAAAGGTAAACAGCACTGAGTGGAGCCATGAAAGCCTTGCTGAGACCCAGGGTCGGGGCACAAGACCGCTACAAATGAAGAGAGAGAGAGAGAGAGAGAGAGGAGAGAGAGAGAGAGAGAGAGAGAGAGAGAGAGAGAGAGAGAGAGAGAGAGAGAGAAGAGAGAGAGAGAGAGAGAGAGAGAGAGAGAGAGAGAGAGAGATATTTGTATTTCAGCCTTGGGGGACGCATAGCTCAGTGGTCAGAGGACTCACATTCCCCAAGCTAAGGTTATGCAGCAGTGAGCGTAGTTACTAAGTAGATGGGTGACCGTTAGCGTGATTTAGCTTCAGTGCAGCTCCCAGTTCACCCAGCTGTAAATGGGTACCTGCCCTCTTTAGGGTCAAGGAAGGTAAAGCAGTGAGGGAGAGGAGCTGGGCGCAGCCCTCAATATACTGGCCCTTAGAGAAGCTGAGGTCTCTGACATCTCGCTCCCCAACGACTGCATAAGTTATGGAACACCTTTGCCTTTACCTTTACCTTGGGCCACATTGCAGGTAAAGGGGAGACAGCGTAAAAGTAGTATTTAGATGAAAAACTTTCTATACATTGTCCAGTGATGCAACACATTATCCAAACACATATATGGCAAAGACCGACATCGCTATCATCATCTTCAACGGGTCTGCAGCATGGGTAACAGCTTGCCCTCCCTATTCACTTATCCAGGCTTTGAGCTATTGAGCTTACAGCGCAACTCTATAGTCCTTAGGGACTGAGGGATGCCTACATCAATGTCATTTCTAACAGTGCCATCACTACGGGTGATTACATAAAAACAAGTATAATGATTTCCCTTCTAGTTTGTCCTGGACGAAAGCGTATAGACTGCATATTGTCATTATAATCAATGTAGATTTAGTTTGTTTGTTTCAACTGAGGAAGTATGTTGTTAATCCATTGTTTTTTATTTTTTTCTTTTACTTGTTTTAGTACATGGTGTTGAATAAATCTTGTTTGTTTGCTTGTTTGTTTTTTGCTTCTTTCTTTGCTTCTGTCTTTCTTTCTTTCTTTCTTTTTCTTGTTTCTTTTCTTTCTTTCTTTCTTCTTCTTATTTCTGTTTCTTTCTTTCTTTGTCTTATTTGTTTCTTTCTTTCTTTCTGTCTCTTTTTCTGTTGTCTGTCTGTCTGTCTGTCTGTCTTCTGTCTTTCTTTCTTTCTTTCTTTTCTCTTTTTTCTTTCTTGTCGTGAAACAGATTTTGGGCTAAGTTTCATTGACTCATCTGTTTTTACTGTTAAATTCGTTTTCGTTTATTTTTCTTCCCCCCACCCTCCCTCATCCCCCTCACACACTTTAGGGTTTTTCCGTGTAGGATAAAATGTGTTTACAGGACTCAACATCATCCTTGTTTATCCTCAGCTCTTGTACTCAGTTGTGTGATAAGTGATTTGGGGGATTGGTTTGGGTTCTTGTTTTGTTTTGTTTTCTTGTTCTTTCCATTTTCCTGTTAACATTCGATTTCTTTTTTTTATGCTTCCATTTTTTTTGGTCTTGAGTTTTTGAATTGTAGACCTTATTTTCCTTTTTTTTTGTTTCCCTGTCCTTTTGTTTGTTTGTTTGTTTCTGTCAGTCAGTATGTCTGTACTGTCAGTCAGTCAGTCAGTCTGTCTGTCTGTCTGTCTGTCTGTCTGTCTGTCTGTTTGTCTTTCTTTCTTTCTTTCTTTCTTTCTGCTGCTGCCTGCTGCCTCCTGCCTGCCTCCCTGCCTGTCTGTCTGTGTCTGTCTGTCTGTCTGTCTGTCTGTCTGTCTGTCTCTGTCTTTCTTTCTTTCTTTCTTTCTTCTTTCTTTCTTTCTTTCTTTTCTTCCTTCTTTCTGTTCTAATCTCTGTTGCATCTGTATTTTCTTTCTGGCTCTTTCCTTTTTGTCCATTTGTCCTTTCTTTCTCTCTATGCTTTCTTGTACTGCCTTTATTTCTAGTCATCTGTTTTTCTGTTCTTTCGTTTTTTTTCTTTCTGTATCTTTCCTTCTCTTTCTTTCCATTTCTTTTCCTACCTACTTTCTCTGTCTGTTCTGTTTTGTCTTTCTACTCTTTTGTTTCTTTCGTTCTTTTCCCCAATTTTTTCTTTCGTTCTTGATTTTTTTCTTTCGTTCTTTCTTTTCTCTGTCGCTCGTTTTTTCTTTTTATTCACTGTGTTACATGTGATATGGCAAGTTATAGTAACTTAACATATTGTCTAGTTTTCCTTGGATTTTTTCCCTGTTAAAACTGTTTTGGTATTTCTTTTTCCATCCTTTTGATTTGTGGGTAGGCTAAATTATATTAACTTTACATGGCTGAACTACACTGATGTTTATCCTATTCAGTACCCTCTGCTGTTTCTACACTGATTCATGAAACTGGATTGGAGTCTTCTTGTTCTCTTTTTCTCAGTTTCCTTGTACTGTTTGTTTGTTTGTTTATTCGATTTTTCTGTGTTTATTTTCGTTTCGTTTCGTTTATTTCTGTCTTTTTTTCTTTTCGATTCGTTTCTTTTCTTTCCTTTTCTTTTTCCCTTTATTTTTTGTTTTTTTTATATGTGTCATTGTGTCTTGCTTTTTTCCTTTCTTTCTTTCTTTTTTCTTCCTCCTTTCTTTCTATCCTTCTTTGCTTTTCTTTCTTTCTTTCTTTCTTTTTTTTTTCTTTCTTTTCTTTCTTCTTCTTCTTCTTTCTTCTTCTTTCTTTCTTTCTTTCTTTCTTTCTTTTTCTTCTTCCTTCCTTTGCTTGTTAAAAAAAAAAGGTATCTGTCTATCTGCCTCTCTGTTTGTTTGTGTGTTGTCTGCCTGTCTGTATTTCTTTCTTTCTTCCTTTCTTTTTTCTCTTTTTCTGTCTGTCTTCTTTCTTTCTGTCTTTCTTTCTCTTTCTTTCTTCCTTTCTTTCTTGCTGTGTTGCAGATCTTTCTGCTAGACTATATTGAATCAAACAGTTGGCTTTTATCAGGTTTTACCTGTTAAATCCATTTTTGCGATGTCCCCACCACCTTTTCTTTGAGATGGTGAGGGGGGGGGGGGGGGGGGGCAGGGGGATGTTCTTTTGTGCTGGATAAAAATGTACTCTACTGTATCAAGCTACATCCTTGTTTATTTTTATCGAACCCACTCTGCTGTTTCTTCATTGATTTAATAAATCAGACTGGATTCTTGGTGGGTTTTGTTGTTGTTGTTCTTTTGTTTCCTTGAGGTTTTTGCTGTTTTTCCCCCACCCTGTTAATATTCAATCTGTTTTCTATATGTTTTTGCTCTTTTTGTTGAATTCTTTTAAGCTGTATTTTATGCCTCATTTTTTTTCGTTTTTCGTTGCTTTTTTCGTTTTTTTAAATATTTTAGTCAGTCAATCAATCAATCAATCAATCAATCAATCAATCAATCAATCAATCAATCAATCATCAATCATCAGTCAATCAGTCAGTCAGTCAGTCAGTCAGTCGATCATCATCTATCTGATCTATCTATCTATCTATCTATCTATCTATCTATCTATCTATCTATCTATCTATCTATCTATCTATCTATCTATCTATCTATCTATCTACCTACCTACCTACCTACCTACCTACCTACCTACCTACCTACCTATCTTCTACCTACCTACTACTAATCTATCACTACTATCTACTATCTACTACACTACTCTGTCTGTCTGTCTGTCTGTCTGTCTGTCTATCTATCTATCTATCTATCTATCTATCTATCTATCTATCTATCTATCTATCTATCTATCTATCTATCTATCTATCTATCTATCTATCTATCTATCTTATCTATCTTCTATCTGTCTGTCTGTCTGTCTGTCTGTCTGTCTGTCTGTCTGTCTGTCTGTCTGTCTTCTTTCATTCATTTCATTCTTCTTCATTTCATTCATTTCATTTCTTTCTTTCTTTCTTTCTTTCTTTCTTTCTTTCTTCTTCTGTCTGTCTGTCTGTTCTTTTCTTTTTCTTTCTTTCTTTCTTTCTTTCTTTCTTTCTTTCTTTTCTTTCTCTTTCTTCTTCTTTCTTCTTTTTTTCTTTCTTTCTTTCTCTTTCTTTCTTCTTTCTTCTTTTCTTCTTCTTTCTTTCTTTTTTCTTTCTTTCTTTCTTTCTTTCTTCTTTCTTCTTTTCTTCTTTCTTTCTTTTCTTTCTTTCTTTCTGTCTTTTCTTCTTTCTTCTTTCTTTTTCTTTCTTTCATTCTTTCTTTCTTTCTTCTTCTTTCTTTCTTCTTTTTCTTTTCTTTCTTTCTTTCTTTCTTTTCCTCCTTCCATGTTTACTGCCGTGTTAACATTTTTTTCTTAAGCTATTCTGGATTAAATGTTTAACGTTTGTCTTTTTGTGTGCTCTCTCCTGAAAAAGGTTGCTGTGTTTTTTTTCTTTCCTTTCCCTCTTTTTGTTGTTCTCTGTAGGATAAAGTTGTACTTTACCGGACTTATAATTTTTTTCTTGCTTATATCTTTTTCTGTCCACGTTTTATTCGAACATTTTCCCCTGTTTTTAGCCTTTCTGTCTGTTTGTCTGTCCTAGTTTTTTATTATTTAATTCCATTGACTCTGCTTCGTGATAGATTTATGAAATTAATTGGATTTTGTATTTTTGGTCTTTTTTTCATTCTTTCTTTTTTCCTCCTTTTTTTCTTTTGAAGTATGTCTGCCACTTTTTTTTTTTTTTTTTTTTTTACCTCACTCCACCTGTTTATGTTTGCTCTTGATTATTGTATGTCAGTTTTAGCTTCTTTCTCTTCTTTCTCTTTCTTTCTTTCTTTCTTTCTTTCTTTTTCTTTCTTTCTTTTCTTTCTTTCTTCTTTCTTTCTTCTTTCTTTTTCTTCTTCTTCTTTTTTCATATCAATTTCTTTCTTTGATCTTCTGTCCGTCTTGTTCTTCTCTGTTCTCTCTTCGTTCTCTTCTGTCTGTCTGTCTGTCTGTCTGTCTGTCTGTCTGTCTCCTCATCGTACTGTCTCTCTCCCTGTGTCTGTCTGTCTCTGTCTCTCACACTCTCTTTTAGGCAGCGTCGTTTACTTGACACATTAACTATATTTTCTGATGTTCATCTCTTTGTTAAAGAATATTATCTCAACATATTATTTCCTGATTTTTTCCTCTCTTTTCTGTCTGCCTATTTGCTAATTTACCTGCCTGC
>CM060317.1:13152944-13162944 GCA_030674155.1 Stramonita haemastoma
TAGTGTTTATAGAAAAATCGGATGCACTGGGCCTGATTTGTGAGGTGCTTAAAGGACGTGACGCATTTTCTTACATATAACAGACAACAATAGTTGCTGTATGAGTGTTAGACGACGACGATGACGACGACGACGGCGACGACGACAACAATGACGACGACGACGACGACGACGACAACGAAGAAGAAGAAGAAGAAGAAGAAGAAGAAGAATTTGAAGAAGAAGAATTTGAAGAAGAAGAATTTGAAGAAGAAGAATTTGAAGGAGAAGAATTTGAAGAATTTGAAGAATTTGAAGAATTTGAAGAATTTGAAGAAGAAGAAGAAGAAGAAGAAGAAGAAGAAGAAGAAGAAGAAGAAGAAGAAGAAGAAGAAGAAGAAGGAGAAGAACAAGAACAAGAACAAGAAGAGTGAGGTTTAAGAAGGTAGAGAGGGACACACAAAGTGATATATATATATATATATATATATATATATATATATATATATATATATATATATATATATATATATATATATATATATATATGTGTGTGTATGTATATATATGTACATATATATGTATATGTATATGTATGTACATCTATTATACACATAAAACACACACACACAATACACACACACCACACACACACACACACACACACACACACACACACACACACACACACACACACACACACACACACACACACACACACACACACACACCAGCACACACACATACACACATGTCTCTTTACCCAGTTCTCCCCCCCAATACTTTTCAAACTCCTTTCTCCAGAACTATTCTTCTCGAGCAGAGCAGAAAATTCCATTCATCTTCTGCAAGAGGAAATCAGTGAAACAGCCCGGAATTGAAATGGTGGGCTGCTCTGGACACGCACTCAATTTCCGGTCACAAGCTCAACTCGATTTGAAAACTGGACAAGACCCAGGCCTGATGGGGAAAAAACATCAACGTGGTAAAAGGTAAACCTGTTCGTTCCAAGCAGTAGAAATGAAACACAAGCGAGCGAAACCGATATAAACAAGTAGAAGAGTACTAGCAGCGTATGTGCATGTGCATTGTGCATGCGTGTACCTTGGCTTTGTTCGTTCGTTTGTGAATCAAACCTGTTTCAAGCAGTAGAAATGAAACACGAGCAAAACGATATAAACAAGAAGAGTACCATGTACTAGCGTATGTGCGTGTGCATTGTGTGTTAGCTTGGCTTTGTTTGTTCGTTTGTGAACCAAACCTGTTTCAAGCAGTAGGAATGAAACATGAATGAAATTTATATAAAACATGTACAAGAGATACTAGGGTATGTGCATATGCATGTATGTATGTCATGCCTTGCTTGTCTGTTTGTTTGTGAATCAGACCTGATTCAAGCAGAAAGACGGGCGCAATAGCCTAGTTGTTAAGACCGTTCGACTTTAATCCCTGGGTCATCAAGTCCTAGGTTCGAATCTTGGCCCCGTCTGGTGAATTAAGGGTGGGAAATTTTTCGACCCCCCAGGTCAACTTCAAGTGCAGACCTGCCAGAGCCTTAATTCCCTTCGTATATATACACACGCAGAAGATCAAATACGCACGTTAAAGATACCGTCACTCATGTCAGCGTTCGGTGGGTTGCAGAAACACGAACATATTAAGCATACACTCAAAGTCTACAGAATTTCACAATGTTGAAGGCGGTAAAGAAGAAGAAGGAGAAGGAAAAAACACTAACGAAACTAATATCATAAACAAGCACAAGAGATCAAGTTGTGCGCAAATGCATGTATGTATGTGTGCTTGTCTGTTTGCGTGTGGATCGGGGGTCTAGGGCAACACATCTTCCTATAAAGCGAGAAATATGGATTCGATCTCGTTTGTGCCGAAACTTTTCCCTCCCCATCCACTAGACAGTATCTAGGTGGTCTGGGTGTTATTCTTTAGTGAAGATAACGAGTCCATGTGCAACATACTTTCAGCAATGCAAAAGAAGAACCCACGGCACCAGAGAGTTGTCTCTGTCAAAGGTCTGAAAAAAAACTCACTCTGACTAGGAAAACACACACACATGCAGACAGCGGAAAAGATAAAAAAAAAGAATGAAGAGGGCATTGCTCTTCTGGCGACACGTTCTACCCAGGAGAGAGCAGGCTGAATTTATCGCAGAGAAATCGGCTGTGATTTAAAGTGTGAAAGGTAAATGATCTGTTGTACAAGCATCAGGAGTGCAACATGGAGAAGAACAACACAGACAGTCGTGATGGCACTATTTGCGCTTGTGTGTGTATGTGTGTGCGTGCGTTGTGTGTGTTGTGGTTATTATATATGTTATGATATAGTTATATATATTATATTTATATTAATTTTGTGTGTGTGTCTGTATTGTGTGTGTATATGTGTGTGTATGGTACGTGGTTATAAGTTGTGTATAGTGTGTATGTGTGCGTAATGTGTGTGTATGTGTGTGTTGTGCGTGTGTGTGTTGTGTGTGTGTCTTTCACGCACGCGCGCGTGCACGTGCTCAGCCTGACTTGTCAGGTACTTAACAGCAGCGGGACGTATTTTCACTCATATATAGCGACGACAATAGTTACTGTTGAGCATTGGACAATGTGAAGAAGAGGATGACAAAGTGGTTGTAATCGTACGTTTTTGTGTGCCACTGTTTGTCGGAGCAGCAGGCAGTGGCGACATTGACAATAAAATATACATTTGGGAAGGAGAGCAATCCAATTTCACACCGTTTTCATTACCGATGTTCTTTTGCATACACAAACAAAATGAGAGAGAGAGAGAGAGAGAGAGAGAGAGAGAGAGAGAGAGAGGAGAGAGAGAGAGAGAGAGAGAGAGAGAGAGAGATGAGAGAGAGAGAGAGAGAGAGGAGAGAAGAGAGAGAGAGAGAGAGAGAGAGACAGAGAAGAGACAGAGACAGAGAAGAGAGAGAGAGAGGCGTCACACACACTCACACACACACACCTCACACACACACATACATATACACACTTACACCCCCCCACACACACACGCGCGCGCGCGCGCACACACACACACACACACACACACACACACACACACACACACACACACACACACACACACACACACACACACCACACACTTAGTATTAAAGAGACACAATGAAGGGACACAAAAGACAAAAGTCAAAGAACAAATAAAACTAACACCAGCTGAACATAACCATTAAACCTGCCTTTACGCACAGAAAATAAAAACCTCATTGAGGCCACGCTTGATAGGCAATTGGAGAGGGACAGAGGTTTCTCTTTTATAGGTGCTTTGGTTAAAAGTTTTATAATATTATTTTAATTAGATTAAATTTCTTTTTGTTTTTTTTGTTATAACAAATAAAATTAACATCAGCTGAACGTATCAAATTTGTCTTTAAATACAGACAATACTCATTGACATATGCTGTAAGACAAACGCATTAATAGAATATTAAACAGACGAACAGGCAAACAGACAGGACAGTCTTTTATGAGCAGGTTGCTGTAGACATCAAAATAAAATCAACATCACTGAACGTATCAAACTTGTGTTTCATACAGACATACTCATTGACACTTACTTGTAAGCAGACACATAAATTTATTCTGTTAAAGAGATCAGACAGGCAAATAATCAGGGATAGAGGTTTTTTGACTGACTGCTTTGGTTATAAAGGAAATTAAACATCAGCTGAACGTATCAAACTTGCCCCTACATACAGACAAATTCAATTAACATCAGATGAACGTATCAAACGTGCCCATACATACAGATGAAATCAACATCAGCTGAACGTATCAAACTTGCTTCTACATACAAATGAAATTAACATCAGCTGGCTGAACATATCAAACTTGCCTTCTACAGACAAATGAAATTAACATCAGCTGGCTGAACATATCAAACTTGCCTCTACATACAGACAAAGTAATGAAATAAAAGTCAGCTGAACATATCAAACTTGCTTCTACATACAAATGAAATTAACATCAGCTGGCTGAACATATCAAAATTGTCTCTACATACAAATGAAATTAACATCAGCTGAAATATCAAACTTGCCTCTACATACAGACAAAATAATGAAATTAACATCAGCTGAACGTATCAAACTTGCCTCTACATACAGACAATAAGGGAAATTAACATCAGCTGAATGTATCAAATTTGCCTCTACTACAGATAAGAAAATAAACATCAGCTGAACGTATCAAACTTCTCTACATACAGACAAATAAGAAATTAACATCAGCTGAACGTATCAAACTTGCTCTACATACAGACAAATGAAATTAACATCAGCTGAACGATTCAAACTTGTCTTTAATACATACAAATTTGTTGACATATGCTTGCAAGCAGACAGTTAATACAGATAAAACAGGCGAAACAGACAGGGACAAGGATATGTTTTCTTTTCTACCAGCTGTCTATGTTGACAGCCCCTGGTTTCTAATGTTCCTGATTGTTAGGAAAGTAAGGGCAGGGGAGAAGGCAGAGAAATTGTATCTCCTAGGGACTGACTCCTGCACGCAACTGTCGTTAAGTGTGTCACTGAGACAGAGAGAGAGAGAGAGAGAAGAGAGAGAGAGAGAGAGAGAGAGAGAGAGAGAGAGAGAGAGAGAGAGAGAGAGAGAGAAGAGAGAGAGAGAGAGAGAGAGAGAGAGAGAGAGAGAGAGAGAGAGAGAGAGGAGAGAGAGAGAGAGAGAGAGAGAGAGAACAGAGACAGAGACAGAGACAGAGATACAGCGAGAGAGAGAGAGAGAGAGAGGAGAGAGAGAGAGAGAGAGACAGGACAGACAGACAGAAGACAGACAGACAGACAGACAGGACGACAGACAGACAGACAGACAGAGAGGTAGAGACAGAGACAGAGACAGAGAAACAGAGAGAGACAGAGTCATAAACACAGAGAGACTCAGAGACAGACACAGACAGACAGAACACAGAGAGACAGACAGACAGACAGACATACAGACAGACAGCAGACAGACAGACAGACAGACAAAAAGACAGTGTAAACTGTTGCACACACAAAATCTCACTAATAGTGAACATTGAAGCTGAGGCCAAGGAAAAAACAACAACATTACCACCCTAAAAACTAGGCAGCGGGACAAAATAGGAAAGTGAATAATAATAAGGACAGACAAGGACAGACACAGACATCTGACACCAAAAAAATGAGAGAAAACCAGGGACAAGGATAGAGAAAGAGTAGGACACCGATTTATATAGTAAAATGCCAGTGCACGTAGAGAAAGTACATTCCCCCCCAAAAAAAAAGGCTGACCGAAATAGACTGAGAGGTACACTTAAGTACACGAAAGTAAAATGAAAAAAAAAACTGAACAAGTCTGAGAGAGAGAGACAGAGTTAGAGAGACAGAGAGAGACAGAAGCAGAGGGACACAGAGCTAGAGAGAGAGGAGAGAGAGAGAGAGAGAGAGAGAGAGAGAGAGAGAGAAGAGAGAGAAGAGAGAGAGAGAGAGAGAGAGAGAGAGGAGAGAGAAGAGACGAAGAGAGAGAGAGAGAGAGAGGAGAGAGAGAGAGAGACGACAGACAGACAGACAGACAGACAGACAGACAGACAGCAGACAGACAGACAGACAGACAGACAGGTAGACAGGACAGACAGACAGACAGACAGACAGACAGAGACGGACAAGCAGAGAGGCAGACAGACAGACAGACATATAGATAGACATACAGATAGATAGACAGACAGACAGGAAGGCAGGCAGGCAGGCAGACAGAGACAGAGACACACAGACAAACAGACAGACACAGAAAGACAGACATACAGAGACAGAGACAGAAACACACAGAGAGTGATAGAGAGAGCGTTGCAGAGTTGATAGTGACGATAGATAGCGATGGTGGGAGAGTGGACGTAAGAGGAACTTGGTTATTAGGGAAGTGGCGGAGGATGCTGAACAAGCAGACAGGAGGCAGCGAAAAGCAAAGTTAGAGACTTTGGAGTGGAGGGAAAGTGGGTGCGCTGAACTGGAGGGACAGGGCACCTCCCCATCAACTACTGCTGGTGGGCGTGAGTGCAGGTAAAATCTGGACACTGCTCTGAAGTTCAAATTTGGAAAAAAAAGGAACATGTCTAGAACCCTCCTCTCCCCTCTGTGTAAGTGTGATGGAGAGCAGACATAACATTTCGTGACAGACCGCTTAATAAATACAAATACAAAGAATTTTATATCTTCCAAAAGCACAAATAGTTCATCTGGGGTACAAGCAAGCATAGCCATAAAAAAATCAACAATTAAACATACAATAGTGCTAATCAATATTGCAGATCTAGCCAAGCATTTTCCACACCATTAATTTTGCTTCCAGTCCAGATATGAACACTCATGCATAAAGCACGCGATCACGGGTGCATGTGTGCAGTTTCACTGGTGTACAGACTATTTCATCACAGAGGAGGCTGTTTGGTGCACGGACAATTTCGCAACAAAGAAAGTTCTCTTGTTTACAGACAAATTCGTGACAGACGAGATTCTGTGGTGTACAGACTATTTTGTCACAGGCTATGTCCTCTGGAGTACAGACAGATAGTTTGAGACAGACGATGGTCTGTGGTGAACACACTAGTTCGTCACAAAGAAGACACAGAGATGGGGAAAGGAGTACCCTAACCTTCATACCAAAGTTGAAACCATTTAAGTCCTATTGATGAGCAACATGTATATTAAAAATATTTTTTTTCTTTAAAACACAGCAACAACAACTGATATTTGAATAAGGAAAACAAATCCTGAAAAATAGTTCTGGCAGAATGTTGCAAAAACAAGAATGGAATGATGTAAAAAAAAAAAAAAAAAAAACCAACCCACTCCAAATAATAGTAATAGTGTAGTGGTGACAAAACGACAAAGATCACGTTGTCATTAAAAGCAGTACTGGGTGTCCAAATATCAATCTTAAAGTTAGGGAAAGACATAAACAATTTTAGTTTAAAAGAGCAAGTCCGTGAAAGAAGTAGGAAATAAGCTAAATAAAAACATGACATAACCAAACAAAAAATGAAAGATCTTGAGTACCGGAAACGGTACAAAAAGAAAGATTCTGCAGAGAGTGACAGTGGAATGCAGAAGAAAAATCAAACGGACAGGAATAGACTGGACTGTTTCGCTAAGAATGTGAGAAAAACCCAGAAAAGGACAGACGTAAGTGGGAAGAACCGCTACAGATTTGATTGTTGAGAAAGCATTGTGGATAGACGACGAGGGAAAAACTTAGACACTCGGGAAATAGTGAAGGATGCTACACCCTATACAGAAGGGACAGAAAAGTGCGAAGTTAGAGACCTCAAGGTAGAAAATAATGGTCACTGGGGGCAGGGGACATGGAATATATAAGAGTACTTGGTATGAATAAAAGAAACATGCAGACTTTATACAAAGGCTTTGTATTGGACATGTGATGTATTTGATTTCCATACCTCACAAGTTCTGTGATATTCAGAGCTCATTTGTGTGGAAAAAGGGCAATGGAAATGTTTCTGAATAGAAGGAAAAGCTAGAAGCATATTGATAAGTATTGCATATTTGATTAAGTAAAGCTCAGGACATACAATATACTTCAAAACAAATGATGTCCTATTTGTGTGTGAATTGCAAGCATTACCAACATGTTCGCCTTTTCTGTTCAGCCAGAGGACATTTTCAATGGAGCATTTAATAACAGAATATTGAAAAACAAACCCACAAGGATCCTAATGTGAGCATATACTAGCAGATGACTGAGAAAACAGTCCCATAGGGATCATGATGTGGACAGCTACTAGCAGATGACTGCAAACAATCCCATAGGATGCCACTGAGCCAACAAAAACAATGCTGGCTGGCCGAACCTCCAAGTTATGAGGTGAGGGTGAAGGCAGAAAAGGCATGAATAAATCGGAAAGAAGCCAGGAGGAGAAGGAAGAAGAAGAGAGAAAAGACAGAGAAAAATGAGTGGAAATACATGAAGGAGGAAGAACGGAGCCGGAACAGATGTTGAGATTGATGGGGTGCTGGGGGGTAGAAAGGAAAACTCAAGGGATGGGTAGGAAGAGACTTGGAATGAGTGTTGGGTACATGTAGGAGACAGAAAGAAAGGATCAACAGGAACTAGCGGAGTCTTTACATGTTGAATGGAACCATGGTGAACAGATAACTACAGGCACAGTTTTTGTACTGAGACAATCTGGCAAGACTGGCAGGTTAATTCAGAGACTTTAAAAGAAATGTGAGAATAGGCGCTTAAAGGGAAAGAAAAATAGGCGTCGAGAATGAGGTATCAGTAATGATAACACTGATCTAACACAGAGACCTAAATGGAAAAATCAAACATGATTATATTTTTATTTCATCTCCCTGCAGGTTTTCTGGTATCTAAAAGAATGTTGTGACAGGTGCATGGGAGAAAGGTTATAACAAGTGGTCATGGAAACTAAGTCCTGTTATCTTAAAACTAGGAGCATCTTTGCACTCTTCATTATAATTTAAACAACATTAATTTTAATGTCCTATCTCTGCACCTCAAACTCCCTAGTAAAAAGTCACTGATCCACTAAGTCTGCAAAATCTGTCGGCAAAACTACGAAGGAACCCATACAATTCAACTGGATTAAAATCAACTTTAGAAAAAAACAAAAAACAAAGATGTAGACATCTAGGTCTTTGATACACGTGAAAGCGAATCAGAGGAGAAACTACCAACAAAGAAAGACAGAGAAGTGGAAGAAAGGAAATGAGAATAAAGAATAGATGGTGAGAAAGATCTAAAAGAAACCCCACGACCGACAGAGAAGATAAAAAAAAAGAAGCACAAGACACGTCAACAGGGAATAACAGTAGAGTATTGAGTAATGAGAAAGAGAAATCTACAGATAACTAGGACTAGACTGGCAAATCTAGTTCACCACACGCAGTCTGATCAGAGAATGATAGCAAAAGACAGCATAGCAGACAGACGAAAGATTCAACGTTAGTACTTGCGAAGCCTGGACAGTCTGAATGTGGCAAGTAGAGATAGGGGGAAGCAGGGACAGAACTTTGAAGTGGAAGGTGTTTATGTGACGGGAAGTGGACAAGGCGTAGCAAGGCTGAGAGTGATGGCTGGATTGAGGCCAACATTCACAAGTTTCAAGTTGGAAATCTAATAAATTGTGATTGTAAATTTAGTGCTGTTCAGACAACTCATTCTCGTGACAGACAAAGAGCGAAATGTGTGTTTTTTTAAGAAAGAAAAAATACTGGCATTAGAAAAAGAAGATGGTGCAATGGGGGTGCATGTGGAGACGATATAGGCAGGAAAGTAAAATCCTCATAAACTGTTTAGTTTTCTTAGTGCAACTCTCAGACAGCAACCAGTGTTGTTTGAAATATGAGCGAACATGCGTTACGCTGCCGTCAACCACCTGATAAGTCAGGCCCAGTGCATCCGTTTCGGCATAAGAGAGAATTATCATTTGATTCTCTGGGGAAAAAGGAAAAGAAAATTTAAATGGACAAAAGAGGCAGAAAATAGACAAGAGAGTGGTGACAGGAATAAAAAAAACAAGACAGAAACAAAGCGAGGGATAGAAAAGAGGGATCTCCACTCAGGATTTCCAGAAGGCAGGGATGCTATATATTTTGACAGGCCACCCCGTATTCCCATGGGAGAGACTACTTTTGTTGTTAGACATTCTTCTGTCCTTTCGGTAGTTAAGGACGCTTTTCATGCCCCATTTTAGCACGGGAGATAGGATATGGAGAACATTGTTGATTGATAAAGGTCATAAAGAACTAACGTGTATCAACACTAGTAATGACTTAAAAATAAGTATCTGAATTCCGAGATAAAGTTAGAGGTCAGAAGTATGCAAAGAAAGTTTGCAGGCAAGTTAATAAGTCAGTTATTAGTTATCAAGTTAGTTGGCTAGTTGGTTGGTTAGCTAGATAGATGGTAACTTAGCTAGTTAATTAGCCAGTTCGTTAGTTCGTTGGTTGGTTTTGTAATTGGTTGGC
>CM060317.1:13175859-13190859 GCA_030674155.1 Stramonita haemastoma
AAGAAGAAGAGTGCAAAGAAGAAGAGTGCAAAGAAGAAGAGTGCAAAGAAGAAGAGTGCAAAGAAGAAGAGTGCAAAGAAGAGTGCAAAGAAGAAGAAGAGTGCAAAGAAGAAGAAGAAGAAGAAGAAGAAGAAGAAGAAGAAGAAGAAGAAGAAGAAGAAGAAGAAGAAGAAGAAGAAGAAGAAGAAGAAGAAGAAGAAGAAGAAGAAGAAGTACAAGAACAAGAACAAGAAGAACAAGAAGAACAAGAAGAACAAGAAGAAGAAGACGCGTGGCAGTGTGACAGTTAGCTGTCAATGTTATCGAATTCTGTGCCATTGCAGTAACATAATGTGTGTGTGTGTCACACTCTCTTCCTTTCCTTTCTCAAACCTTGATGGGTGATGAACGTGTGTAATTTTTTTTCTAAAAATAGATGTCGAAACGTTTGATTGGGTATTAATTAGCATTGTTTTTACTCTGTTTAATTTGTGTTGATTGGTCTTTAAAAAAAACAACACCACAACTAACCCTCCTGCCTCTGTCTGTTGGTCTGTCTCTCGCTGTCTCTGTTTCTGTCTGTGTGACTGTCTTATTGTCTGTCTTATTGTCTGTCTATCGATGTTTCTGTCTCCTGATCCATCTTTGCCTCTTTTCTTTCTTCCCTTTACCTTTCTCCTTATCTCTGTCTGTCTGTCTGTCCCCTCACTCTCTGTCTCTTTCTCTCTCCTTCTCTCTCCTCCCCCATCTCTCTCCCTCCCTCTTTCTCCCTCCCTCTTTTTTCCCTCCCTCCCCTCTCTCTCTCTTTCTCCCTCCCTCTCTCTCTCTCCCTCTCTCTCCTCCCCCATCTCTCTACCCCCTCTCTCTCTTTCCTCCCTCCCTCCCTCTCTCTCTCTCTCCCTCACTCTCCTCCCCCACCTCCTCCCTCTCTCTCTCCTCTTCTTTTCACTCCTTCTCTCTCTCACCCTCTCTCTCTTTCTCCCTCCCTCCCTCCTATCTCCCTCCCCTCTCTCTCCCTCTCTCTTTCTCCCTCCCTCTTCCCCCCACTCTCTCTCTCTCTCAACTCAGGGAGAAATGTCAGTCGTCTCTCATTACTCACACTTCAAACGGGAATAGGGGTGAGCGCTGCTGGCAGCAGATATCAAAAAGAAAGAAAGAAAAAAGAGAAAGAAAAAGAAAGAAAGAAAAAACAGAAAGAAAGAAAGAAACAAACAACGAAAATAAAAGAAAAAAGTGAAGAAAAAAAGGAACTAAAGAAAGAAAAGAAAGGACAGACAGAAAGATAAAATAAATGAAAGAAATGGAACCAAAGAAAGAATTAAAAGAGAAGGAAAACTAAAGAAAGAAAGAAAAAGGAAGAAATTAAAGAACGAAAGAAAATAAATAAAGAAATGCAGAGAGAAAGAAAGAAAGAAAGAAAGAAAGAAAGAAAGAAAGAAAGAAAGAAAGAAAGAAAGAAAGAAAGAAGAAAGAAAAAATAATGAAAAATAGAAAGACAGAAAAAGAAAGCCAAGGAACTAAAAGAAAGAAAAGAAAGAAAGAAACAAACAAAAAAAAAGAAGTTAAAGAAAGAAAGAAACAAACAAACGAAAAGAAGGAACTAAAGAGAGAAAGAAAATAAAGACACAAATAAAAAAAAAAAAGAAATAAAGAAAGAAAAGAGTAGAAATAAATAAATAGATAAATAAAAAACAAAAAGGATTCAAATAGATGAGTAAATGAATAGGCAGGTAATATCCACATAGGTAGATAGATTAAAAAAAATAGATATATAAAAAAATAAATATATACATATATACATAAATAAATAGAGAAATAAAAAATAAAGAAAGAATAAAGACAGACAGAAAGAAAGAACGAAGGAAAGATAGAAGGAAAGAAACAAAGAAACAAACAAAGCCCCTCCTCCTCCGCTTCTTTATAACTTTTATACCTGTCTGGGCTTTTAATCATTTCTTCTTTCTGTGATCAAGTTCAATCGCCAGAGGAGAGAAGAAAATACTACAGAAAAATCGACAGGTTTTCAAATCCCCTGACTTACTACAGGAGTGGGGGTGTAGCTCTAAAAATTCGAAGTGTCTGAAAATCTGAGTTCAGCAGAAGAAAAAATAAAGTTTGAAAAAGTTAAAGATCAATGCGTCAGAAGCTGTGCTCGGTTTTTTTTTGGTCATCTGTGGTAATTTTTTTTTCACCTGTTTGTGCTGTCTACCCTTGTGCTTTTGGGATTTAATATTTTGCTCCAGTCAGATCAAAGCTAAAGCAAAACAGCCCGAAGTCGGAATGCAGATACCTGAATGGTTGGTACAAATGGTGGCATGGGCAAAATTGGTTGATCTTAGAGTTGTAGTCAAGGAACGAAAAAAAAAAAAAAACATATAAAAAAATTAATAATTTAATGTTTTTTCCACAGTTTTTATCTCCAGTTACACATTTATCTTGTATATGAAAATTCGAATAATATATATATACATACAGATATATAGCTATAGATATATAGCTATATAGCTATATATATATATAAATATAAATATATATATATATATATACATGCAAACACAATTAGTACCTCTATAAACATTTAACTACTCATGACTTTTGTACACACACAGACACACACACACACAGGCAAAGACACACACACACACACACACACACACACACACACACACACACACACACACACACACACACACGCACGCACGCACGCACGCACGCACGCACGCACGCACGCACGCACGCACGCACACACACACACACACACACACACACACACACTCCTTGAAAAGCACTGGGGTGCTGGTCTTTTGGATGCTACGAGAAAACACCGTGTTCCCGTGAACGACACGTTTAGCTCACGTAAAAGAACCCAGAACAACAAAGTAATTGTGCTTGGTAAAATTCTGTTAAAACCGATGACTACTCTCAAAGAGAAAGAAAAAACACATTCAGACAAGAAAATAAAAAGAAAGGGTGATAATGGTCTTGCGGCAATGCACTCGTCTGAATGGGAACAGCCTAAATTTCACACCCCCCAAAAAATTCCGCGACTTAAAGGGGTTTATAGGACAAGACAAGACGATACAAGTCAATACAACACGAGACAAAAAGATACTGTACTATATAAGACAAGACAATACAAAACGAAACAATATTACACAGTGCAACAAAATATAATGCAATGCAATACAATACAGTCCAAAACAATGCGGTAGAGTAAAAATCATAAAAAAACAACAAAAACAAACCCAAAGCAATACAGTACAATACAATACAATACAATACATTACCACACAATACAATACAACACAGCACAGCACAACACAAAACAACACAACACAATACAATACAATAGTAAACAATACTATGTGGTCCCCAACAGACCTAATCTTGGATTCTGCTATATAACTGAACAATGTGGGTTTGACCATTCTGCTTGTAGATCCCTCTGGACCATGAATCTTTCAAAGACCTGGATAGCAGAAAAAAAAATGATGGCACGCGATTTGATTTAGCCAGGCGTGATTTTGGATTTCTTGTTCACATCTTATGCACACATGGATAATTTCTACATTTTTGAATGACTCCGTCATTGTTCGTGTCTTTCTGTTACAATAACCACGTATTTGTTAATCCGTCTGTTTGCTTGTTTGTCTGTCTATTTGGTGTCTGTCTCATTGCTCTCATTTCCTTGTCATGTAAATTTCTCGTTTAGTAGAAGACACAGTTTCTGACAGAAATTGTGTTTTTGTTCTACTGTGATTTTTTAGTAGACAAAGAATGCATTTTTTTTACAAACATAGTTTAATGATTTTTTTAAGGAGCATGGGAAACGGGGATAGTGAGACAGAATTGTATAATATCAATGTATGTCTTTGCTTTTTAAGATTTAGTCTTAAGTTTGAGCAAAAATTGAGACAGAAAAAATGTACAATAAAAGGAACCGACATTTAAATTGTGGTTACTCTTTCGTTTTTTTCTTTTTCTTTCTTCTTCTTTCTGTTCTTTCTTTTCTTCTTCTTTTCTTTCTTTCTTTCTTTCTTTCTTCTTTCTTTCTTTTCTTTCTTTCTTTCTTCTTTCTTTCTTTCTTTCTTTCTTTCTTTCTTTCTTTCTTTCTTTCTTCTTCTTCTTCTTTCTTTCTTCTTTCTTTCTTTCTTTCTTTCTTTCTTCTCTTTCTTTCTTCTTTTTTCTTTTCTTCTCTTCTTTCTTTCTTTCTTTCTTTCTTTCTTTCTTTCTTTTCTTTCTTTCTTTTCTTTCTTTCTTTCTTTCTTTCTTTCTTTCTTCTTTCTTTCTTTCTTTCTTCTTTCTTTCTTTCTTTTCTTTCTTCCTTTTGTTGTTAGGAGTGCCTGACAGAACGTTGCTCCTTTATCTTTGATACTTTCTGTCATGTTCCTTGTCAGTCCATGGTAGAATGTAACTGGATGCTTTTTGTGAATGTCTGGGGTTCGAATCTCTTCATGTTGGCCTCGGACACAGCTACCAAAGGAATACACGAATCCAAAAGAAAGAAAGCTGTAAAGCCCAAAGTTATTTGGCTGGTAGCAAGAGTGAATAACTATGTTTCTGATAATGTCTGAAAAAAGTCTCTAAACATGTGATGAAGAGAAAAAAATGTTCCAAAATATTTATTAAAAAAATGCAGTGCTTCCTAAAATTCAGTTTTAGAGATATTGTGAAACTCATCAGTGTATCTTACATTCTGATTTTGTCCCAGTTTTCTTTGTGTTGCTGAAAATGAACACAGTTTTGATTCCAATCTTACCTTTCCTCTTCTTTCTAAATAACTGAGTCAAACTTTCATGAAACATGTTTGTTTTGAAAAATAAGTCGTCAATGGCTATTATATTCTGTTGGCTACATCATGGGCAACCCTAGTGGCATTTAGTGGAGCTACTACCGTCGACAGCAGCGATAGAGAGAGGTGAACAGGTGTACAGTGGATTATATTAGGAAGAAATTTAAAGTATTGCCCCCCTCTCCCTTCTTTTCCTTAGATTTGTGTTTTTCTCTCGATTTCTTTGTCATATATTTCACAAATAAGGAAGACATCAGTATTTTGGGAAATATTCTTAGCGATAAATAACACTCCTGCCGTTATAAGACAAAATGCTCTGAAAGTTAAAATGAACAAAGATATTATTGAAGAGTTGTTGATGCAGTCCCAGCATTGTGAATGTAAGCAACATTTGCTAAACATATTCTCTTATACTCGTGACTTTTCTTCTCCCTCTCAAGACCCCACAATAACCTGTAAATCATGGTAAGGGAAACTGAGGGTTCAGTTCTAGATAGTCACCAGTTATGTACATGGGTTTTGATAACACAGACTCCCCTCAAAGGCAAACAAATCTCCAGTAGCCGGCACGCAAAGAAGAAACGCAGCTTTGTATAGCAAGGCAAGGCAAGGCAAGGCAAGGCAAGGCACGGCAAGGCAAATTCCTTTATTTCGAGGATAATGAATAAGCACCCGTGTGCTTTTTTACATCCAGTCCCCGCCCTTATCAGGGATAAGATCAAGATAAAAATAATGATAAAAAACTTCCAACTAAACAACACACTTCAGGCCCTGGAAGAAACATGCGTCTGCAGGAAAAGCATCGTAGAATGGGAACCTGCCAGTTTGGGCTTTCGTTCCTAGGCTAACGCTCTGAAATTCACAAAAGGTGAGATGTTCACGTGTATGACTCTTTTTCAAGTACCTTAATGTCATAAAGGCAGCCATAATCCGACTTCAACAGACCCCTTCTTTGACTGGAGAGTATTCCTTGAGAGAAGAGTGCAGATCGATATGCCGAGAACCTGTGATAGCTGAAGACAATCTCAACATAAGATTTAGAGTCACCACACCAATGTTTGAATGTAAAAATGTCCCGTAACCTATGTGGGACGGGATAGCTCAGGGATCAGAGCGCTCGATTTACCCCAGTCAAGTTAAGCAGCGTCGAGCGTGGTTGCCAGTTGGATGGGTGACCATTTGCGCGCCTTGGCTTCAATACATTTCCCCCAGTTCACCCAGCTGTAAATGAGTACTTGCCCTCTTTAGGGTCAGGGAAGGTAAAGCAGCGAGGGAGAGGAGATGGGCGCCGCCTATGCTGGCCCCTAGAGAAGCTGAGGTCTCTGACACCTCGCTCCCCTACAACCACACGGGTTATTGGACACCTTAACCTTTTACCTTTTAACCTATGTGGTCGTAGGGGAGCGAGACATCAGAGACCTCAGCTTATCTAGGGACCAGCATATTGAGGGCGGCGCCTATCTCCTCTCCCTCGCTGCTTTACCTTCCCTGTCCCTGGAGAGGGCAGGTACCCATTTACAGCTGGGTGAACTGGGAGGCTGTAATGTGTTTTAATGTAGTCTTCATATTTCGGTTACTCCAATAACTGACAAAGCTTTTAGCCTTGACCACTTTAGAAGTTTAAAAAACTGAAGGAAACTTGCTTTATAGCCCAGGACTCAATTCTTGCACCGTGATTCTCCTGTTTCTTTGCCAAACGCTCAGACATCAACCACTGTTGTCTGTCATATGAGCAAAAGTTCGTTGCGTAGTTAAGCACTTGATAAGTCAGGCCCAAAGCATCCGACTTCGGCATGGGTGAGAATCAGTATCTTTTAAATCTTTTGGGGAAAAGAGGCAGAAGAATTAACCAGGAGGTCAGAAAATAGACAAGGAAGAGGTGACCGGAAGAAAAAAGTACAAGGTAGAAACAAAGAGAGAGATAGACATAAGGAACTTAATAACACAGAATTTTCAGAAGGTGTGATGCTTTTTATATAGACAGGCTCCCAGGACCGTGGATTCTAATGCCATCACTGTGTGCAGTTCTGATCTTTCTCTGCAAAAAAAGCCAGAACGACTGAAGCACTACACCAGAAACAAAGAAATCTCCAGAACTCCAACGTCAACAACCTTACTGCTTGAGTGCTGATGTATCGGGAAAATCCGGAAGACACGGGGGGGGGGGGGGGGGGGGAAATCCCCCCTGGGCCATCAGTAGAAGACATAATTGCTTTAGTATCTGGGCTCAGGACAAACCATCCTGCAGTAGTTTGACGGCTGGGGAATAGCTGCGGCAGCCAACCAGTGATGCGTGTGGAGGGTATTCATTCCAGGCAGCTGTTTTTTTTTTTCTGGTCTCAAGGTTTTCTTTCTTCTCTTCTGTTCTTAAAGCTTTGAACATTTTAAGCAAAACAAAGCGGTTTTGTGGGTATTGATACACACATATTGTTTTTAATGTTTCTTTCCTTTTGATAGGAAAAATCATAATTCTTTATTGAGTGCTTTTTATTGTAGTAAGGTTTCACTTCAACATCCCAGAGGTATAAGTGATGCCATTGTTGTCATCTTTGTCGTTGTTGTTTCTATCTTCCTTGTCTCGTTTCTTCTTTTTCCTCCTCCTTCTCCTGCCTCTTATCCTTCTCTTTCTAATCATCATCATCGTCGTCATCGTCGTCGTCTTCGTCGTCATCGTCAACGTCATCGTCATCCTCCTCCTCTTATTTTGCGTTCTTCTTCTTCGTATTCTTTTCCTTTGCATTCTTCTTCTCTTGTTCTTCTCTCCGCCCCCCCCCCCCCCTTTTTCTCCTTCCTCTCCTCTTCCGTTTCCTCATCCCTCACCCCTTTTCTTCTTCATTTACAAAAAAGAAATCTCTTTTGAAACCACAGAACCAGGTTCACCTTAGGATCTTCTGGTCTACAATGTTTACACATAACACAAGACATTTTTTAAAAATTCAGGCTCAGAAATAAAATAAAACTAGCAAAGCCCTCTCGTGGCTAGCCCTGCCTGCCTGCCTGTCTGTCTGCCTGCCTGCTTCCTGTCCACTGCCTGCCTGCCTGCCTGCTTGCCTACCTACCTGCCCTCCTATCCAGCTGCCTGTCTGTATGTCTGTCTATCTCTCTGTCCGCCTGTCTTTTTCTCTCTCTCTGTGTCTCGGTCTCGTCGTCTGTCTGTCTGTCTGTCTGTCTGTCTGTCTGTCTGTCTGTCTGTCTGCCTGCCTGTCTGTCTGTCTGTCTATCTGTCTGTCTGTCTGTACTATCTGCCTTTCTGCTATTTTAGCCATGTGCGTGCTTGTTGGCGTATCTCTGTCTTGTTGGGTCCTTCCATCATCGAGGATTTTCTGTCACTCCTCTCATCGCTCTGATAGATTGACACGTCTTCTTACCTCGGATTGTCTCTCCGTGTGTCTGTACGCTTTTGTATGATGGATTTGCACGTATTTTGGCTCCATTTTTGGTGGGTATCTTTTGTAGGTTGTCACCTTCACAAAAATCGTGGATATTTTTTTCGTCCGTTATACAATTTACATGAGGTATCTGACTCCTTGCTCCCCTACGACTACAAAGGTTATGGGACATCGTTTTACCTTTTACTTCATAGGTCATTCATTCATTCAAGTTCATACCCGTAGAAAATCAAGCCTATGGCTTTAAGTTTACCGTCAGATCACGAAACCAACGTTTTAACCACTGGCGATTCTATTCAATAGCTTATACCAATAGGTAAAGGTAAAGGTGTCCCATAACCTATGCCGTCGTAGGGGACTGAGGAGTTAGATACCTCAGCTTCTCTAGGGGCCAGCATATTGAGGGTGGCGTCCATCTCCTCTCCCTCGCTGCTTTACCTTTCCTGACCGTAAAAAGGGCAGGTACCCATTTACAGCTGGTGACTGGGGGAACTGTACTGAAGCCAAGGCGCGCAAACGGTCACACACCAAATGGTAACCATCTCGACGCTGCTTAACTTGACTAAGGGAAAGCGAGTGCTCTGACCACTGAGCCATCCCACCCATACCAAAACCCAAAGAAATGGCCTGGATAAGTAAGAAATAAACAAACAAACAAACAAACAAAAACAAAAAGCAGTTTTCCCCCTGTGGATACCGTCATGATTCTGCCCCATGGCTGGAGGTTGAGGGCAGGGCAGGGGCCATGTTGTGGTGTGTGTAGACCCAGGGCAATAAATCGCTTCAAGACCTGGGGAGGCGGAAAAAAGGATGGCAGGCAATTTGATTAACCATGCGTGCTACAAGTTTTCTTCTTGTTGTTGTTGTTTTCGTTTATGTTCTTATACACGCATGGGGTGTCTGTTTTTAGTCATGGATGTGGGTTTTTTTTGTCTATTATGTCTGTAGGTAATGTCTTTTTGTTTGTCAGTCTCTTTCTTATCCATTTGATTTCTTTTGTTTCTTCGAAAGATGTTTTATTTTTCAGGTTTTTGAAATGAGACCAGACGAGAAAGCTCTCTGAAATAGCGTGGCATTTGTTGAGTAGTAAAAAGAAAATAATGTGATCATCGTTATCGTTTTTGCTGTCATTATCGTTGTGGGTGGAGGAGGCAGTGAAAACATCAGTGTCAGCATCAGCACGCTAGAAATGTATCATGTATTTCTTCATCATCATTGTCATTGTCGTCGTCCTTGTCCACTAGGCTATTGTATCGAATAGCTTAAACTGTACAAAGATAAATAGGTACGGTAAAGGGCAAAAGTGTCCCTAACCTATGTGATCGTTGGGGAACGAGGCATCAGAGACTTTAGCTTCTCCAGGACCAGCATATTGAGGGCAGCGCCCATCTCCTCTCCCTCGCTGCTTTACCATCCCTGACCCTAAAAGGGCAGGTACCCATCTACAGATGGATCGAACTGAGGGACTGTACTGAAGCAAGGCGCGCAAACGGTCACCCATCCAACTGGTATCCACGCTCGATGCTGCTTAACCTTGGCATGGGGAAAGGGAGTGCTCTGACAATAGAGCTATCTCGTCCCCGAATAGATAGATAAATGGATAGAGAAATAAAATGACTCTTGTGGAGACCATCAGGATTCTTCTCCATGGCTAAAGGTTGAGGGCAGTAACCATGTTGTGTTGTGTGCAGGCCCTAGGGCAATCAATCTCTTCAAGACCTGAACAGCAGAAAAATAAAGAAAAAAGGATGGCACGCGATTTGATTAGCCATGCGTGCGACAGTTTTTGTTGTTGTTGTTTTGTTTTATACGATGTACACGCGACGCGGGGGATTTTCATCTTTGGTGTTTTTATGGATTTGTGTTTCTTTCTTCTGGTTTTTGTATCTCTAAGGACATCTCTGTTTGACAGTCTGTTTGTCTGTCTGTCTGCCTGTCTGCTTATATTTTTCTTTGTTTCTGTCTGATCCTTTGTAAGGTGCTGGTTTGTTTTTGCTCAGATCAAAGGAATGGAATATCTGAGGTAGTGTGGTTTTTTTTGCTTTCATTCTACAATAAAGAAGAAATGAAAATGGCAAACGTCATCGTCACCATCACCATCACCATCATCATCATCGTCATCATCATGTCGTCGTCGCATTGTCATCGTCGTCATCATCATCGCATCGTCGCGTCGTCCGTCGTCGTCGTCGTCATCGTCATCGTCATCGTCATCATCATCATCATCATCATCATCATCATCATCATTATCATCATCATCATCATCATCAAATAACAAGACAACCATAATTATGTCCATGATAAGGAGACAGGATAGCCTAGTGGTTAGAGGTTGAAATTGGGATCTGAAACCCGTGTTTGTGCCGCCATGGAGACACCAGTTTGAAGGGATTTGTTCTTTGGAGTAAACCTCAGTACCGAATCCACTCCCCTAAAGTCCTTTGGAGGAGACTATAAACCGAGGTCCTGTGCGAAACAGCTTGCCAACATGTTAAAACTCGTTCCACCTTTCGGACGGCATCATTGTGGCATTAGGAACTGACTACAACATTTTAAAGTAACACTGATGCCGTGTATGTACATGATACCCGAAGTCGGAATGCACCTACCTTAAATGTAGGCAAAACCAGTTGAATACGCAAAATATCACTAGTGGTGAATCTCCAAGCTCTAGCCAAGGAACGACAACCCCCCCAAGACAGTTAACAATGAAGAAAACACAAAAAACCCACCTCTCAAACAAAAAGACCCCCCCCCCCAAAACGAAAACAAACTAACAACGACCCCCCCCCCCCCCCCCAAAGCCCCAACTTTAACAACTAAAACCTATCCACGATACTAATTAAATATCATTGTAATCACCAATACTCTTCTCATAACAGCAAATAGCAGGCTGCAAAACAAAAACAAAAAACGATAAAAGGTAGGCCTACTATAGTCTTGCAATAGTAGTCTTTAGAGCGCAGAGCCAGGGTAAGAAAGTATGGAGAGCAAGCTTGCAATATCATCCACATTTCCAGCTGTGCTTGTGGCTTTCGAGGCCTACATAAACGGAGGCTAACAAAAAGCCAAGCCAAATGACGGGGGGGGGGGGGGCGGGGGGGGGGGGGGGGGGGGGGGGGGGGGGGGAGGCGGAATGGGAAAGCAGGGGCCATAGAAAAGCGGAGCAGTATTATTCCAGTGCTATAGAGGAGGGCCGGAAGAGCACTGGCCCTGAGGGGGATGCTTCTCCCCCGCTTATTTTCTTACCCGCGTGCACGCACGTACACACAGTCAAGCGTGTATGTGTGTGTGTGTGTTGTGTGTGTGTGTTGTGTGTTGTGGTGTGTGTGTGTGTGTGTGTGTGTTTGTGTGTGTGTGTGTGTGTGTGTTGTGTGTGTTGTGTGTTTGTGTGTGGTGTTTGTGTGTGTTGTGTGTGTGCGTGTGTTGTGTGTTGTGCACAACTGTGTACATACAGACGCGCACGCGCTCGTACGTACGCGAGCTTGGGCGCGAGCAATACACACACACACACACTCACACACACACACACACACACACACACACACACACACACACACACACACACACACACACACACACACACCACACACACACACACACACACGTGCGCGTGTACATGAACAAGTGTCTCAACATATCTTGGGGAAACAATGCTTCAAAAATGCAACTTCTAAAATGTAGAATACACGCACAGAACCTGGGAATATTGGTTTGAATTCGTCTGGAGATAATTAATTTGAAACGTGTTGTATTTAACACTTCGCCAGCATCCAACATTTCTGAGGCTCTGTATTTAGCAATAATCTACTGTCAAACAAATCTGCTCAACCTCAGAACTCTTTTAGTAGAAAATGTCTAAAAGCATAACTCTTAGACATCCTTCTTCTTCTTCTCCCGTAAAAGATATCAGCACACGTGTCACACATGTTTTGTGTTGATGTTGCTGTTGTTGCTGTTGTTGTTGTTACTGTTGTTGTTGCTGTTGCTCAGTTCACAGCTTCGCAGCTAAAAAATGCACTCTGACCCATTTTGCACCCCAGCAACTCACCAAGGAAAAGTCCACCCTGGATGAAAAGTTCGCGTGAATGACTCTGTTCAAGTACCTTCTGCGCCATCTTAGCAGCAGTCATGCTTCCACTTTTCTCTTCTCTTTTAAGGGAGAGTGCACGGTGCTATGCCTAGAGTGTGTCATGGCTAAAGACAGTCTCGACTGAACGTTCTACAGCATAACATCTAATGATTTGTAGGCCTCCGTACTAGCTAACATTAATAACTAACAGACATTTTGGCCTGAGCCAAGTTTCGTAGATGTGATGATAGTAAAAAGCCTGTCTGTAGTGTCGTTAAGTGGTTCTTGTCGAAAAATGGACGGGCTCAACAGAGATATAAACTGGCCTCCTGGTTTAAAATTTTGTGTGGAATGTTGCGTAATACCTTTAGTGGACTGCCAACTCGCTAATTGCAAATCGTTGAAAAAAAAGAGCGTGCGTATCGGGTCTAAATCAGCGCATTGTCCTTGTAAAGTTAGGAGGAAGTATACGTTTTACGTCCACAGTCTCCGCTGAGTTATATCATGATATAAGATATTTTTTATTGCTGTTACTTTGGGTTGTATTTTCATCTGTGTTGAAGAAAGTTGGTGTGTTTCGCCGTTTAAAAATATATTCCAGTTACTTTGGACCGCGTTGACGCTGTTGAATGTCTTGAACCTGTTAATGACAAGAAAACCACTTAGCGACACCGTATTTATCTCTTACGTATGTATGACAGGATGGTCTTAAAATATCCCGGGAAGGAGATTTGATAACTCCAGACATGTATAAACAGAGCACATGTACCTATGTGCTCCCTTTGGGAAGCACATACGTGGTCAGGTTACAGTCACAAAAATCCACTCCCTAGTTATTGTGTTTTGGTTGGTTGATTATATATATATAATATATATATAATATATATATATATATATATATATATATATATATATATATATATATATATATATATATATATACATATATATATATAATTATGGATAATATATATATACATAAACTGTTCTCTGTTCTTTGTTTTTTTTAATTTATTGATGCATATATTTGCACACATTGTTCTCACCCCATTGTGTGTTGTGTGTGTGTGTGTGTGTGTGTGTGTGTGTGTGGTGTGTGTGTGTGTGTGTGTGTGTGTGTGTGTGTGTGTGTGTGTTTATTTATTCTTTTTTTATATCGAGGATAACAGAATAAGCAATCATGTGCTTTTTTTCATCCGGTCCCCGTGTGTATGCAGTTTTGTAAATATTGTCATCTGTTCCCACCGGCACACGATGGCCTACTCTTACGAAAAGCGGAACAGGATTTAACGTGTGCGCAAGATGTTCTGCGTGCGTTCGCACAGGGGGCCTCGGTTTAAAGTCTCATCCGAAGGACTTTGGGGGAGAGTGGAGTCAGCACTGATGTTAACTCCAGGAGAAAAACTTCCTCGACCGGACTCGAATCCGGGTCTTCAAATTGCCAGCGCAATGTTCTGACCACTAGGCTATCCGTTCCCCCCGTCATGTGTGTGTGTGTGTGTGTGTGTGTGTGTGTGTGTGTGTGTGTGTGTTGTGTGTGTGTGTGTGTGTGTGTGTGTGTGTGTGTGTGTGTGTGTGTGTGTGTGTGTGTGTTGTTGTTTCAGTTTATTAATTTCAGTCTCATCACAAATCATTCTCCTTTCATTGCGTGTTAGTTTATTGAGTTCACTATCTTCATTAATCATTTTCTTTTATCTTTTCTTCATAATTATATTTTCTTCTGTGTCGTCCTTGGGTCATCACATTTTCTCTTGTGCTGATGTGGTTTATCACCTTCAGAGGCGACATAAATCTTTCTCCAGTCATTGAATCAACTTCGACACTTGTCTGTGCGTTTTTATTCTGTGTTTTTGATTTATTGATCACACCATATAACTATGGGTCATTTTTCTCTAGAGACAGTACTCGCGTTGTTTTTGACATACAACGTGGTCATAGATCATTTCTGTGTATAATTATTGTTTCTAGCTTATTGCCTTACACCAGTATCATCAATCCTGTTTCAGTTACCCTGGTTTGACTTTTTGGTTTTGAGGGGGTCTTTTTTTAATCGAGTTTGGTACTGCTAAAATCTCTTTTCTTTTCTTCTTTTTTTGTGATTGTCTGATATGTTGTTTTCCTGTCATTTTGAATCATTGTGTATTACTCCCATTTTCATTTCATGTCATGTCATGTCATGTCACGACATGTCATTCATTCATTCATTCATTCATTCATTCATTCATTCATTCATTCATTCATTCATTCATTCATTCATTCATATGGTCGGTTGTTTATTCTTTTGGCTTTTCGTTTATTTGTTGATTTATATGTCGGTTTGTTTGCTCTATCAATCTTGTGTTTGTTTGCCTGTTGCTTATTCATTCATTTCTTTTACCATTCATTGACTGATTGATTCACTCTTTCCATCATTTGCTTCTTAGTCTGTTCATTTGATAGGTTAATTCATCTGTTAAATTTGTTTACTCAATCTTTCATTTACATATGGTAATATCATATATCATATATACATGTGTGTGTGTGAGAGAGAGAGAGGGACAGAGACAGAAAGACAGAGACACAGAGAGAGACAGAGAAGAGAGAGAGAGAAGAGAGATAGAGAGAGAAGAGAGAGAGAGAGAGAGAAGAAGAGGTGTGTGTGTGTGTGTGTGTGTGTGTGTGTGTGTGGTGTTGGTGTGTGTGTGGTGTGTGTGTGTGTGTGTGTGTGTGTGTGTGTGTGTGTGTAAGTGTGTGTGATTCTAAACGTCTTCAGTTCTGTTACAGAGTTA
>CM060317.1:13195859-13200859 GCA_030674155.1 Stramonita haemastoma
TCGAATGAACCCTCGCATTCCCAAGGATGTCTAAAAGCAATGCTAAACACACACACACACACACACACACACACAACACACACACGCACGCACGCACGCAACACACCACACACACACCACCCACGCACGCCGCAGCGCACGCACGCACGCACACACAACTGTCTGTCGTACTACTATCACTGTCTGTCTGTCTGTTTGTCTGTCGTCTGTTTGTCTGTCTGCCTCTCTCTCTCTCTCTCTCTCTCTTCATCTCTCGTCACTCTCTCTCTCTCCTCTCTCTCTCTCTCTCTCTCTCTTCTCTCTCTTCTCTCTCTCTCTCTTCTTCTTCTCTCTTTTCTTCCCTTCTTTTTGTCTCTTTCTTGTTTTCCTTTCGCTTTCTACTCTTTCCTGTTTTCTTTCGATCTACTAGTCGTCACCCCTCTCCTCTGTCTCCTCCTTTTCACTCTCCTACCCCCCCCCCCTTCTCTCTTCTCTCTTCCTCTCCCTCCCCCTCTTCTCTCTCTCTCTCTCGTCTCTCTCTCTCTTTTTCTCTTTTCCGTCCGCTTTCTCTCTTTGATATAACGTTACCCTGTCATCCTGCAATTTTTTTGTTTGCTTTTCTTCCTATCACATAACTCGTGATTGATTTACTGTTTGATATCATCAATTTACCTTTTCCCCGAGGGCTGGGTAAAAACAACTCAAGCTGTTGCATATGTTGTGTCTTTTCCCTAAAATAAGGCGAATTTGACTTTTCCATGTTTCTGTATGTCTGTCTGTGTGTCTTTACCTGTATGCCCTTATTCCTTTCTTGTTTGTACATGTCTGTCTGTCGTGTCTGTGCTGTTTGGCAGACAGTGTATCTCTTTCTATTGTTATTTCTTCCACCACCCCCCTCGTTTTTCGTTTTTTCCCCTCTTTTTATTACCACCCCATTTGTCTATTCTGGCTCTTTTGGAGGAGACTATAAACCGAGGTCCCGTGTGCGAACGCATGCAGAACATCTTGCACACAAGTTAAAACCCGTTAAGCGTTCCATTTTTTGGAAGTGTAGGCCATTGTGTGCGGGTGGGGACAGATGATAAAATTGACAAAATCGCATACACATGGGCACTGGATTTGAAGAAAACAAAACACATGAGTGTTTATTCCCTTATCATCGAGATAAAAGGACAAAAAGTAAATGACTAAAATCCTGTAGTTTTATGCCTTGGATCTATGTATTCCTAAATTGGAAATGTTTGTATTTTTTTTATATATCATGTTGTGTACAGGTTAGCCTACGAGGTAAAAAAAAGCAGTTTCTTTTCTCATTATAACTGATTTTCGCAGGGTTTGTAACTCTAATAATAAAAAAAAACCCTGTTCCGGCAGTGTATAATAAATAAAAGATGGCGAAGCGAGGGGGCAAGGTCTTAAAATGGAAAGACATAATTGTCCCATCAATCTTGTGTCTCCACATGGTAAAAACACGTAAATCTCCCTCTGAAAAAAATAACCGAGATTCTTTTGTGTCTATCCACTCTAGCATGGCACTTATAGTCTAGGATGTCGAAAAGGGGAAGGGATTTGTATGAGAAATAATAGCTCAGGGATTTCACCTGTAAAACATTTTTTTTATAATTGACTATTCCATTTAGTTTCTAAGTAAGTGACAATCCTGGCGTACCCTTCTATGGTTGGTCACTCTGTAAGCGGCGTGACTGATTGTTACACTAGAATCTGATACACATTTCTATTTTGTATTTGCATACCTCTTAAAGTCACGGCAGATTTCTCTGCATGGAATTTGTGCTGCCCTCCCCTAGGGGGAGCTTGTCGCTTTAAGAGCTGCACCACCCTTTTTTTTTCCTTTTCCCGTCTGCATGTGTATAGAAATATGCAACCTGTATAGCCGATTACAGTGGCTTAACGAGACATTAACCTCACGCATGATATGACCCAAAGAAAAGACGGTTAAGCACAATAAAGCTGAGCACTACCCCTGATAAATGACAGTAACAAAAAAGTTCACTACTAACAAAGCCGTCCTTACTGTCTGGCTACAGTGTTAAGCTTGTCAAGCATGAGAACAATGGCGCAAAAGGTGCGGTAACTCTTGTCACCACTGCACTAAAAGACAGTGACTGCCCTTACAATTACATTTCCTTTGTAGTCACAGGTACGATTTATGTGTTTGTAGCAGGACTATTTCATTTTCCCAAACCAGACACGTTTTTGCAAATCTCTGACTTCAACTTTGCATGGTAGAGTGTGACCTCAGCCTCTAAAATTCCCATTATTGATGTGACTGCTACCTAGTTTGACCCCCTTTCTCTCCCTACCGCCCATCTCTCTCTGTCCTGCCAAGATAATCAGCTAAAACACAGTCACAGAAATTGGGGTTGAGGTTGTAGCTAAGTTCCAGCGGAGATTTCCGATTGATGGACTGTAACTCTAACGCAGTAAAATGCTTTGTATCTTTCAGCCAATGGAGTCCCGAAGTGTTAACTCCAGTCCTTTCTTTATCAATTTAAATGCAGTAACTTATATAGATATATATATATTAATATATTTATAATATATTATATATAATATATTTATATATATTTATATATACATATACATATATATAATATTCGACAAAGAGTATTCAAGGAAAACAAGTGCTGGTAACCATTACAACTCCTTTATCAATATATATAATATATATATATATATAGAGAGAGAGAAGAGAGAGAGAGAGAGAGAGAGAGAGAGAGAGAGAGAGAGAGAGAGAGAGAGAGAGAGAGAGAGAGAATCTTTTTTTTAAAAACTTCCAAAGAAACTTGAACAGATTTGTCCAAACATGTCACAATATATAGATATTTCCAAAACTATCTAGGTTTAGCAGGAACTATGGAAAGTGTTCTATTTCAGTTCAGTTATAAGCTCAAACTGAAAAGCTGTTTTCTTTTTTGTTTTGGTTGTTGCTAGCTCGTGAATTTTCTTTCTTTTAGTTGTTTCTTTGCTAGTCTGTTACTTAACTTTTTAGAGGATTTTGTTTCCTTAGTTTCTGGGTGTGGACACGTTGAGAAATGGACTCATCATGTTTCAACAACATGCCAGATGCTATGCACAACACTTTCTTTCAGCAGTGTAAAAAAAAAACGTACGCTCGTGAAGAACATGTGATGCTGATTGCCTTATACATCCTTCACACACTGCCGTAAACTGACAGTAGGGCAGGGGCAATAATAATTCTAAGGTGAACCCGTCCTTCTCTTGCGTCCCCTTGTGGGTGCGAACACTTGGGCCGCGGAAAATGGATTTGCTTCCCCGCTAATTTTCTTCGTTGCTTGTCACTGACACGGGCAGCCCTCTGCACTCCCAGACTACCTGGGAACGTGCGAAAGCAGAGCTGTACACTAAAGGCGAGGTTGTTGAGGGGAAGTGGATGAGAGAAACTAGACACCGGGGTTCATTAGCTTCTGGTTTTTCTGCTTTTTCTGCTTGTGTTTCTTCTTGTTCTTGTTGTTGTTGTTGTTGTTGTTGTTGTTGTTGTTGTTGTTGTTGTTCTTCTTCTTCTTCTTCTTCTTCTTCTTCTTCTTCTTCTTCTTCTTCTTCTTCTTCTTCTTCTTCTTCTTCTTCTTCTCTCTCACTCACTCTCAGTTTCTCTCTGTCTCTGTCTCTCTCTGTCTCTGTCTCTCTCTCTCTGTCTGTGTGTGTGTCTCTCTCTTTGTGTCTGTCTCTCTGTGTCTGTCTCTCTCTGTGTCTGCATACACACGGGGACTGGATGTAAAAAAGCACAAGAGTGCTGATCCCATTATCCTCGATATAAAAGAATAAAAAAGAATAAATCGGTCTGTCTGTCTGTCTCTGTCCGTGTGTCTGTGTACCTGCGTGTCTGTCTGTCTGTCTCTCTCCCTTCTGTCTGTCGTGTTGTGTGTCTGTCTTTGGTCTGTGTGTCTGTCTTGTGTCTTGTGTGTCGTGTGTTGTGTTGTTGTGTTCTTGTTGTGTGTTGTTGTGTTTGTCTTCTGTCTCTCTGTCTCTGTCTGTCTTTCTGTCTGTCTTCTGCTCTCTTCTCTCTGTCTCTCTTCTCGTCTCCGTCTCGTCTGTCTCTCTCGTCTGTCTCTTCTCTCTTCTTCTCTCTCCTCCTCCTCTCTCTCTCCCTCTCTCCTCTCTCTTCCCCTCCCCCCTCTCTCTCTCTCTTTCTCCACCTCTCCCTCCCCTCTCTCTCTCTCTCTCTCTCCCTCCCCCCCCCTCTCTCTCTCCTTCTCCCCTCTCTCCCTCCTCCCTCCCTCCTCTCCTCTCTCTCTCTCTCTCTCTCCTCCCTCCCTCCTCTCTCTCTCTCTCTCTCCTCTCTCTCTCTCTCTCTCTCTCTCTCTCTCTCTCTCTCTCTCTCTCTCTCTCTCTCTCTCTCTCTCTCTCTCTCTCTCTCTCTCTCTCTCTCTCTCTCCTCTCCTCTCTCCTCTCCCCCCCTCTCTCTCTCTCTCTCTCTCTCTCTCTCTCTCTCTCTCTCTCTCTCTCTCTCTCTCTCTCTCTCTCTCTCCTGCAAGTGAGCCGGCCAAATCTGATCGGGATGATGATGGAGTTTTGTTGCTTAGCTCTGTGTTGACGCTGTAACAAGACTATGGTTCTGCTCAGTACAGAAAAGGAAACAAATACCCACCTAACCCTTCCATTCTAACAAAGGTAACAATCCTAAAGTCAAACAGCAACCCCCCCCCCTCCCAAACAAAAACATTACATAAAAAGAAAGAAAGAATAATAAGGAAAAAAACCCTTCTAATGTAAAGAAAAATAACCAAGAAATGTGAAAAGGCCAACAACAACAGCAAAAAAAGGAATAAAACAACGGTATAGTACAATTAATATACGAACTTACAAACAAAGAGTCACACCAATGATAATTTTTGTTGTGAAAACACAAATTCTCTTCAAACCTTTAAAGCACACAGTTTTTTTGTGCAGAATTATTACCTACTTAATCAGATTTTGTGAAAGTAAATAAGACAAGTTTGAGCTAAAGACAATTCTTTTTATGCAAAAATATCATCATA
>CM060317.1:13203359-13213359 GCA_030674155.1 Stramonita haemastoma
CACACACACACACACACAACACACACACACACACACACACACACATACAACACACACACACACACACACACACACACACACACACACACACACACACACACACACACACCACAGAACAGCTACAAACTATCCATTTCCCCGTAGCAAAAACGCAGCCACTCTAGGGAGAACACACCGGCAGTTCATCTTCTTCAGTCATTGAGCTTACGACAGCTGTGGGAGTAGGGAACACTCCTCTGCTCATCAGCGCTGATGGCTCAGTTTTCTGCATGATGGGGCCTCACATGGCTGTGTATGCCTCACATGGGCTGCTGTATTGCCTCACATGGGCTGCTGTATTGCTCTCTCATATGGACCAAGCTACAGGTTTATCACTCCAGAAGCAAGCGGTAGTCTCAGCAGCATCAGAGCACTCGCCTGCCTCACCCAAGTGAATTAATTTGCAGCATGATGTCGCTTACAGTGGCATGGGTGACCGTTTGCACGCCTTGGCTTCAGTACAGTGCTTCATGTAGCTGTAAATTCAGCTGTAAATGGGTACCTGTCCTCTTTAGAGTCAGGGAAGGTAAAGCAGCGAGGGAGAGGAGATGGGCGCCGCCCCCAATATGCTGGCCCCCGGAGAAGCTGAGGTCTCTGATGCCTCGCTCCCCGAATGCGCAGGACGCTTCGTACATTTAAGTGACAAGTACGCTAGTATTGTCATACTTGACATATTAAGCTGGGAAGTTTCATCATGAAAGCTTACTAGTGGATCGTGGAGAAGTCGCACCGCCTAAACAAATCTGGTTGAAGTGTGGTGTTTGATTCCCTTTTCCCAAATTCCCATGCACTAGACAGAGGCACCTAGGATGAGACAATAAACCAAGTCTCGTAATAAGCGCACGTAAAACAACTAGTGCTAGAAATCCCAACTTTTCTATTACTCTCTTTGTTTCCGTCCTTTTCCTGACATTTCCGTCATCCCTCGTGCTTATTTGTTGCCTTCACAGTTCATTCGCTTTATCCTTTTTTTCAAGCAAATCCTTTAAAAATTTTCCTTTCATATATTGTAATTATTATCATTTCATTTGTCTGAAGAATGTTGTAATTATTGGGATGGCGACAGGATTTTTACTCTGCAGTGCTATATCCCATGTGCATTTTTGTGTATCTTTTGTATATTAAAATTGTTTTTTTCCTCCCAATTTTAGTTTTTTTTTTTGTTGCAACAGATGATAAATAAAGCGAAAAATATAGCTGGCGGCCCTCAGAACGGCCTGGTTTTACTGGCCTGAAGGAAAGAAGTCATTGAAAAACTTTATCATTTAGGTTTTTTTATTTAGATTAAAAATGTTACCTACTTGAAGAGATTAAACCGTGTTGATTTTGAACTTGAGGTGAATGTTATTGGATTTGCTGAAATTGAATAAGATTACAGCCCGATATGGATTTTGTGGTGGGCGAGGCTGTAAACAACATGGAAAATAAAAATGACGTTGGCTTCTCTTTAACCACCTGCAATATCATTGCACACCATTGCACGGTAGCTATCGCTAATCTGTTTTCAGCTGCTGCTTTAATCTGAATACACTTCCTTTCCTTCTTGTTCATATTTTCGTTCCTAGACTAGAGCTCGAGGTTTCTCCAGTAGTAAGATTTTGTGTAGCAGCGTTATTTTGCTCACATGAGGTAGTTGCATTCCGACATCGGGGATGATGACGTAATAAGGAAAAGCCATGCTGAAATTTAGGAGATAGTTCGCTGCAGCAGTAAAACAGGTTTTCCTTATCTTCATTTTCTTCCTCACCTCACTCAATTTTTTCTTTCTTTTTTTTCTTTCTCTTCTTTCCTCTCAATCTCATACACATGTTTGTTTTAATCACCAGCTTTTTGTCTCGGTGTTCCCTTCCTTTATAATCATTATAGTGTTTGATTCTATGTCCGTCTGTCTGCCTTCCCTTTCTCTGTTTGTCTGTTCTGTCTGTCTCTGTTTCTGTTGTGTGTGTTGTGTGTGTGTTGTGTGTGTGTGGTGTGTGTGTGTGCTGTGTTCCTTCTATGAAGAAAAGAGCTTGGAAAATTGATCAAAAAGCAGAAAGAGAGAGACAGTCAGGCAGACTAATAGTAGACAAATAAACAGACAAATAAACAGAAAATCAGACAAACAATTAACAGACAGAAACAGTTAAACACATAGCAAGGCAACATTCTTTTGTTATCAGGATGCTTGACAAGCACGGACGTGCTTTGTCGTTTGTAGGACAATTTTTACACCCAGTCCCCGCCCTTACTACGAATTATCATAAAAATAAAAAAGACACATAGACTATAGCATTATGACCAAGCAACCCCAAAACAAAACAATAAGAACAAAAGCCCCCAAAAGCCTTACAAACAAAACGATATACAGACAACAAGTCTGCTAAAGATAGGTACAAGACGTCGTGTCAGATAGGTAAGAATCTAGTTTATTCCTACTGCAGACGTCACGACAGATGGGTGCCTTGTTTATGCGTATTTAAGATACATAATCATATATATATATATATATTGAATATATATAAATATATATATAATATATATATATATATATATAATATATATAATACATCAGGAGTAGATGTTAGTGAGTAGGACTATAGGTTGTATAAACTTAAACTAAGACTGTGATGTAGTAACAACATCGCACACACTACAGTGAAGACACAACAGAGAACACATTAAAAACACAACACATAAAACAACACACACACAACGCACACACAACAAGAACACACACACAACACAACACACACAGACACACACACACACACACACACACACACACACACACACACAACACACACACACACACACACAAAACACACACACACACACACACACACACACACACACACACACACACATACACATATCATACACACACAAATAAATGATCAAAACAAACTGTAGACTGCATAAAACGATGCACTTATACTGACAGCTACTATTTCTGTTGCTCAGCAAAACAACCGTGGGGTCACCCAGATTATCATATATACTCTGTCTCTCTCATGTCACTTGGGAAAATACATACCAGAGAAGTTTTTGGTTGTATGTATGGCTGCTGTCAAGTACCTCGGCATGTAAGCAGCCATGCTACGATTTCTGAGGAGAGGATTTATTTTTGTCTTTTGATAAAGATTTGGGGTTATTATGCTAAGAGCTTGTCATGGATGAAAGACAATCTCTCAACATAACATGTGAAAGCCTAAAAATTGATATTATATTAATGTAAGCTTTGAGACTGTACTTACATTAAATACTGTCAAGCTTTTGTTCTAGACCAAGCGACTATGTTTAACAACATACTACTACTACTACTACTACTACTACTACTACTACTACTACTACTACTACTACTACTACTACTACTACTACTACTCACTACTGCTGCTGCTGCTGCTGCTGCTGCTTGCTACTACTACTACTACTCTACTACTACTACTACTACTACTACTACTACTACTACTACTAACTACTACTACTACTACTACATACTACTACTACTACTACTACTACTACTACTACATACTACTGCTGCTGCTGCTGCTGCTGCTGCTGTTACTACCACAACTACTGCTACTACTGCTGCTGCTGCTGCTGCTGCTGCTGCTGCTGCTGCTGCTGCTGCTGCTCTACTACTACTACTACTACTACTACTAACTACTACTACTGACTGCTGCTGCTGCTGCTGCTGCTGCTGTGCTGCTACTACTACTACTCTACTACTACTACTACTACTACTAGTGCTGCTGCTGCTGCTCCTACTGCTGCTGCTGCTGCTGCTGCTGCTGCTACTACTACTACTATTAGTATCACTGTACTCTACTAGCTGCTGGCTAACTAACTATAATACATATATAATATTAATAATAATAATAATAATAATAATGCAATAGTTATAATGCTGCTGCTGCTGCTGCTGCTGCTGCTGCTGCTGCTGCTGAATCGATGATGACGACAATAAAACGCAATAATCATAGGATTTAAAGCAAAGATTTATCGTGTGTTTTATAACAACGAAAAAGCATCCACACGCATCCACACACTCACCTATGCGCGCGCGCACACACCACACACACACACACACACACACACACACACACACACACACACACACACACACACACACACACACACACACACACACACACCACACACAACAACAAATTACACTGGCTGACCAACATCAATCCACTGAAAGGAGAAAAGTAACAGAGTGATAGAAAGACGAAGCAAATAAAAAACAGATAAAAAAGAACAGTGTCAGAATGATTGACAGAACAATGACACTATTGACCCTTTGAGGGGGTTGTAAAAAGAAAAGTAGGTACTAACACTTCCCCCTTCCGCTCCCCCCCCCCCCCCCCCATGCACACCCCCTTCCAACTTTTGACAACACAACGTCCAAACTGACAAAGTTTGAAAATCCCTTTCTTCACACACTTCCTCATTCTCTGACCATCTGCCTTTCTGTGTAGTAGACAGCTGCTCTTTCTGTGTCTTTTCTTCTTTAACATTTTGTGGTTATTTATTGGCTTATCTGTAAGTGGTGGACTGGATAGCTTAGTGGTCAGAGCGCTCGCTTTCCCCAAGCTTAGGTTAAGCAGCTTCGAGCATGGTTACCAATTGGATTGGAAAGCCGTTTGTGCGCGCCTTGGTTTCAGTACAGTCCCCCAGTCCACCCAGCTTTAAATGGGTACCTACCCTCTTTAGGGTTAGGGAAGGTAAAGCAGCGAGGAAGGAAGAGGAGATGGGCGCCGCCCTCATTATGGTGGCCCCTAGAGAAGCTGAGTTCTCTGATGCCTCGCTCCCCTTTCGACCACATAGGATATGGGACACCTTTACCTTACCTTACCTATCTGTAAGTCTGCCGGCCTGTCTGCTGTAGAGGGGCACTGTCTGACAGTACTGTTGTAGGTGGTCAAAGATGAGTATTTAGTCTCTCTTCATTTTGTTCTCTGTAAGTATACATCTCTCCATTGTGTCTTGTCTATACGTGTATGCTTGTCTCAAAATTATCCTTCTTTAGGTATGCATCTGTCTCTTTGATTGTTTGTTGCATTGTCTATCTATTGTCTTTCTAGCATAGTACATCAGCTGACTCCTATATACATGCATATCAGCATATACCGCTCGCACGTGTAACACACACACACACACACACACACACACACACACACACACACACAACACACACACCACACACACACACCACAACGCACGTGCGCGCACTCACACCACACACAACACACTCCCCCCCCCCCCCCCATCACAGCACATCCTCCACCCCACACCACCCCATGCACATACACACACAGCTCACAGCCACCACCCTAGTAGGGAGCTTCAAGAGGAAATCTCAGTGCCCCATAAATCATAATACTATCACTAGACGAGGGGTTTCAACACACTCATGAACACATTTCAATACAGGGACACTTTCCTCCTTCCTCGTCTGTGTTGGCAATGTTCAACAAACTCTGGCAATGAGCCGTGTCTTTACAAAAAAAAAATTAAATACTTTTTTCTTTTTAAAAATTCCTTTATTTCGAAGATAATGAAAAAACACGCATATGCATTTTTTACATCCAATACTGGTGTGTATGCAGTTTTGGAAACTTTACCATCGTTCCCACAGACGCACCCGGGCCTACTCTTCGAAAAGCGGAACGGGTTTTTAACGTATGCAAAACTCAGTATGCTGACTGTGTTCTCAGTTTCTGTTTTGCAGGTGTGCTAACGCGTGCATTTACAAGCTAACGTTTAATATGTAATACAAATTGTGCAGACTTCATTTTAGGATTTTTAAAAATAAAACTTTAAAAATGCAAATAAAAGACCCAATACCCCATGAAATGTTATTTCACAGCTCGAACTACACCTATAAGCATATAAGGTAAAGGTAAATGTGATCCTATAGCCTATACAGTCGTTTTGGGATCGAGACATCAGAGACTTCAGCTTCTCCAAGGGCCAGTTTATATTGAGGGTGGCGCCCATTTCCTCTCCCTCCCTGCTTTACCTTCCTGGTTTCTAAAATGGGAAGGTACCCATTTACAGCTGGGTGAAGTGGGGGACTATACTGAAGCAAGGCGCGCAAACGGTCACCCATCCACTTGGTGACCCCGCTCGATGCTGCTTAGCCTTGGATTGGGCAGAACGGGCGCTCTAACCACTGAGCTATTCCGCCCCACTACAGTCATATTTCATACCCACAAACACCACCACTACCCTCACTGCTTCCCCCCACCACCACCTCCTGCCCCTCCAACATCCAGACCCCTACACCAAACTCCAACATTTACCCGCCCCCCCCCAAAAAAAAAAAAAGGAAGAAAAAGTCAACCAGCTACCAACCCCACACCTTTCATTAAAAATGTATGACCAACATCTATCACTTCATCATCGGAACGATAGCGCTGTGACGATCAACCACAGTCGCCACTACAATCAAAAAGAAAAATTCTCTTTTCTGTATCAAACACTTTTTTTTAACCCAGGGGAGAGTATCAGCCGCTCAGTTTGCTAGACGTCAGTGAGCAAAGGACAGCTGAGGGAGGCTGTGGGGGTCACCCTCATTCCATATGTCCAGTGAGGTGAGCTTTTGCATCTCTAGAGAGAAGGTTGTCTGAAGTCCAAATGTCAGAGAGTGTACATATTGAAAGTATACACTTAAAAAAATAATATCACAAAGAATATTGTGACTTTGATCTAAGAAATAATATCTGAAAATCAAGACTTGAAATACGAGAATGTGATATGAAATGCTTTAGTCTTCAAAGGAAAAACAACAACAAATTTTGTTCTTTTCATATTTCTAACCAATCCGTGTCTGATATAACAATGAAGTCAGGAGATATCTGTCATTTTTTCAACCCTCCAACACACATTGCATGCTCATACAACGGGGGTCCGCATGCATGCAAGCTCACACACGCAAACATTATCCTCGCTATAATAGAATAAATAAGTAAATAAAATAAATAGAATAACACACACACACACACACACACACACACACACACACACACACACACACACACACACACACACACACACACACACACACACCCCACACACACACACAATGAGACTATAAACCGAGGCCCCGTGTGCGAACGCACGCAGAATATCTTGCGCACACGTTAAATCCTGTTCCGCTTGTCGTGAGAGTAGGCTAGGCCATCGTGTATTCCAGTGAGAACAGATGACATTTACAAAACTGCATACACACGGGGACTGGATGTAAAAAAGCACAAGGGTGCTTATCCCATTATCCTCGATATAAAAGAATTTTTAAAAAATAAAATAAATAAACATACACACACACATTCCCTATATTTCGCACGTGCTTCCACTAGTAAGAAAACACAACACAAAGTACCAACCTAACATCCTACTTTCATCTAACAAAACACATCATGACACACATTCCTTCCACCAAGGCTGTCAAGTCTCCAAGGTCAACAAAATGCTGTATCCATCGCCACAGTTAAAAATAAGGGAAACAATTCCGTTTCCTGCGGCAAAGAGCGTCCCCCTAAGGGAGAGCACCAGAGGCTCAGTTTGCCCAAAGTCATTGCGCTAACGACAGCTGGGTGAGCTGTGGAGAGATTCTCCATCACACATCTCAAGTGAAGTGGGATTTTCCCCCTGGAGTTCACATCAGTGCTGACTCCACTCTCCCCCAAAAGTCCTTCGGATGAGGCTATAAACCGAGGCCCCGTGTGCGAACACACGCAGAACATCTTCCGCACAGGTTAAATCCTGTTCTGCTTTTCGTAAGAGTTGGCCATTGTGTGCCGGTGGGAACAGATGACAAGATTTAGAAAACTACATACACTCGGGGATTGGATGTAAAAAAAGCACATGAGTGTTTATTTCATTATGCTGGATATAAAAGAATAAATAATAAAATATAAAAATATACAAAAGTGGTTGTTGGTGTGTCCAGGGAGAAATGTAGTTCAGGTCAAACAGGCAGAGCAATGACTGTGCTGAAATTTGAGTCTTTGGGGAAAACTATTTCCTAAGAGTAAAGGAAAGTATTAGTATCTTAATTAAGGATGCAAATTTAATAGCCCAAACCTGAAAATATGGTATGCGTAAGTAACACACACAAACACACACACATGGACGCATGGACGCATGCACACACACACACACACACACACACACACGAACACACACACAAACACACACACACACACAAACACACACACACACACACACTCTCTCCCCTCTCTCTCTCTCTCTCCTCTCTCTCTCCTCTCTCTCTCTCTCTCTTCTCTCCTCTCTCTCTCCTCTCTCATCTCTCTCCTCTCTCTCTCTCTCTCCATGCGCGCGCAAGTTAGCGCACACAATACATCACAACAACAACAGTTAGAATGATGGAAGCAATTCCATTTTACCATATCAAAGAGCTTCCACCCAGAATCACAAGAATCGCAGGGTGAGTTTTCTAAAAGTCATCAAGCTAACGACTGCTGAGACAGCTGTAAAGACAGTCTTTATCACACATCTGAAATGAAGTGATCTTTTGTTGTCCAAAGGGAAACATTTAGTTCAGGTCAAACATACATAGGAATGACTGTACTGAGAGTTAATAATCCGATAACTGTAATTACCACAGTCCATCAGTGTTTGACTGCCCTGTGGTCAGTGACTTGTATAAATAAAGGCAAAGAGTAGACTTAACGGGAGAAATACGGAAATGTTCAGTGTTTTTGTGCGATATTGTTCCCGCGTGTCCTAGTATCAGTAGCGGAAAGTATTTGCCTGTGGCCATTAGGAGAGTGACGGGATAGCTCAGTGGTCAGTCAGTACACTCGCTTTCCCCAAGCTATGGTTTTTTAAGCAGCATCGAGCGTGGGTACCTAGTGGTTGGGTAACCGTGCGCGTGCCTTGACTTCAGTGCAGTCCCCCAGTTCGCTCAGCTGTTAATGGGTACCTGCCCTCTTTAGGGTCGCGGAAGGTAAAGCCGCGAGGGAGAGGAGATGGGCGCCGCCTTCAATATGCTGGCCTCTAATGTAGCTGAGGTCTCTGATGCCTTGCTCTCCTACGACCACACACAGGTTATGGGACACCTTTACCTCACCATTAGGAGAGTTACTGTAATATTAATCTTTTAGTCTTATTAGCATCTGTAACATTCTTAACCTTCAACCTCTGCCACTCCATCTATCGCTTTTGACTTTTCGTTTTTTTTATATGAATGTTAAAAGTTTCTTAATCACGTGTCAGTGAATGGATATTTAAGTAATGAGAAGAAAAAACACACACACACATGCATACACAGACATGCGTGAGCGCGCACGCACACATTCATACCTACACAGATAACTACACACATGCAACAACACACACACACACTCTTTCCTTCACACGCACGCACACGCACGCACGCACGCACGCAACGCACACACACACACACACACACACACACACACACACAACACACACACACGCACACACACATTCTCTCTCTCTCTCTCTCTCTCTCTCTCCTCTCTCTCTCCCCCACATCACTCCCACCCTCTCTCCTCCATCTTACACACACACACACACTACCACCACACACACACACACACACACACACACTTTCCCTCCCCTCCTCCCCCTTCCCCGCCCCCCCCACACTCAACAGTTAAAATAACGGAAGCAATTCCATTTACTCGTGGCAAAACTCGTCCTCCCGAGGGAGAAAAACAGAGGATTAGTTTTCGTAAAGTCAGGGTGTTAACGACAATTAAGGGGGCTCTGAAAGCCTTCCTCGCCACACATCCCAAGTTAAGTGATCGTTCTGGTCCCCGGAGAGACATTTTGGCTGTGGTCAAATACGCACGGTACGACTAAATCGACAATTTGTTCCTCCACTATCTATGCTATAAGAGCAAAACGGTTTAAAGGACAAAAAACGCATCATAGTAGTATAAGTGCAAAGATTCAAGAGCTTAAAAATATGTCATGTATTTGCAAA
>CM060317.1:13228359-13245859 GCA_030674155.1 Stramonita haemastoma
ATCTTTGAAGTCTTTCAGGATAAAAAGGCAGGAGAATGGACCAAGAAAGAAAAAAATGGACAATCATGAGGTGACAGGAAGAAAAGAAATAAACGGGAGACAAAAAGATGGATAGAAAAGATGATAATCTTAGCACAGAATTTCCAGAAGGTGGGAATGCTGATTATACTGACAGGTCCCCGGCATCCCTCACAGGAAAGTAACCACTAGACAACAACTGAGTCAAAAAAGCACACACAGAGAAAAAAAACGACACTGGAAGTAAGTAATATAATCTTGCACTTACCAACCTAGATAAAGAACCCTGTAACATACCAGAAACAACTAACACCACTAAACATCAAAACCTTAAAAAAAAACTTCTCTTCCCTCACCACACTCCCCCCCCCCCCACCCCCACCCCCCCCCCTACCATCGTACCTCATCTTCTCATTTGCTTTTAAAAGAATCAGAAACCATGATCTGTTTGTGTCAATTTAAACATGAGACGACAGCTGCGTTGACAGCATAGCAATGAATACTTACCTACCTACCTACCTACCCTATGCAATAAAACTGTCATTACCCAAGTGCTGTTTGTCAGTGCAGTCTTACGTTCCAGCACAGGTCGACACACCGCATGTGCGAATGAGCACGCGGCATAGTACACACAACGCGACCTTCGACAGCGTGCGTGTATACGTGTGTGCGTGTGTGTGTGTTCCGACAGTGTGTGTGAGCGTGTTCTTTTTTGCGGAACTTGTTACTGAAATTGCCAGTCATTTACTAAATGGATGTTTATTGGAGATATTATGAGGTCGTGAAGTGTTGTTGTGTGGTGGTGGTGGTGGTTGTGTGTGATATTGTGAGTGACAGTACTGGAAGTAAAAGTTTTATTTTTGTGTGTGTGGGATTATTTTGGTTTGTTTTTTCTGGAACGAGTTTCGTTTGAATGAGAGGTGAGGAAAGTTTTATTTTGTTGTTTTTTACGTGTTGTGTTGTGTGTGTTGTGTGTGTGTGTGTGTGTGTGGTGTGTGTGTGTGTGTGTGTGTGTGTGTGTGTGTGTGTGTGTGTGTGTGTTTGTACTCGCGCGCGCGCGCGCGCGCGTGTGTGTGTGTTCTAGTGTTTTATTGTTGTGCGTGAGAGTGTCTACTTTCTTCTTCTTTTTCTTTATTTTTCACTTTTTGTTGTTTGTTTCTGTTTCTGTCTGTCTTTTTGTTTGCCTGTCTGTCTTTCTCAGTATTTTTCACGTCTCTGTATCTTTCCCCGTTCTCTCTTCACCACCATCTCTGTCTCTATCTCTGTCCGTTCCTGTACTTGTGTGTGTGTGTGTGTGTGTGTGTGTGTGTGTGTGTGTGTGTGTGTGTGTGTGTGTGTGTGTGTGTGTGTGTGTGTGTGTGGTGCAAACGTATGTGTGTAAATCATATCACTTTTTGTAGTCTCTGTCTTCGACTCTTTCTGTCAACCTGTCTGTCCGTCCGTCTGCATGTATGTAAGCATGGATTGTATTGTATTGTATTGTATTGTATTGTGTTATACTGTACTGTGATTTATTACATATATTAATAGGTGTGCCACTTTCAGTCCAGGCAGATTTCTCTGCGTGAAATATGGGTGCTACCCCTGGGGAGAGCGTGTCACCACAAGAACAGCGCCACCCACAATTGCATTTTTACTATTCTATTGTGAATTCAGTTTTTCTGTCCCTATACTTTATATATATATATATATATATATATATATATATATATATATATATATATATATATATAACTATATATACATATATATATAATAAAACATGATATGAATATATACATATACATATAATATATTTAATATATGTATATATACTATATATATTATATATCTATATCTATATCCATATATATATCTTTCTATCATCCTTGATGATGATAGATAGATAGATGTGATAGATAATAGTGATAGTGATAGATGTAGATAGATATGTGGTGTGTGTACGTGGTGTTGTGAGTGTGTAAGTGTACGCATGTGCATCTGTACGCACATGCTCTGGTGTGTGTATGTGCATACATTCTTCAAGGGACAGACAGTGGACAATGCTTGCTTGTGTAACTGTTTTGCCAATCATTGTCAAGTGAATGATTCATCTGTGGCCCTTTCCTTCCTTGTATTTTGCCTTGATATTTCCTCACTTATCTCTGTTGGTTCGCGCGCGCGCGTGTGTGTATGTGTGTGTGAGTGTGTATGTGTGTTTGAGTGAGTGTGATTGTGTGTGTGTGTTTGTACGTGTGTGTGTTTGTACGTGTGCTTGTATGTGTGTGTGTTTTGTTTTGTTGTAGAATACACACACGCGCGCGTGCGCACAGATACGCATAACAATGCACACGTGTGTATATGTGTGTACATATATGTGTATGTCTACCTGTGCGCGCGCGTGTGTGTATGTGTATATGTGTGTATGTGTGGTCGCGTGTGTGTGTATGTGTGTGTGTGAGGTGGTATGAAAGAGAGAGAGAGAGTGAGAGAGAGAGAGAGAGGAGAAGAGAGAGATGAGAGAGAGTAGAAGAGGATGCAGACAGACGACGACAGACAGACACAGCAGACAGACAGACAGATACATATGGAGGAAGTGTTATGGCTTCTGTTAAACAATACATCCTAGTGCAAAATAGACTTGATAAGTATGTGCACACACACATACATACACACACCATACAGCACACACACACACACACACACACACAACACACACAACACACACACAACACACACACACACACACAACACAACAACACAACACACACACACACAACACACACACACCACACACACACACAACACAGAGAGAATTGTATCCACCTTTTAGCTAACCAACATCCATATACTTTTTTCTTCTCACTCTCTTGCCTCCAATCTATCCCAGTACAATATATTCGATTTAGAAAATAAATTGAAAAGAGCGATTCCTCTCCCAGATAAAGCATACATTGGTCATGATGATGTATCGGAAAGTGGCAAAAAGGCCTTTGATGTTATGCTAAGGGACCTGCAAACATGCTGGATAGCCTTAGGGAATGTATAAAGGAAAGATGTAATAACGAAAAAGCTACAGAAAGTCTGAAAACCAAGGGGAAGTGGAGGAAGCTGGTTGTAAATCTTCAGTGGTACCCCCTAAACGGTGTATTATATTATGGGATGTGTGAGGAGGAAGTTGGATGATCAGGAATTATGGTGATTAAATTTAATGTACAGGGGAGAGGTGTGGTAGGGGAATGGTGTGATTATGGGTTCTGGTGGATGATGTTTTTTTTGTTTTTGTTTCCTTGTTGTTTGTGAAGATTTTTTCGTTCCTCGGCTAGAGCTCCTAGCTCACCAATGGTGATTGTTTCACTTACCACTGTTTTATTCCAACTTGGGAATAATGTCTAAACGCGACATTAATGTGCACGCGTCTTTTAAGAAAATCAAATAGTCCCATCTTCTATAAAGTGGAAATGGTTTTAACCTGTGCGCAAGATGCTCTACGCACATTTCCGCACACAGGGCCTCGGTTTACAGTCTCATCCCAAAACGTCTTTGGGGAAAGTAGAGTCAATACTGATGCTAACTCCAGGTGAAAAACTAATGTCCACGAACGGGCGTATCAGTCGAAGTCTGAACCCAGGCGGCCAAATCACGAGCGCAACGCTCTAACCACTAGGCTATCCCGCTCCCCAGTTGATGTACAAGGTGAAGGTGTGATGGGGGAAAATATAGGATAATGCACTCTCTTGTTGCCACCACCACATCAAAAGACGGGGCTGAAGTGATTCTGTGTGCCTAGTCCCTGGATGGGAATACATTGTGTTGCATTGTGTTGTGTTGTGTTGTGTGGTATTATGTTCAGCTGGAGTGGTTTGTATGTGTATAATTATTGGGTTTGTGTGTTGTGTTGGTTGCGTTGGATTGAGCTTAAGTAGGGTTTTGCTGAGTTGGTTTGGTTGTATTAAGATAGAGTTGTGTTGGGCTGGGTTGTGTTGATGTATGTTGGTTTGCGTTGTGGTGTATTGTGTTTGTGCTGTGTATTATTGCTTTTGTGTTGCGCTAAGTTGCATTGCACTGGACTGACAGCATTTCGGTTTAACTTAATGCGTTGTATTGAATTTAATTGCAGTAGTTTTTGCATTGTGTTGTATTTTGTTGTATTGTATAGTGTTGCATTTTTATTGTATAGCATTGTATTGCTGTTCTAGCATGTATTGCGTTGTGTAGCATTGCATTGCCTTTTGCATTCGTTGTCGCAATCTAAGAGATCTTGCTTTATCGTTATGTTAGGTGTTTTTTTTAATAAAGAATTCTTTTGGAAATTAGAAACTAGAATTATAAGCTTAAGGAGTTGTAACACCCATAGCATGCTGACGACAGGCATGACCGATCACTTCTGTACAGGAGTGTATTTCTTTTCTGTCTGTCTGTCTGTCTGTCTGTCTTCTGTCTGCCTATCTGTCTGTCTATCTGTCTGTTTGTTGTCTGTCTGTCGTCTGTCTGTCTGTCTGTCTCTCTTCTATCTCTCTTGTATCTCTGTCTCTCTCTTTCTGTCGCTCTGTATGTGTCGTCTCTCTTTTTCTCTTTGTTTCTGTCTCTGTCTCTCTGTCTCTGCCTCCATCTCTCTCTTTTTCCCTCTCTATCTCCCCTCTCTCTTTCTGTCCCTGACTGTCTGTTTGTCTCTCTGTTTGTCTGTTTGTCTCTCTGTCTCTCTCTGTCTCTCTGTCTCTGATCTGTCTCTCTGTCTCTCTCTGTCTTTCTGTTTTTCTCTATGTCTCTCTCTCTCCCCTCTCTCTCTCCTCCTCTCTCTCTCTCCTCTCTCTCTCCTCTCTCTCTCTCTCTCTCTCTCTCTCTCCTCTCTCTCTCTCTCTCTCTCTCTCTATCTCCCCCCCCTCTCTCCCCCCCCTCTCTCTCCCCCCCCCTCTCTCTCTCTCCTGAACCAGATCAAGCTATACGTATATATCAAGAGAAAGCCATGTCAATACAGAAAGTACACTTAGAATACCACTGCACTGCACAGTGACGCAAGCATGATGACATCTGTTATAACTGGAGTTATTGCCTAACTGTCTCTGATTCCTTGTGTGGCTCCTTTTCTCTGGAACTCTGCATCTGAAATGTTAACTGCTCAAGACAAGAGTACTGGTAAAGCTGACCTTTGATGCAAAAACCATGCCATTTACAATTCAGGTTGTTTACTATTGACGTTTTTGGTCTAAAGCGGTGGATGCTCGCTCATAACCACAAACACATACACACACATATACATACATACACATACATACACACACACGTGTGTGCGCGTGCGCACGCACGCACACACATTCGCACACACACACATACACAGACTCATGCACACACAGACAAACACACACTCATATACATACATGACAAGATTTACAAAACTGCATACACACGGGGACTGGATGTAAAAAAAGCACATGAGTGCTTATTCCATTATCCTAATATAAAAGAATAAATAAATAAATAAATAAAATTAAATAAAATAAATAAAATAAAATACATACATACATACATACATACATACATACATACATACATACATACATACATACATACATACATACATACATACATACATACCAGTAACATAAACAAACATTACCTACAACTTCCTTTATGACCCTTAGCTTCTCATGACATTTACCAGTCCCCACTATATTTACAAACACCAAATGCAATTCTTACTTATGGAAACAAAACTCAGAAGGTGCTTAGTGCACGATTACATAATTTTTCTCCTACCTCCACCTTTTAAAATTTTTACAATCAGAAAACTAGAGTGCGTTGGCAGACTAATACTCAGGCGTGGTTAGTGTTCGTTTCTTCTCTTTTCACTTATATAAGATTTTTAAGAGAGAGAAGAGAGAGAGAGAGAGAGAGAGAGAGAGAGAGAGAGAGAGAGAGAGAGAGAGAGAGAGAGAGAGAGAGAGAGAGAGAGAGAGAGAGAGAGAGAGAGAGAGAGAGAGAGAGAGAGAGAGAGAGAGAGACGCACGCAATACACACAAAACATACACAAATACACACACACACATGAACACACACACACACACACATGAACACACACACACATACACACACACATTTACACACACCACACACACACACACACACACACACAACACACACACACACACACACACACACACACACAAACACACACACACACACACACACACAAACACACACACACAGAGCGACATGCATACATACACACAGACAGTTAGGCAGACATTGATAGTCAAAAGGGAACAGAGGGGAACAGACAGACAGACAGCCCGACTGACAGATAAAAACAGATTTGCGCCAGTTAGCGTTTTTAGGTTTGACATTTGACAAAAGTGGATGCTGTGGGACTGAGGAGATAAGATAACGCGGGTGACAGTTTCCAGCACACAGAAAAATATAAAAAAATCCACAACAACACTAACAGCAACAACAAAAACAAAAACAAAACAAAACAAGAAAATCAAACCAGTGTACGCACTCGTACTCCTAACCATCTTCTGTTTTTTTGGTGTTTTTTAAGAATACTTTCATTTTGAAGTTATTTATCCTTTCATTTTATTTATTCTTTTTTTCGTGGATAATGGAATAAGAACTCCTGTTCTTTTTTTTACATCCAGTCTCCGTGTGTATACAATTTTGTCAATTTTGTCATTCGTTCCCACAGGCACAAAATGGCGTACTCTTCCAGAAAGCGGAACAGATTTTAAGGTATGCGCAAAATTTTTTGCGTAAATTCACACAGATTTTGAGCATATCATTCTAACCACCAGGCTATCCCGAATAAGCACTCATGTGTATTTTGGAATCCAGTCCCCGTGTTCATGCGTGAGGTATTGTAAATAATTTGCCATCTGCTCTTACCCTTACATATTGGCCTTCTCTTCCAAAATTTGGAACTGGTTTTAAAGTGTGTGCAAGATGTTCTGCGTGCGTTCATACACGGAGCCTTAGTTTATAGTCTTATCCGAAGGAGTTTTGAGGAGAGTGGAGTCGGCTTTGATATTAACCCCAGGGGAAATATCCCCATGAACTGGATTCGAACCCGGATCAGCAGATCGCGAGTGCAACGTGTAACTCTCTAACCACCCTTCTTTTTGTGCAATAACCTTATTTCTACGATTACTCGTTAAAGTGTTGTCAGTATGATATCTTTTATACGTATGTGCTATTTGAAGGGTGTGTTGTATTGTATTGTATTGTATTGTATTGTATTGTGTTGTGTTTTATTGTATTGTATTGTATTGTATTGTATTGTATTGTATTGTGTATTGTATTGTGTTGTGTTTGTGTTGTTTGTATTGTATTGTATTGTGTTGTGTTTTGTGTTGTGTTGTGTTGTGTTGTGTTGTGTTGTGTTGTGTTGTGTTGTGTTGTGTTGTTTTGTATTGTATTAATTGCACTGCAATGCCTTGTATTATGTTTAATTGCACATGTTATGCTTGTGTTATCTTGCGTTGTACTGTGTTGTGTTATATTGTATTGTATTATATTGAATTGTATGATAATGTATTGTATACCAATTTCATTCATGGCAGATTTATTTGCACAAAAATTTAGGCTGCTCTCCCACGGGACAGCGCATCGCGACAAGAACAGTGCCACCATCCTTTTTTTTTCGTTAAATTTTCCTGTATCTTTTTTTTAGTTTTAATTGTAACCCACACGAAATTCTAGTGTGTTTTTTTTAGATAACAAAAGGATTTATTTATAATTATTGCAAATTCAACGAGGACAGAAATAAAACTGATGTAAGTATGTTATGAAAACAGATTAAGAATTAAGCTTCCTTGCATAACCTCAGTGTGCGCGCTAACATTATTTTTCTTTATTTTGTGCTGCAATTATCATTTGCACAATGTGAGTGTGTGCACGCGTGCGCGTGTATGTGTGTGTGTCTCTGTTTATTTGTGTGTGTGCGCGTGCGTTTTGTGTTGTTATGTGCACGTGCATGCCCGAATGCGTGTGTGTGCATACATACATGCATTTTATTTATTCATTCTTGTTTTTATTTAGTTTTTAAAACATTTTTTCTTTTATATCTAGGAAAATTGAATGAGCATTCATGTGCTTTTTTTTTTTTACATCCATCCTCGGTTTAAAGTCACATCGGAAGAACATTTGGAGAGAGTGGTGTCTGTGCTGATGTTAACTCCAGAGAAAAAAAAATCTTTTGAACGGGATTCGAACACAGGTCGTCAGATTGTGAGTGCAATGTTCTAGCCAATAGGCTATCCATGCATGCATACGTGTGCGTGTGTGCCTGCACATGTATATGTATATACAGGCACGTGAACAAACACATATGTGAATGATTGCTCCCAAACAAACGCAAACGCAAATGCATTTTTTTTCACGAGGGTAATAGATTAAGTAACGAGACTTTTTATGTCGTGCAGCTGTGCGCACATGCACAGTGCATGTTTGGGCCTCTTATGTGTTATCTGCAACAAATGCACACCATTCTAAAAGCTCCCTCTTATCTGTGCCTCCCCATCACCACTCTCTTTTAATACTCCACCACACCCCTCTCCCCTCCACTATCTCTGCAGAACACGTGGCTTCAAGTAGATCGTTAGATTTGTGCACATGTTCGAGTTTAACACAGGAAATCTTCCACACTGGCGTAGTGGTTAGTACACTGGGCTACGAGCTGGAAGGTTGAGGGTTCGAATACTATAACAGGCATAGGGTTTTTTTCATACTCTGGCCAGCTCCTACCCAGTAGGAGTGTGCTGTGGTCTGATCGGGAAGACTAGGACTACATAGTCGAGCTTCCTCCACTTTAAGGGTGTGATTTTGAGAGATTTGCTCAAATTACTTGACCAACACTGCAGGTGTCTGTATCTCTAGGGCCCAGTTGATTCCAGGATATGTTATGATAGGAAACGTAGATTACAGCCCTGTCATGTAGTCTCAAACCACATGCACATCCATTGCTGCATCATTTCCATCATCCTAATCGTTATTGCATATCATGATAGTGACATGATTGGAGATTTTTGACAAGCAATTTAATCAATACAGGCAATATTCTCACGATGAGATCAACTGCTGGAAAATAAGGAAACATGTAAAGAAATAGTGGAAAATTCATTCATAAAACACTATATAAATCTAACGTCACGACAGTAATCTAAACTTATAATATTTGAGCATCATATAGGCCCTACGATTTCTTCCTATTTTTTTTCTTTGGTACTTATTTTTTCCTATGCATAGTATATTATTATATAAACGAATATATTATGTTTAAACCAATTGATTAAATGAGCACAGTGGTCGAGCTAGTAGCCACTGTGAGTGACCACGGTAAACTTTGTACAACATGATAGATTCTGTTTATAAAAGCATCATTCTAAGAGCTCACGCTTTGACCTGTCTTGTACATTTTTAATGTTGATGTTGTTGTTGTTGTTGCTGTTGTTGCTGTCGTCGTCGTTGTTGTTGTTCTTTCTTCTTCTTCTTCTTCTTCTTCTTCTTCTGCTTCTGCTTCTGCTTCTTCTTCTTCTTATCAGTGGACTTTTATTGATGTAAAAGGTAAAGGTAAAAGGTAAAAAGGTGTCCCATAACCTAGTCGGTCGTAGGGGAGCGAGGCGTCAGAGACCTCAGCTTCTCTAGGGGCCAGCATGTTGAGGGCGGCGCCGATCTCCTCTCCCTCGCTGCTTTACCTTCCCTGACCCTAAAGAGGGCAGGTACCCATTTACAGCTGGGTGGACTGGAGGACTGTACTGAAGCCAAGGCGCGCAAACGGTCACCCATCCAACTGGTGACCACGTTCGATGCTGCTTAACTTTACTGGGGGAAAACAAGCGCTCTGACCACTGAGCTATCCCGCCCCCGTTATTTGTGTACCCGCGCAAAATACTTATTTATCCAAGTCTTGTGCTTTATGATGGTTGTCTGCCAAAGCCTGGGTCCCTGCGAATAAATTACCCGTGCATCTTGTTAATATACGCCTAGTATTTTTTTTTATACCCGTCCACCTTGTAAATTTGTATATTATATATATATATATATATATATATATATATATATATATATATATATATATATATATATATATATATATATATATATATATATAATATATATATGTTGTGTGTGTGTGTATATTTTTTTCTTTGTTTCTTTTTCTTGAATTATCCATCCATTTTGAAATATTGTACATATATTCCTGTTTGTTTGTTGTTGTTTTTTATTCACCCTTTCATCTTCTAGCCTTGAGAGCTCTCTGGGAAATAGCAAACTGATGACCTTAAAGATCTGCAGACTCAACGAGCGTAAACATGCTAATGTCTCTCCTTGGTGTGACAGCACGAATGACACTCTCACTGACGAAGCGAACCGAAAGCAGCTGCTTGTTTTTAATCAGTGTAAAGGCACACATGGCAGACACGACACGATCTTGAGCTTTGATGTCCTACTTAGTAGAGAACATACACTCAGAAACATACACGTACACACGCAGATATACACATTCAAAGACATACAGACACACACAAGCACGCACAGACACACACGGACTTACACTGACACTTAGACAACACCTACACATACATAATAACATACATATGCACCCACTCATACAGACACATACACATACACATACAGACACGAACATACACGCACATACACACACACACACACTGAGTGCAAAAACCCAAAAACAACAACAGCAAAACATTTACATGACCACGTACAATGACCCAGTCACCCTGCTAAACCAAGTTCTCTGAAATTCAGTGAGACAGAGATAAATAAAGAGGTAGACAGTGTGTGTGTGTGTGTGTGCGTGTGTGGTGTGTGTGTGTGTGTGTGTGTGTGTGTGTGTTTGTGTGTGTGTGTGTATGTGAGATCCTCTCTTTGGTCTCTACCTCTCTCTGTCTCTCTCTCTGTCTCTCTGTCTCTGTCTCTGTTTCTGTATCTGTCTGTCACTCTCTCTCCGTCTGTCTCTCTTTATCTGTCTGTCTGTTTTTTCGGGACTGATAGACAAATAAGGAGACAAAGAAATAAGCAGACAGACAGTCATACAGACAGATAGACATACAGAAAGATAGACAGGCAGACATACAGACAGAAATCTACGCCCACACCCATTCGCTCTCAGACAGACACTTTCACAGACATCACAACATTATCCTCCAGAAAGTAAATGGTGTTTTCTAATGGACCCGCTGCACGCAGATGGAAACCAGCGAAAGACTGTTATAAAGTCTTCACCAGCAGATACAACGACAATGTGCCACGCAAAAATGGTTCGACACCAGAATATCACTAAACATAATTAAACTTCGGCTTTCCTCTCTGAACTATTGATGAACAACAGATCTAATTTGAATCGGTACGAAAGCTAACTGCGCTCTCCACCCCACTCCCCCACTCCCTCTAGTCAATATTGTCTGATGAAAAGTGCGTTCAATATAGTCTGTCTGTTAGACTGAGAGTAGGTGTGGCTTGATTTTGTTAACCGTAAAATTCCAGCCAGTATTGATCTCAAACTGAAATTGAAGCGTGAGTATTGGTATTATAACATGCGCGCGAGCGCGCGAGGCGGCGCGCGCGCGCGCGCGTGTGTGTGTGGTGTGTGTGTGTGTGTGTGTGTGTGTGTGTGTGTGATGTGAGCTTCATCAGAAAAAAAGCTACAATAGTAAGATGAGTCTGCAGTCAAAATGGTCAAGTAGAGACTCAGAAGGACAAAAGATCGGGATGGATTTAGACACAGTCAACACGCAGGAAGGGGACGGGATAGCTCAGTGGTCAGAGCGCTCGCTTTTCCCCAAGTCAAGTTAAGCAGCGTCGAGCGTAGGTTACCAGTTGGATGGATGACCGTTTGCGCGCCGTGGCTTCAGTACAGTTTCCCCAGTCCAACCAGTTGTAAATGGGTGCCTGCCCTCTTTAGGGTCAGGGAAGGTAAGCAGCGAGGTAGAGGAAGATGGGTGCCCGCCATCAACATGCTGGCCCCTAGAGAAGCTGAGGTCCCGAACGCCTCGCTCCCCTACACCACACAGGTTATGAGACACCTTTACCTTTTACCTTACCACACGCAGGAACCACACTGATCTATCTATTGCTCAGAATGTCTGACACGCAATTTGATGCTCAAGTCACTGTCTGATGACCCCACAAGAAGAGCTTCTCTCCTAGAGCTTATAGCAGTTTCAACACCACACTCCTTCAAGTCCTCTAAGCTTTCTTCAAAAGACATCACTGACAATAGATGCAGCAGTGTTTCTTTTTCTTTTTTGAACCTGGCTGCTAAGAAACCTATTTTTTAGAGTTTGGGATGTGGGTCTCCTCCAAGACATGACATGACAGTAACCAATACGTTTCATTCCAAGCCTGCATGCCCCCATCACACCAGCTAGTTACTAGGTAAAGAGCTTCACCTACTACTGCTTTCAGAAGCCACACAAGTGAAACGGCGACAGCACATCAGGGGTTTGTTCCTGTCAGCCATCACGACACTCTGACACCACACAACCTCCTTCACACACACAAAAAAAGACAAGAGGAGATGTTTACTGTCTGTGCAATGTCATGTCTGACCTGCAGTCTCGCGCCACGTGCATTCTGAGGTTAAAGAGTCTCCTAGAATTACAAAGACTTCTTTTTTTGTGTGTGTTGCTGAAGATGGGATTGAGGACAATGTCTCCTGTAGGGATGACAGAGACAGGACAGAAAGGTTTAGTCCTCGTTGGAATTCGTGTGCCTTTATAAAGTTCGGGGTTCAATTTTCAGGCCACTGTGTGATTCTGCATACCTCGTCTGATGAGATTGAATTAAAAACTTTTTTTTTTTTAATCTGTTGCTGTTACGGTTGTTTTGTCTGTCTGTTTGTCTTGTCCCGTCTGCGTCTGTGTTTGTCTGTCTATCTGTCTATCCGTCTGTCTGTTTATCTGTCTGTCTCTCTGTCTCTGTCTCTGTTTGTCTGTCTGTCTCTCCACATAATATTTTACCCAAAAAGTAAATGACAGAGAGAGAAAAGAGAAGAGATAGGGAGAGAGCGTGTGTGTATGTAATGTGTTTGTTTATGTGTGTATGTGTGTGTTTGTGCGTGTGCGCGCGCGCGCGCGCGCGTGCTTGTGTGTGTGTGTGTGTGTGCGTGCGCGTGTGCGTGTCGTGTATGTGTGCGTGTGTTTACTACACCCACCTTTTGCTGTCAGACACACAGACATCGGAATTGCTCCAGAGAGAAAATGCTGTTTGCAAAATGGATTCGCTGCACGCGGATAGAAACCAGCGAAACGTTAACGAATGTCATTTCATTAATCTCCACCACATAGCCTACAATGACACTGTCCCACGCAAAAAAAAGAGGTACAACACCAGAACATCACTAAACAGGATTAAACATCAGCTCTTCTGTCTCTGCTATTGATGTAAAAAAAAAAAAACCAACCTCAATCTAATTTGACTGTAGAAATTAGCCCTACAACTAAAAAACACACCTCCGCCCCTCCCTCCCCTACCCCTCCCCCTCCCCCCAAACTCCAATTAGATCTAAATGAGATGTACGTTCAATATAGTCTGTGTGATGTACATCAGACTAGAAAGGTGTAGATGATTTGGTTAAATAGAAAAGTTGATTTTTTGTTTAAAAGAAAAGTCCAGGGATTATGGATCTGACCGAAAGAGAACAACGGTGAGCAATGCTGCTATATTGAGGGTACTTCATCAGAAAAAAAAGTAATAACAACACAATAATAATAGGATGAGTCTGCAGTAAGATGGTACTGCCAGAAAATACAGAAGGACTACGGTAGAGGGGGATTTCTACACCCTGACACGCAAGGAGCAGACTACCCATTACTTAGGTGTGGGACACGTCAGCCAGCGGTTCAAGTCCCCGCCTAACTGTGGCTGGAGAGAAAAGTTTTTCCCCATGGAGTTTATACTGGTCCCAACTCCACACTGTAGTAAGTCCGATAGATTACGACTTAAAGCCGAGGACTCATTTGTGAATGCACCCATAGGGGACAGGGGCGGGGAAGAGGAAGGTGGGCGGATAGCTTAGTGGTTAGAGAGTTGCGCTCACGATTTGACGGATTGAGATTGAGCTTGGTTTCGAGCCATCATGGGAATGGATGCAGCAGTGTTCTTTATTTCATTGGCTCTGACTGGTGATGGGTCTGGTTTGGGGTTTCTGTTTTCCATTGCTCTTACTTGTGACGGGATAGCTCAGTGGTCAGAGCACTGCTTTCCCTATGCTAAGGTTAAGCAATATCGAGGGTGGTTACCAATTGGATGGGTGATTGATCATTTTGGCGCCTTGGCTTCAGTCAAGTCCCACAGTTCACCCAGCTGTAAATGGATACCTGCTTTCTTTAGGGTCAGTGAAGGTAAAGCAGCGAGGGAGAGGAGATGGGTTCCACCCTCAATATGCTGGCCCCTAGAGAAGCTGAGGTCTCTGATGCCTCGCTCCCTTACGACCACATAGGTTATGAGACACCTTTACCATTCAACCTTTAACTTGTGACAGCAGCATTAACATCTCCTGTAAGCTGCAAACTGCCACTCACAAGGCAGATGCCTCATCCACTGCAGAATCCGTACCATCCAAACCTCAGCTACAAAAATCAAGCACATCATCCATCACACTGTCTCTAGACAGTTGACAGATCCCGACAGGCGAGCTTTTAACTGTGTGCAATACATTTTACATGCGGTAGCCCATGGGATGGCATGGGATTCATGGAATGAAACTCTAAACTAAATGTTTAGAGTTTCATTCAAGCGTTTGCAGGAGAACGGGGCCAGACCAATGTTAAACAACTGGCACTAAAGCCCCATGAACTGAATAGCCAGGCTGTGACGGAAACTGGCGCTCTGTAGGTCACTGGCCCGACGTGTTAACTGCAAAGCGATCCCATCGATCTGTGAAAAGACTGAATTAAGATAGACATGTACATGTAGACACGACTTTTATTGCTGTAGTTGTTTTCTGGTTCTCATTGTGTCTCTACCTGTTTGTTTCTATCTGTCTGTCTGTCTACTTCTGTCTGTATGTATGTCTGACTGTCTGGCTGGCTGTCAGTCAGTCAGCCTGTCTATCTGTCTGTCTGTCTGTCTTGTCTCTGTCTCTGTATCTGTCTCTCTGTCTCGTCTCTGTCTGTCTGTCTGTCTCTGTCTCTCTTCCCCCTCTCTCCCTCCCTTCCTCTCTCTCTCTTCTATCTTTCTTTCCCTCTTCCATCTGTCTCTTTTATGCAATCTTTGTGTTGTGTTTTGCTTCTCTGTGGGTAGATAAGGTGAGCAATGCTTTCAAATGAGCTGTACCTTCAAAATTCAGCATCGACCTGAAGATGAAAGAATATACTTGTAAACTGTGTGAACTTGACTCTTATGCAGACTACCAGTTGCTTTACTCTATTTTGTATATATGCATGCAAAGATAAAGTAACATGCTAGACATACACTTTTTTATTTTTAAAAATGGTGGGTTAGATAAAACAAAGTCTCGTGAATGCGCGCACACACACACACATAGACGCACATGCACGCACACACACATTACACACACGTACACACACTAACACACGCACACACGCACTAACCCCCCAAAAGAACAACCACACACATACACATACATACAAACACACAACACAACACACACACACAGATTAACCTCCCCCGCCCCCACTGTCTCCCCCCGTCCACAAAAGATATACTTTCTTTAATCTAAAAAAAGATATATAGAAAGTTGAGACTGATGGCGTGAAAGAGAATCCTCTCCAATGGTGTGTTATAATTAAAAGTTGGATAAGGAGACCTAGAGCTTTTGGGCATTGTGATGTACAGTCTATTACAACTTGAATGACTAGGTCAAGACTGTACTGCCATATGTGGAGACAGCAGCAAGATTTTAGCCTTTACAGTTACTTTCAGTTTCAAGTTAAGGTGCAGTTTTTTGTCTGGCATTTTTTTTATTACTTTTTTTCTCATCTTGGATGTGTCACTAAGTTCGAGATATTCTCTGTATATGGTACTCAATATATTTTGGATATTTATTGTCAAAAAGTTGTGAAAAATGTGTGTCTGTGATTGGGTGAGTGAGTGAGTGCGTGGCAGTGTGTGTGTGTGTGTGTGTGTGTGTTGTGTGTGTGTGTGTGTGTGTGTGTGTGTGTGTGTGTTGTGTGTTTGTGTGTTTGTGTGTTTGTGTGTTTGTGTGTTTGTGTGTGTTTGTGTGTGTGTGTTGTGTGTTTGTTGTGGTGTGTGTGTGTGTGTGTGTGTGTGTGTGTGTGGTGCGTGCGTGTGTGTATGTATGTACTGTGTGTGTTTACCCGGCTGGCGTGCCTGTGTCTGTGTCTGCGTGCATCTCTGTGTGGATAACACTTGGAAGGCGCTCAATAACAGCAACAACAATACGGCTACAACAACAACAACACCACCACCAACAACAACAACAACAACAGAACAACAACAACAAAACGACGGCAAACACCATACAAAAAACCACAGAGAGATAGAGAGAGAGTAAGAGAAAGAGAGAGAACAAGAATTTGCTCTTTTGGTTCTGTGTTTACCCTTTCCTTGCATTCTTGTTTGCATGCACCCATTATTTTTTTTCCGTTTTGTTTCTAATAATACGCCGGTGAGATACTGATAGAATGAGCGATCAGACGATCAGGAGGAAAAAACCACAACAAACATTTTGCTAATGTTCAAATTATTCCGTGGAAACAGTTTTTTTTAAGCCGATATCGTGATCGACTGCAAATGGAACGAGGCAATGAAAATGTTTACCGCCTCTTTCTATCCTTCTCTCTGCTAAATTTTTTCTGCTTCTTTTTATTGAAAAGATATTGCGTAAAAGTGCACATGCATGAAGGTTTGTGAACACCACGCAAGCTTGCTTGCGTAGGTGGCACGCAAACGTACATTTGCATGATATGCACACAGGAATGAACACACGAGGTGGTATTCGTGCATGCGCTCTCACACACATAATTATATAACTTTGTGTGTAGGTCAATGTGTGTGCGTGTATGTACGCACAAAACACACATCATGCACAACCTACTAGCACGTATACAACGTAATGCTGTACATATACAGAAAGGTATTTACTCTCTGTATCTCTCCTCCTCACCCCTCCGTTCCTCGCCCTCTCTCTCTCTCCCCTCCTCCCTCTCTCTCTCACTATCTCTCTATTACCTCTCTCCTTGTCTAATGAGATGTTTGTCTCTCTATCGTCTGTTTTTATGTTTGACTTCCCTTTCTTGTCCATCTACATTCTTTCTTGTCTCTATCACTGTCTCCTTTCGTGTTACTAACTCTTTCCTTCATGGCGAACAAACTGAGAATGAAAGACAGAAAGAAGCAAAAGCAACAACATGAAACAAAACAAAGAAGGAAACCAAAATCACTGCGCATCCACGTCCACAACGTAAACAATGCTATGTTAAAAAAAAATCCAACCATAAAACCAATTGTATACTATCTCAAACTACCTGTGCGGTCGATGGGGATCAATGTCAGAGACCTC
>CM060317.1:13248359-13255859 GCA_030674155.1 Stramonita haemastoma
TGTCTGTCTGTCTGTCTGTCTGTCTGTCTGTCTGTCTGTCTGTCTGTCTGTCTGTCTCTCTCTCTCTCTCTCCCCTCTCTCTCTCTCCCCTCTCTCTCTCTCTCCTCTCTCTCTCTCTCTCTCTCTCTCTCTTCCTCACTGAGAAAAAACAGAAAATCTGACAAAACACCAGGTTTCCAATAATTATGATTTCATGACTCATTTAACAATGACGACAAATGCAATTTGACGCGTCTAGTTGTTGAAAGTCTTTTAATAGCAGTAACAAAAATCGTCTTCCATTTACATGGTTTGTATTATTAGAGTTTGTTGATCAATTCATTTGGAACAATAAGTACTATATTTTTGCAAGCTTTTAGCTTTTCAACATTACGGTGTTGTTGTGGATGAACATGCTTTCAGGTTTAAACGAAAATGTCAACAAGTTATCCAAACATTCAAATTATCAGGTTCAATATATTGACACAAAGGAAAAGTGATTTAATGTGCTAGTCACATTAACAAAACAAGGTATTTTTCTTGGAGTGATGGATACACAATTAGTTAAATGACTTATTAACTAATGAAGAAGCTAAACACACTCACTCGATTATTATGTCATTGGCTCATTGACTCACTCATTCGTTCGCCTAAAGTCCTTCGGATGAGACTATAAACCGAGGCCCCGTGCGCGAACGCACGCAGAACATCTTGCGCAAACATTAAATCCTGGGCCGCTTTTCGTAAGAGTAGTCCGTTGTGTGCTGGTGGGAACAGATGACAAGATTTACAAAACTGCATACACACGGGGACTGGATGTAAAAAAAGCACACAAGTGCTTATTCCATTATCCACGATATTAAAATAAATGATAGTGATAATGATAATGATAATGATGATAATAATAATAATAGTAATAATAATAATAATAATAATAATAATAATAATAATAATAATAATAAAAATAATAATGAATAATGATGATAATGATGATGATAATATATAATAATAATAATAATAATAATAATAATAATAATAATAATAATAATAATAATAATAACAACAACAACAACAACAATAATAATAATAATAAATAATTAAACGTCCACACACTCGCGCACTCATTTATGGGGCGGAAGCATGATGGTTAAAGCGTTGTGTGTTGTGCTCGTGATCTGATAGCCCGGGTTCGAGCCACCACAGAGATGCCCGTCCAAGAGGATTTTCCCCTGCAGTTAACATCAGTACGGACTCCACCGTCCCGAACATCCTTTGGATGAGATTAGGTTCTGTGTGTGAACGCACGCAGAGCCTTTTGCGCACACATTAAGACCTGTTCCGTCTTTTGGAAGAACAGGCCATTTGTGCTGGTGGGAATGCATTGCAAAATAATGAAAGCGCATGCACTGGAAGACTCAAATGTAGAAAAAACAAAAACAAATAACAACACGTGTGTTTACTCAGTTATCCGCGAAGTAAGAAAAAGTGTTTAATTTGGTTTTCTTCATTCATTAGCTAACTAGCTAGCTATCTGACTAACTAAATGACTGGCAAACTAAATTAAAGATAAAACTGAATGGCGGGATGAATAACTTGCTGACTAGCTATCTAACTAACTGGATAATTGATTGACTACCTTACAAGCAGTTCAAACAACTAACTGATTTTATTTTCAAATATACAAGTGATTAGAGACACAAATTATGTTTCTCCCACAACCCCTCACCACGTTCCTAATAGTCTGTTAACATTCTCTTTGTTTCATCAAAATTACATTCCCACCCAACACATAGCAGTTTAACCCACTATAAGCTACCAGGCAGAACACATTTGAACGCCAAAGGCCACACAATCAGGACAACGATTTTTAGCTTTCTGAGACAGCACATTTGTCTGTTTGCTTCTTTTAATAGTATTTCAGGGTTGCTTTTAATCAATTACCACACCCAGATACTCCTACTTTTTTCTCCTACTTATTCCAAACATTTAACCTTGAATGATGAATTTGTTCAGACGACGAAAGTCAACGACCATCACAGAAAATAAGTACACCAAGGTATTTGTTTCCATTTACTATTTTTTGTATTGATTTTAAAGAAAAAGATATTTTTAAAAAGCTTAGCCTGTTGGCAAGATTCACAAAATGCTGTTCATGGCACAAACTACATTCTCTAAAAAAAAAATTGACTGGTAGCAACGTGTGAATCCTAACTTTGGAAAGCATAGGCAGGGTTGCAGGTGGGGGTGCGGTTTGTGTGTGATGTGTGTGTTTGTATGTGTGTGTGTGTGTGTGTGTGTGTGTGTGTGTGTGTGTGTGTGTGTGTGTGTGTGTGTGTGTGTGTGTGTGTTTAAAATAGACCGGACGTGGTATGGCAAACTTATAACTCGCCAAGGTCAAAGGCTTTGTCAGTTATTACTGTAAATAAGTGCTAAGTCGTAAACAAAAAACAAAGTTTTTATGCTGTATACAGCAAATATAAATGGAAAGTATTTTTAAACTGCTGAACACATCATTTTCTATCAAAACACACTAAAACACGACAAAAATAAAGGCAATAAAAAGATATTTGATGAATAAAATACATCACTCGAGTCTGCCAATGTAAGATCAGACAAATATTCCATAACTTGCCCTGGGAAAGATATGATGTTTGACCCAATTCGCGTGTTTACAACAACTAATAAGAATTGACATATTTGGAATCGTTTATCTTACAAAATGCGGTCTGTGTGTTGGCAGCCTACCTAGTGAAGGAAAGGAAAAGGTTAAGTTTCTATAAGAAATTTCCAGACCCAGGGAGTTTTACTAATTGTTATTAAGCCTGTCCACTTGAAGATAATAGCCATTTTAGACACAGTAGAAATCTCAAAGAGAGCTGAAAGGAAGTTTGAACTTTTAACACCTGAACTAAGTAACCCCTGCCAATTTCGTTCGTTGATTAAACCCCTAATAGAGTACTGTAATCAGAAAGTAACAGTACAGAGCAAATTTAGATAACATCGGCTATTAGGGAAACATTTTGAGGGCACTATTAACATTTTAAAAGTGTTGTTGTTGTTGTTTTGTTGTTCTTTGTTGTTCTAGTTTCTTTCTTTTTTTTTGGGGGGGGGGGGGGGAGAGGGTAGGGGTAGTATTTTTCTTTTATCTTTTCTGTCTGCTTGGGTGTGTATTTCTCTGCTTGACTGTCTGCATACCTATTATTTTATGCGCCTGTCTGTGTGTGGATGTTAGCGGCTGATACGGCCCCATGAGGGAAGCTGTAGGAATAACAGGACAGTGACCGTTTCAATGTCAGTGCCTGTAATTGTGGCTGTCATTTTCTTTTTCTTTTTCTCTCTGCCTTTTGTCTATCTGTCTGTCTGTCTGTCTGTCTGTCTGTCTGTATCTGTTTGCCTGCCTGTACCCGTGTCTCCATCTGTCTATACCCTTTGTGTGTGTGTGTGTGTGTGTATGTGTGTTGTGTGTGTGTGTGTGTGTGTGTGTGTGTGTGTGAGTGTGTGTATGTGTGTATGTGTGTATGTGGTATGTGGTATGTGTGTTGTGGCGTTTGTGTGTGTGTGTGTGTGTGTGTGTGTGTGTGTGTGTGTGTGTGTGTGTGTGTGTGTGTGTGTGTGTGTGTGGTGTGTGTTTGTGTGAGTATGTGGGAGGAGGAGTGGGTGAGACTCTCTCTATCTCTCTCTCACACACACACAATCACACACACACACACTACACACACACGCACGAACACACACACACACACACACACACACACACACACACACACACACACACACACACACACACACACACACACCACACAACACACACACGACGTGAAAAACGACATTAAAAAGAAATGCACAAGAGACAGATTTCTCAAAAATGTTTTATTTTACCTTTCTTTGTTTGTTTTTTTAATAACGACATGTAACCTTTCACTTCCTAAACTATTTCGTAAGTCTTTCAACGACAACAATAACTGTCTATGCATTACAACTACTAGAGCCATCGTATTTTTTTTTTTTATCTTTCACATTTTTAGGGTTGTTTTTTTTTCCTTGTTGTTGTTTTTTTTTACAAAGCTCATTAATCATCGTTTGTGTTTTGACTGGCGCGTTGTGAGCTGCATGTTAGTGCAAGCTTTTCAACTAGTTAACAGTCGATTTTCTACAGAGGTTAGCGGTTTGTTTGGATGATTACATGGCATGGAAGCGATGTATGTAGTTGAACGGTTGCATCGTTCTGTTTTGTCCCGCTTGTGTGTGTGCGCGTGTAGCTCTCTTGGAGCGCATGGTTCAGTGCGCCACACCGGAAGCTGGGTACATTGGTGTTGGTAGAAGGGGAAGAAGAGATAGCATACATTCGCACACAGAGAGCGCGTATGTTCGCTTGCAGGTGTGCGCGTGCGCAACATGCGCGCAAGCACGCACCTACACACATGCGCACATTCATATTATATCTATTATATATAAAAATAATATTTTATATTATATATATATAATAAAATATAAATATATATATTCATAGATAGATAGATAGATAGATAGATCGATAGATAATAGATAGATAAATATAGATTACGCCACACATCACACATACCACAAAAGCGCACAGGCATGTGCACAAACTCAAAAGTGCATCTGTGTGACCCCCTCTCACACACACACACAACCACACACACACACACACACACACACACACACACACACACACACACACACACGCACAAATCAGACAATCAAGCCAAATAAACAACATTAAAGAACAAACCAAAGCACATGACAACCTCACACACAGAACAAAAAATAAAAAAGACACAAACATGATGTGTTTAAATACAGACTCCACACACTACTCCACTCTACCGCAAGGAAATGGCACATACGAGCTGAAAGTAGATATAAAGTAAAGATGTCCTAAAACCTATGTGGTCGTAGGGAAGCAAGGCATCAGAGACCTCAGCTTTTCTAGTGGCTACCATATTAGGGGCAGCGCCCATCTCCTCTCCCTCGCTGCTTTACCTTCCATGGCCCTAAAGAGGGCAGGTACCCATTTACAGCTTGGTGGACTGGGGGACTGTACTGAAGCCAAGGCATGCAAATGGTCACCCAACCAGTTGGTAACCACACTTCATGCTGCTTAACCTTAGCTTGGGGAAAGCGAGTGCTCTGCCCACTGAGCTATCCTGTTCCCAACATTCCTAATTTAGCTATAGATTTAACACGAGCAAGGAGGTTTTTATTGTGTGACTGCCAGAATTAAAACAGAGAGCATGAGAAGAGAAACCAAGGCCACAGCACTTTTTCTGTGTACGTCTATTTTTATTGTTGTTTTCTTTCGAAAGATACCAATTTCGAAAATGGGCATCGTGATGGTTGAATTAACATGCATGCCATTCACCATTGAAAACTTGCTTTGTCCTGTAAAGTGTAGGCCAGTGCAATGTCTATGTTTTTAAATTTAGGAAAACAGAGAGGGGTGGGGGAGGGTGTTGAAGAAATCACATAGAAAAACTCTCACATATTTATGATTTAAATGGGGAAAGATGGACGCTATAGCTGAGTGGTTAAACCGTTTGACTTCAATCTGTTGAGTATATGAAGTCGTGGGTTTGAATGTCGTCGTTGTCTGGTGAATAATTTATTAGGGCTGGGGATTTTTACGATCTCTCAGGTCAACCTCAAAAGGCAGACCTGCCAGTGCCTTAATTGCCTTCCTGTATACATATATATAAGATATATATATATATGTATATATATAATATATGAATATATAATGTGTGTGTATTTATATAGACATACACATCCTGAACTTGAAATAGGCACGTTGAAGACCCCATTATTCATGTCAGCATTTGATAGGTTACAGAAACACCAACATGTCCAGCATACATCCCCGAAGTTGGAATGTGGTTACCTTTATGGTGGGCAAAACCAGTCACATACGCAAAATCTGACCATTAGTGAACCTTGGAGCTCTTGCCGAGGAACAAAATAAAATGGGAAACGATATTAACAAATTATTCTCTTTCCAAAGAAAAGGAAGCAAAATGAAATCTCAAGTGGTACTGTAGGTACAATCTACACAGATTTGACGCATGATATTGGTCTCTATATTTAATCTACACAGCATTTGACCCATGATATTGGTCTCTATATTTAATCTACACAGCATTTGACCCATGATATTGGTCTCTATATTTAATCTACACAGCATTTGACCCATGATATTGGTCTCTATATTTAATCTACACAGCATTTGACCCATGATATTGGTCTCTATATTTAATCTACACAGCATTTGACCCATGATATTGGTCTCTATATTTAATCTACAAAGCATTTGACGCATGATATTGGTCTCTATATCTAATCTACACAGCATTTGACGCATGATATTGGTCTCTATTTTAATCTACACAGCATTTGACGCATGAGATTGTTCTTCTATTTAATCTGCACAGCATTTGATGCGTGCGATTGGTCTATATATATTTAATACGTACAGTCTTCGACCCGTTAGATTGGCCCATAATATTTAATCTGCACAGCATTTGACGCGTGTGATTGTTTTGTCCTGCTTAAAACTTCTGAAAGTATTTTTTTGTATTTTAGGTATAGCCCTTGATTCATTTCACGACAGGTCTTAGTGATTGACGTCAATGAGTCTATATATAGGCGATAAAATCAACTTCCAACTTTCTTTATGGGTGTACCATAAGGATCAGTGCAAGCACGATTTATATTCACCCTTTATATCCAACTACTGCCAAAGAACATTTCTTTACATAAGTGTGATACTTACAAAATATGCTGATGAAGAAACTGAACTATAGAGTAGAGTTACTCATGATTCTTGTTTATCCTGCTGAAGTACAAAAAAGTGTTCAGGTCTGTGTTAATGAGGCCATGCACTGGAGAGACAGCATTAAGCTCGGGTTAAACACCTTCAGTCCTGACGTAATGCCCCTCACAATTCCTTGAGGAGGCAGACAGGCTGATAGTCGGTCGATGCACCTACTGGCGAATATGTCAGCGCCTTTAAACCTTCAAAGGCATCCTAGTCTCTAAAACTAGATCCCAGTCTCTAGACGGGTTGATCATGAATCAATGTATACTGTCATATATGACGGTGTCTGTAAGCATTCGTAAGTGTCTTAGTCCAAAACTAGATCAGACGCTCTTAATGCAGGAATACATTGATAGCCGTCTGCCCAGCATCTTTTTCTAGCACTTAGGTAGATGGCGTTAGTAGGACTTTTCCTGTCTGGCAAAGTGACTGTGCATGATGATTCGCACCCTTGTTATTTTCTGCTTGGGTTATTATCATGGCTCCATTTTTGTATGTTTTCCAGCTAAACATATAGATCTATCTTACTTGTAGAGGACTTGAACAAGTGTTGCAAGATTAGATTTGAAGAAGACAAAAGCCGTGAGCATGTTATCACCACTCTTCTGAAGGGTCTTCACTGGCTTCCTGTTCGATGCCATTGCCAGTACAATAATGCAGTTCTTGCGTTCCGTCGTATTAATGAATTA
>CM060317.1:13267655-13270155 GCA_030674155.1 Stramonita haemastoma
AAACGTAGTCCTCTGTGTGTTGGTGGGAACGGATGACAAATTTTACAAAGCCGCATGTTTACGGGTACTGAACGTAAAACAACACATGATTGTTTGTTCCATCATCCTAAAAATAAAAGAAATAGAATATATAACACAATTTTAAAATGCATGTTCATCAAGAAACATAGCGCACATATAATGTATACACAGACAGACTTGGCACACATGTTGATTCGTGTTTGCCAATAGACGCATTACAGCATCTGAGATCGTGGGTCCAAACGTCAGCTGGGACATATCTTGCGAGAAGGAACTCCATTTCCCCTGGAAGTTTTTTTTTTTTTATCGAGGATAATGGAATAAGCATTAGTGTGCTTTTTTACATCCAGTCCCCGTCCGTATGCAGTTTTGTAAATCTTGTCATCTGTTCCCACCGGCACACCATGGCCTACTCTTTAGAAAAGTTCTTCGAGTGAGAAGGCCAATTGTTGTCGGTGGGATAGGTATGACAAGGGAATATCCAGCATGCGCCTGGAAGTGACTGAGCTTCGCCTGGTTAATATTTTCTACTACTTAGATAATTCAGTGTGGGTATTTTTCGAATCTGGAAAAAAAGTTATAGAGAAGGGGAATCATAGTCAAGTTGTACTTATCAACAGATTCTTCTTCTTTGTTTGAAAGCTCAAACAGCAGTTATGGCTGTCTGTCCTATGAGCGAAAATACATTGCGCTGCCGTTAAGCGCCTGACAAATCAGGCTCAGCATATCCGACACTGGCGAGGGAGAGAATACTCTTTCAAATATCTGGCTAAAAGGAGAGGCACGGGAATAGACCAAGAAGGCAGAAAATGGACAAAAAGAAGGTGACAGGAAGAAAAAGAACAAGGTGGAAAGAAAGAGAGGGATAGAAAGGAGAGAATTCCTAGTACAGAATTTCCAGAGGGCGGCAGAAATGCTATTTTTACTGACAGGTCCTCGGTATACCTGCAGAGAATCAAGTAGAGATGTGTTTGTATATGTGTGTGCGTGCGTGCGTACGTGTGTGTATGCGTTGTGTGTGTTTATGTGGTGTGTGTGCGCGTACGCGCGCGCGCGTGTGTGTGTGTGTGCGTGCGTGCGTGCGTGTGTGTGTGTGTGCGTGCGTGCGCGCGTGTGTGCGTGCGTGCGTGCGTGTGTGTGTGTGTGTGTGTGTGTGTGTGTTTACTAAAGAGAAGACAAAGCACAGGTGCACGTTATCAACATGATATCCAAACCCACACCGACTCAGGTTGTTGTTTTTACTGCTATCTTTTGGGGTTACTAGCATTTCTGAACGCTTAAACACATTAACATCCCCGACATCGGAATGCAGCTACCTTTATGGTGGGAAAAAATGGCTGCATACGCAAAAATCTCATCAAAGTTGAGCTTTAAAGCTCTATCCAAGGTAAGAAAAAATATCACAGTTTATTAAACGGATTTACGCATTTATTCATGCACGCACACACGCACACACGCACGCACGCACGCACACACACACACAAAATACAGGCACGCACACATACACACAAACATGCGCGCGCGCAGACAGACAACAAACACACACACACACACGCACGCACACACACACATACACGCATAAACGCACACACACACACACACACACACACACCACACACACACACACACACACACACACACACACACACACAGAGCGAAGAAAGAGAGGGAGACGGAGAGAAAAAGAAAGAGAGACAAGTACAAAGAGAACCAGAGAGACACACAAACAGACAGATAGAACAGATAAAGGCGGTCTGTTGATCGTCCCCATGTGTTTCACAGCCCTATGAAATAGCACAATCACCTGCGGTTGTCGCCTGTTACACTTTTATGCTCTCACGTTGCCACACAGAATTTTTATATTTCCTGTTATTTATTTAGGATGTGGTGAGTGTGTGTGTATGTGTGTGTGTTTGTGTGTGTGTGTGCGTGTGTGTTTATGTGTGCGTGCACGCATTCGTGTTTGTACATTTCTTTGCACTGAACCCTAAAAGAAAATTCCTGAATAAGTCACAAAGCTTTGAGAAAAAGCAGACAAACCATCACCAAAATGATAGCACCTGGCATGGCTTCAAAAATGACAAAAAGAGATTAAAAATAAAGCAAACCAAAACAAATAGTAAACAAAATAAAAACACACAAACCAAACCAAAGCAAAAACAAAACAAGCAAAATCAATCCAAAGTAAACCAAAAGTATTAAAAAAAATCAACTTAACAAAAAAGGACAAAAAAAGAATCGTAATCAACAAAGGACTTTAAAAAAGCAAACGTAACTCTGTAAATAGATACCTGCCCTCTTTAGGGACAAGGGAGGTAAGGCAGCGAGGGAGAGGAGATGGGCGCCGCCCTCAACATGCTGGCCCCTAGAGAAGCTGAGGTTTCTGATGCCTCGCTCCCCCACGACCGCCTAGGTTATGGGACGCCTTTACCTTTTACTTTTAACTCTGAAAGGACAAGACCCAGACTAAGGAGAAATC
>CM060317.1:13279126-13281626 GCA_030674155.1 Stramonita haemastoma
AAGAAGAAGAAGAAGAAGAAGAAGAAGAAGAAGAAGAAGAAGAAGAAGAAGAAGAAGAAGAGATGATGATGATGATGATGTATGATGATGATGATGATGATGATGATGATGATGATGATGAAACAACAACAGCAGCAGCATCAACAACAATAACTACAACAACAACCACTAGAAGAACAGGGTAGTATTTATGCTAGAAAGAGTAATATCGTTGTTTCTGTAAAGTCGAAGAAGAAGCAGGATAGGTCTGTCTCATGTCCAGGATGGATTAATGTCTGTTCAAGGATACAAAGGTCCTTTGATACGAGAATACTGTCAGCTCCACATAAAAAACATGTTTTATGTTATTACCTGTACGGTTTCTCTTCTTCCCTCTTCCTCACTTTCTGTCTCTGTTCGTTATCTGTGTCTTGCGGCTAAATGATGTACCCAACGAGGACATTTGGAAAATACTTTATTACTGTTTACTTCTTTTTCATATATTTCTTTTGAAACACACACACACACACACCACACACACACACACACACACACCACACACACACACACACACACCACACAGATAGAGATAGAGAGAGAGAGAGGCAGACCCAAAAGGACAAGGACCCATAAGAGGCAGAGAGAGGGAATGACTGGCTATTTTTGTTATCTGCAATACTTTAAAGTAAAACTAATTTTTAAAATCTGCTTTTTTTTTTACAAGAATAGATAACCTAGAGCCTTGTTAGGTCATAATAAAACTTAAATGGAATATAATGCTTGTGAAACCTGCATAATATTTAACTACGAAATAAATTACTATATCCCTGCATCTCTCTATGTCTTTCGTATTCATGAAAATGTTTATTCATAAATGTTAATTTAAGAAAATGGTACATGTATTGTCCACAGAACAACAGGATGTGCTATTTAAACTTTCCACTAACGCACTATCTAACTTGTGAAAGTGATGGGCTTCAGTGACGAGACACTTCATCTTGCCTGTGCCCCCCTTTGAAGGCGTGACTACTGAAAGGAGCAAGGATAGACCAAAAGCAAGTGCAGTCATCTAGTATGCATTTTCTTCTAAAAAAATATTGATTTGACTCAAAGCAAGCATAAGTAAAGACAGACATACCAGCAGGTGTTAAGCCACAAACTCAAATAAGCCACAATTAAGATTGAACTTCATTATTCAAGTTCAAAAAGAAACAGAGACTTTAGAATCATAAAGTAACTGAATAACTGTAAAAAAAAAATTGAGGAAAAGCTGCCCTCCTTATGTGACTTCTGTATCTCCATTTTAAAAAAAATCAATGTACGGAGAATGAGGAGGGTACAAAGTAAAAGGTATAGCGGGATGAGGAGTGTCTGTAGGGTCTGATCAATATCAGGGAAACAGTCTGACAGTTCAAGGGTCTTGCCTCTTCTACAGATTAGTCAGACTGCAAGGTTTACCTTGAAGTATGTGTCAAAGTCAAAGTCAAAATTTTATTTCCAGATGGTACATCTGGCTTGTCTGTAGGGTTTGATAATTATCAGGGAAAGAGTCTGACAGTTCAAGGGTCTTGCCTCTTCTACAGATTAGTCAGACTACTAGGTTTACCTTGGAGTATGTGTCGTGGCTGCTAGTGACTCTTCCATTGATCTTCCTGTGATGGACAATGGGGGGATGGGATGCAGGGAGGGGCTAAGTACTTATTTATGTGTGGAGGGGGTGCAACAGTAGTCTGCTAAAGAAGATCTATATTCTCAAGTCAATGCATTAAACCACACGTACACGACATGCTGTACGCTATTTGCTAGATCTGTGCAAAGATGATCAGTGAGATGAATTTATCAGGTTATGTGCTCAAAGAGGTATTAGAAATACCGCCATGTACTCAACATTCAGTAGGAAAAAATAGAGTGAATTGAAGTCTGTTTCTATTTTAAACATGGACACAGCTGAAATTATACCATAATGACAATTACCATCTATGCCATATGCTAGGTTTTGTCTTTGCTTTTCACTTATTTGGGTATTTCTTCAGCTGCAATTTTCTTTTGCAATAAAATTGGATAATGCAGAACTTAGGGCTGCACATCTTTCGGTGGTACCCCAATGGTCTGCTTGACTACTGGATACGTAAAGATGGAATAGAAGTAAATCCTTCAAGGCTTGATTGAGCCTTTCACTCATATGTCAGAAACTGAAACATTAAGCCATAACATTAATCCATAAATAAGCACGTTTTATCTTTCTTTCCTGTTTAAGTAGTTTCTTTTTCAAAAGGTAGCAATATATAGACTATATTTTCTCGAAATAAAGTGGCAAAGGCAATTAAACTTTTGCTCTGAAAACATTCCAAACATGTTCAAGTAATACGGTTTCAAGCTGAGACACTAATCGGGCCTGCAGCCTTTTGTAGGCTTCATCAGTGACTGGAAACAGGGTTAAACTTCTGACAATATTGCCTGAATGATCTATAAAGGGAAACTTGTCAAATATACCATGTCAACAAATTACGATACTGGAGCT
>CM060317.1:13289126-13292674 GCA_030674155.1 Stramonita haemastoma
ACACACACACACACACACACACACACACACACACACACACACACACACCTATGTGAATAAAAATGTGTTGCTCTGCCATGAACTGCCTGACAAGTCAGGCCCAGCACATCCGACTTCTGCGCGTGGGAGAGAATGGTTATCTTTTAAGTCTTCCTAGAAAAAAAGGGCTGGAAAATGGACCAAGAAAGCAGAAAAATGACAATAAGGATGTGACAGGAAAAAGGGCACAAAGAAAGAAAAGGATAGAAAAGACGGAATTCTAAGCACAGAACTTTCAGAAGGTGGGATGCTATTATACTGACAGGTCCCCATGATCTTCACGGGGGAAGTCAGTAAGTCAGTCAGTCAGCTAGTCAGTCAGTCAGTCAGTCAGCCAGCCAGTCAGTCAGTCAGCCAGTCAGTCAGTCAGCAAGCCAGTCAGTCAGAAGGTCAGTCAGTCAGTCAGTCAGCCAGTCAGTCAGTCAGCCAGTCAAGCAATGTTCAGAAGAGGAGAGTTTGTGGTGACAGCCTGGAGAAGAAGGAATCTGGAAGTGGCATGTCATCGGCCAATGAGAAAGTGGCCCAGGAGCAAACAAACATGGCCGCATTGCGTGAGGTGAGAGGACAGACAGCTTTTGATTGGCAGATCGTCATCTGTGTCACGTGCTAGTGTGGGGAGAACAGCTTTGGAGAAACAAAACACAGAAAGTCTACACCAGATGCACATTTCCATTTTTGTCTTTTTTTTTTTTTTGGGGGGGGGGTGCTTTCTTGACTTTTTTGTGTTTCTATGTATCTGTTTGACTGTGTCTGTTTGTATGTATTTCTGTTTGCAGTTCTGTAGTCTTTTACTGACTTTTTTCCCTCTTATACCGTTCTCTGTCTCTGTCTCTGTCTGTCTGTCTGTCTGTCTGTCTCTCTCCCTCTTTCTCTCTCTCTCTCTCTCTCTCTCTCTCTCTCTCTCTCTCTCTCTCTCTCTCTCTCTCTCTCTCTCTCTCTCTCTCTCTCTCTCTCTTGTTGTATGTGCTGTTTCTTTATGGTTTTTTTCTCTTTTTTATTTTTGTATCAGTCTAAGTGTCTTTTTTTAATAATAAGAACACTACATTCAACATGCTTTTCTTTTCATTTTTCTTATTTCATTTTAAACATTGATGGAAATAAATCAGCCCCCCTCCCCATACAGAAAGAAAACTTTCCATTTTAGCCTGTGCACTTGATCATGCCTGTATCTTGGTGGGGGGTTTTTTGGAAGGGGGGGGGGTTGGATGTTACCACTTAAACCTTTTAGTTTTGGATGAACATTGTGGAAAAGAGGGAAGGGGTGGTATTTGATAATCTGTCAGCTAGTGCAAAAGTGTAGCTTTTGTAAAGATGTTGGAAACAAGGGTGCATACACTCGCGATCAGGATAATGTAGATGATAGAAAACCAGAAGTGACGTGTCACATTTCCATTTTCAGCAGGAAAAGTGCAAACAAAGAGGGGTGGCATTTTGATATCATTAAACTGGTCCAGAGATGTAGACAACATAAGGGGGGGGGGGATAGTGATTTCGACAGGGAAAGGATAAGTGGTTTGATATCAAACCAGAAGTGAGGAGTCAATGTTTCTTGGAATGGGGGCAGACAAAAAGCAAATATACAGGACTGATATTTCAAAATCCTTCACTTCATGCACAGATGTAGGGTTTTTCAGACAGGTTGACAGCATAAATGCTTGTTGTTTTGTCAAGGAGAAGGTAATGGGGTGGATGGATCAGCAGAAGTGATGTGACACTACCACGTTGCCAGCAGGTAAAGAGCAAAAACTAGGGTCACCTTGGGAGAGAGAAGAGACTTTGAGAAAGTGCCATCTGTAACAAAAGCAGATGTGAGAGGTGCCTGTGGTAAAAATAAAATCATACAAAATAAACTGTAATGTTCATTTTCTTTCTGATCAAAGTATTTGTTCTTTCTTCCTCTATGTCATTTTTTTAATTTCTCTTATTCATTTTTCTGTCTGGCCTTTTTAGTGCTTTTTATGTTTTGTGCAAAGTTTTCTTCAAAGATATTTTCTTTTGTACATTATTTTGATTGTGTGCTTTGGTTACTTCTTGGAAGAAAACATTTAATCTATTTCTGAGCTTGCTGCCACAGAAGAAAACAAACTCAATCTAGACCGTGTTGTTCATGCCTTTTATTATTTTCTCTACGTTTACAATTGTTGATCTAAGGGAGTAGGTTGGGAGATAAAGTAAGAGATTTTATTTCAATATTTCTCAGCTCCTGTAGAAAAAAATCTATTTGCAGAGATGTTTGCCACATAAGAGTTTGTATTTTAGATAAGAAGGAGGCAAAGAAGGGTTGCTAGAAAACCAGAAGTGATGTGGCACTGCCACACTGCCGGCAGGCAAAGAGCAAACACACAGGGTCACATTGCACGAGAGAAGAGACTTTTGAGAAAGTGTCATCTGTATCACGAGCACATGTGGGTGGTACCTTCGAAAAAAGAAAATCACACATGATAATCTGTTGGTTTTTTCCTTTTGCTCCCTCTTTATCTCTGTCCTTCTTTCTCTGTTTCTTTAATGCTGCCTTTTTGTTGCTTTTTTACTATAATAATCATTTTTCTTTTTTAGGATGTATTGTGAAACATTATATTTCAAAGGACTTTTTTCTCCACATTTGATTATAACCTTTCATGACTTCTTTGAAAAATTCCTATCCATCTCTGAAATTTCAGCCACAAATGAAAGGAAACTCTATCTAGACCATGTTGTTCACGCCTTCACATGTTCCCTACATCTACAGCTGTTGATCTAAGGGAATAGGTTTGAAGATGAGGGAATGGGTGGTATTTCAATATCTTTTAGCTGGTGTTGATATGTCACTTTTGCAGAGACGTTTGCCACTGAAGTGTTTGTATTCCAGATCAGGGGAATGCAAGGGGGGTGATAGTTACCAGAAGTGATGTGACACTGCCACATTGCCAGCAGGCAAAGATTAAAGGCACAAGGTCACCTGGCCTGAGAGAGGAGACTTTGAGAAGGTGTCATCTGTATCACATGCATATGTAGGTAGTGCCTTTGGGAAAATGAAAATAAATCAGATAAATGATTTGATTTCTTCCTTCTTTTCTGTCGTTCAATCTTTTTTCTGTCGTTCAATCTCTTTCTTTCTTTCTTTCTTTCTTTCTTTCTTTCTTTCTTTCTTTCTTTTTTCTGTCTTTCTTTCTTTGTGTCTGTCTGTCTGTCTATCTGTTTGTTGTCATTTGTTTGTTTTCCTTTCTTTCTTTCTTTTTTCAATCCGTCTGTCTTTCTCTCTTTCTTACTTTAACATTTTGCTTTTACACTACTAGCTAGAAAACTTCATTCATCATATTTTCTTATAATCTCTCTATTTTTTTTCTCATTTTGATTCTACGTGCTGATTGCCTCTTAGAATCCTCTGACTCATCTCCCATACAAAAAGAAGACTTTTCATCCCAGACTGTGTTGTTCACGCCTCCAAAGCTTTGCAGCTGTTGATCTTGGGGAATGAACTTGGAGATAAGGCAAAAGAGCGGTATTTCTGTATCTCTCAACTCCAGCAA
>CM060317.1:13292774-13302774 GCA_030674155.1 Stramonita haemastoma
TAATTTAAATAATAATAAAATAAATGATAATGATGATAATGTGATGATAATAATAAAAAAAATTTAAAAATTTAATAATAAAATAATAATAAATAAAAAATAATAAAAAATTAATTGATAATGAAAGGCCAACCTCGCGCACCCCTTTATGGGGGGGAAAACATGGGAGGGTTTTTTTTTAAAGCGTTGTGTTTTGTGCTCTGATCTGTGGCCCGGGTTCGAGCCCCAGGTTGCCCCCGGGTCCAAAGAGGATTTTCCCCCTGCGTTAACATCAGTCGGACTCCACCGTCCCGAACTCTTTGGATGGATTAGGTTCTTTGCCTGAACGCAGCGGGCCCTTTTTGCCGCCCTTTAAGCCCTTTCCGTCTTTTGGAAAAAAAAACGGCCATTTGTGCTTTTGGGAAATGCATTGCAATAAAAATGAAGCGCCCGCATGGGGGGACTCAAAGTAGAAACAAAACAAAACATGTGGTTTACTCCATTATCCCCGAAATAAAAAAAAGTGTTCCCTTTGTTTTATTCATTTTTTGCTTGGTAGCTATTGCCCAAATTAATGACTGGGCTAATACATTTACAAAAAATGAGTGGGTTTGCGAATTTCCCCTTTCTGCTAATTTTTTTTAACTGGCTAATTGTTTTACTCCCCTTTAAAACAGTTCTAAACAATAATGTTTTATTTTCAATATACAAGGTTGGGAAACCCCATTTGTTTTTTCCCCACCCCTCACCCGTCCTAAAAGGGTTGTTAACTTTCTTTGTTTTACATAAATTACCCTTCCCCACCCAAAACATAACAGTTTAACCATCGTACAGGTTTTGAAAACATCTGAAAACAAAGGCCACCAATCGGCAACGTTTTTTTTGCTTTTTTGGGGACGCCATTTGTCGTTTGCTTCTTTTTAGTTTTTCAGGGTTGCTTTTTAATCAATTACCCCCCCAGATACTCCTACTTTTTTTCCTACTTATTCTAAACATTTATCTTGAATGGTTAATTTTCCAGACGAGGGGAAAGTCAAAGCCATCACGAAAATTTGTACACCAAGGTATTTGTTCCTTTATATTTTTTGTATTGATTTTAAAGAAAAAGATTTTTTTAAAAAAGCTTAGCCTGTTGGCAAGATTCAAAAATGCTGTTAGGGGCCAAACTACATTCTCTAAAAAAAAAATTTTAATGGTAAGCAAGTGGAATCCTTAATTTGGAAAGTCCAAGGGGTTGCAGGTGGGGTTTGCGGTTTGGTGTGTGTCTTTTGGTGGTTTTTGTGTGTTGTGTTGTGTGTGTGTGTGTGTGTGTGTTTTGTTGTGGGTGTGTGTGTGTGTGTGTGTGTGGGGGTTTTTTGTGTGTGTGTTTTAAAATAGGGCCGGGGGGTTTGGCAAAACTTATTTTCGCCCAAAAGGGCAAAAGGGTTTTTCAGTTATTTTCTGTAAATAAGTGCTAAGCAACAAAAAAACAAAGTTTTTTGCTGTAACAGAAATATAAATGGAAAGTTTTTTTTTAAACGGGCCCCCTGAACAAATTTTTCTTCAAAAACACATTTAAACACGACATAAAATAAAGGAAAATAAAAAAGTTTTTGATGAATAAAACATCATGGGTCGCCAATGTAAGACAGAAAAATAATATTCCTTCCCCTGGGAAAAAAAATTGTTGTTTGCCCCAATTTCGCCGTTGTTTTTTAAAAAATTTAATAAAAATTTGACATATTTGGAATCGTTTTCTTAAAAATGCGGTCGGGGGTTTGGGGCCCCCCCTCCCCTCCCTAGGAAAAAAAGGGAAAAAGGTTTAAGTTTTAAAAAAAAATTTTCCAGCCCAGGGAGTTTTACAAAATTTGTTATTAAGCCTGCCACTTGAAGTAATAGCCATTTTAGAAACATTTTAGAAATCTCAAGAGAGTGAAAGGAAAATTTTGAACTTTTAACATGAACTAAAAACCCCTGCCAATTTCGTTCGTTGTTTAAAACCCCTAATAGAGTACGTAATCAAAAAGTAACAGTACAGAGAAAAATTAGATACATCGGCTTTAGGGAAACTTTTTTTGGGGCCTTTATTAACTTTTAAAAGTGTTGTTTTTGTTGTTTTTGTTGTTTTTTGGGTGTTTAGTTTTTCTTTCTTTTTTTTGGGGGGGGGCGGGGGGAGGCGTGGGGGGTGGGGTTCTTTTCCTTTTTTTTTCTTTTCTTTTCTGCTTGGGTGTGTATTTCTCTGCTTGTTGTTCGCTTACCTAATTATTTTATGCGCCCTGTTGTGTGTGGTTGTTGCGGTGATTCGGGGCCCCCTTGGGGGGAAGCTGTGGGAATACAGGAAGTCTGTTTCATGTCATGCCTGTAATTGTGGGGCTTTTCTTTTTCTTTTTCTCTTGCCTTTTTGTTTTTGTCTTTTTTTGTTGTCTGTCGTTGTATCTTTTTTCCCCCCTGCCTTTTTCCCGTGTCTCCATCTGTCTTTTTTTACCCGTTTTTGTGGGTTTGTGGGGTTTTTGTTTTGTGTGTTGTTTGTGGTTTTGTGTGTGTGTGTTGTGTGGGTGTGTATGTGTGTATATTGTTGTATGGGTGTTGTTTTGGGCGTTTTGTTTTATGTGCTGGTTGGGGTTGGTTTGGTGTGTTGTGTGTGTGTGTTTTTGGGTTGTGTGTGTGTGTGTGGGGGTTGTGTGTGGGTGTTTTTGTGGAGTATGTGGGGGGAGGAGGTGGGTGAGAATCTTACTACTCTCTCCACACACAAAAATCACACACACACAACATACCAAACCCAAAAACCGAAAACACCCACCAACCCACCACAAAAAAAAACACAACCCCCCACAACACACACACACACACACACTCCAAAAACACGTACGGGGAAAAAAAATAAACGAAAAAAAAAAGAAAATCCAAAAAAGAGACGATTCTCAAAAAAAATGTTTTATTTTCTTTCTTTTTTTGTTTTTTTTAAAACGAAGTAACCTTTCACTCCTAAACTTTTGTAAAGTTTTTTCAACGCAACAAAACTGTCTATGCTTTAATATACTAGGCCATCGGAAATTTTTTTTTTTTATCTTTCACTTTTTAGGGTTGGTTTTTTTTTTTTTTCCCTTTTTGTTTTTTTTTTTTTTACAAAGTCTTTAAATCATTTTTTGTGTTTGACTGGGCGGGTTTTGAGCGCTGTTAGTGCAAACTTTTTTAAATAGTTATCAGGCGTTTTTTTACAGAGGGGTTTGCGGTTTGTTTGGGATGTTACTGGCTGGAAGCGATGTAGTATTGAACGGGTTGCCGTTTTTTGGCCCGCTTTTGGTGTGCGCGTTTGTCTCTTTTGGGCGCATGGTTCGTGACCCCCCACGCGGAAGCTGGGGGACATTGGTGTTGGTAGAAGGGGGAAGAGAGTTTGCATCATTCGTTTCAAGAGAGCGGTAGTTCGTTTGGGGGTGCGCGTGCGCAAGCATTTGGGGCAAGCACGACCCACAACATTTCGCACTTCATTATTTATCTTTTTATATAAAAAATATTATATTTATATTTAATTTTAATTTATTATAAATATAAATTTTATATTTTCATAGATAATAGAAAGAAGATTGTCGATAGTTTTATGATAGATATGATATAGATTTTACGCCCACCCACTCCCTACCCTGCGCACAGGCATGTGCAAAACCAAAAAGTGCATTCTGTGTGTGTCCTCTCCCTCCCAAAAAACCCAAACCCCCCTTTAAAACCAAAACCCCACCCCCACACACAAACCCACCCACCCCCACACCCCCACACACCACACGCAACAAATCAGACAATCAAGCCAAAAATAAAAAACATTAAAGAACAAACCAAAGCACTGCAACCTCCCACAGAACAAAAAAAAAAAAAAAACCAAAAATGGGTTGTTTTTAAATAAGATCCCCCACATACCTACTCTCCGAAGGAAATGGACATACGAGTGAATGATATAAAAGTAAGATGTAAAAAAATGTGGTGTGGGAGAAGGGTAGAGACCCATTTTCAGGGTTTAAATTTTTAGGGGCGGCCCCCTCTCCCCCTCGCTGCTTTTCCTTCCATGGCCTTAAAAGAGGGGGCAGGGTACCCATTTACAGGGTGGGGTTTGGGGGGGGGGGGACTGTACTGAAAACAAGGCATGAAAAAGGTCACCCAAAACCCTTGGTACCACACTCATGCTGCTTAACCTTTGCTTGGGGAAAGGGGAGGGGGCTTCCCCACTGAGCTATCCGTTCCCCAACCATTTATTTAGCTATAGAATTTTTTCACGGAAAAAGGTTTTTTTTTGTGTGACTGCCGAAATTTAAAACAGAGAACGAAAGAGAAACCAGGCCCAGCACTTTTTCTGTTTTACCGTTATTTGTTTTTTGTTTTTTCTTTCGAAAAATACCAATTTTCGAAAGGGCATCGTGATGGTTGGTTTTTAACAGCTTGCCATTCACCATTGAAAACTGCTTTGTCCTGTAAAGTTAGGCCAGTGCAATGTCTATTTTTTTTTAAATTTTAGGAAAACAGAGCGGGGGGGGGTGGGGGGGGTTTTTTTTTGTTGAAAAAATTTCCAAGAAAAAATCTCTCAATATTTATGATTTTAAAGGGGGGGAAGGGTTGGACGTTATGGGTGGTTAACACCGTTTGACTTCAATTGTTGAGTTATGAAAGTCGTGGGTTTGGGAATGTGTCGTTGTTGGTGAAAAAAAATTATTAGGGTGGGGATTTTTACGATCTCTCAGGTAAACCTCAAAAAGGCAGCCTGCAGTGCCTTAATTCCCCTTTCCCTTTGTATACAATATATAGAGAATTTTAATTATGTTTTTTATTTTCATATTTTTATATTTTTTATATTGTGTGTTTTTTTTTAACAAACACCCTGAACTTGAAATAGGCCGTTGAAGACCCCTTATTTTTGTCAGCTTTTTTTAAAGGGGTTTACAGAAAAACCCCAACATGTCAGCAAACATCCCCGAAGTTGGAATGTGGTTACCTTTAGGGGGGGCCCCAAAAAACCAAAAAATGTCACATGCAAAATCTGCCCATTTTTGAACCTTGGGCTCTTCCGAGGAAAAATAAATAAAAGGGGAAACGATTTAAAAAATTATTCTCTTCCAAAAAAAGGAGCAAAAATGAAATCTCAAGGGTACTGTAGGTAAAATCTTACACGAATTTGGTGATGTTATTGGTCTTTTATTTAATCTACACAGCTTTTTGACCATGATATTGGTCTCTAATTTATTCTACACGCATTTGCCCTGTATTGGTTTTATTTAATCCAAGCATATTGCCCCAGGGTTATTGGTTCTTTTTTTTTTTCAACTGTCTTTGACCCTAAATTTTGGTACTTATTTTAATCTACACAGCATTTTTAATGGTAATTTTGGTCTTATTTTAATCTACAAAGCTTTTTTTGCGCGATGATATTGGTTCTTTATAATCAAATTTACCAGCATTTGACCTTGTTTTTGGTTCCCCTATGTTTAATCTACCAGCATTTGGGGCATGGTTGTTCTCTTTTATTTAATCTGCCAGCTTTGTTTTGCGTCCCGATTTGGGTCTATTTATTTAAACGTCGTTTTTCGACCCGGGATTGGGCCCCCCCTTTAAAAATTTAATCGCCCCCCAGCTTTTGCCCTTTTTGTGATTGTTTTTGCCCCTCCCCTTTTAAAAACTTTTTGAAAAGTTTTTTTTTTGTTTTTTAGGTTTCCCCTTTTTTTTTTTTTTTAAAACGGCGGTTTTTGTGATTGAGTCTTTGGGTTTTAATATTTGGGCGTTTTAAATTCATTTTCCCAAAAATTTTTCTTTTAGGGGGTTCCCAGGGGGGCAGGGGACGTTTTTTTCCCCTTTATACCAAACCCTATGCCAAAAAACCCCTTTCTTTACATAAGTGTGATACTTAAAAAATTGTGATAAAAGGAAACCCAAAAAACTTTAGAGTAGAGTTCCCTTGATTTTTTTTTTCCTGCTAAAGTACAAAAAAAAGTGTTCAGGGTCTGGGTTAATGGGCCAGCCCCGGGGGAAGGAAAAACAAGGAAAAATTAACCCGGGGGGTTTTTTTAAACCCCTTCAGTCCGAGTAACCCCCCTTCACTTTTCCTTGAGGAGGGGGAACGGTTTGATAGCGGCGTGCCCCTCTGGCGAATTTGTCGCCCCTTTTTTTTAAACCCCTTTAAAAGGATCCTATTTTTAAAAAAAACTAGATCCCTTTCTTTTGAGGGGGTTGTTCAAAAATTTAAGGGGTTACGTCAATATGACGGTTTTAAAGCTTTAAAGGGGTTTGTCCAAAAAAATAAGCGCTCTTGGGGGCAGGAATCATTGTACCCCTTTTCCCCCGGGGCATTTTTTTAAAAAGCACTTGGTTAGATGGCTTTTTGTAGGCCCTTTTCCCTGTCGGGAAAAAGTGCCCTGTGAGGGGGGAATTCGCCCCCTTGTTTTTTTCCCTTGTTTGGGGGTTAAAATTATCTGGCCCCAAAATTTTTTGAAAGTTTTCCAGCAAAACTTTTACATTTTTACTTGTAGGGGGGATTTTGAACAAGTTTTGGAAAGTTAGATTTGAAAAAGACAAAACCCCCGGGTGAGTGTTTCACCATCTTCTAAAGGGGCCCAAACCGGTTTTCCTTTTTTCCCCGTCCCCATTGCCATTTACAAATTTTCCCAGTTCTTCCCTTTCCCGGTGTTTTTTAAAAATTTTAAATTTTTCCTCCAAATTCACGGGGCTTTTTGTTTAGCCCCCCGTAGACTCTTTTTTTTAAAAAAACCCGTAAGTTGAAATTTGAAAGATTTAAACTTTTTTTTAAAGTTTTTTGCCCAAAAAAATTTTTGGGGAAATCTTTGGGGCCACCACCCCTGCATAGCCCTTTTGTTTTTTTGGGGTTTTTCCCAGCTCAATTTTAGGGCGAAATCATTTAAAAAGTTTCCCCCGGGCCCTGGGTTTTTTTTTTTTAGGGTTTTCAACAAGTTTTTGGAAAGGGTGTTTTTTTTTTTTATTTAGAAATGGGTTTTTCCCTTTGGGGGGCCCCGGCCCAGCAAAAAAAACACCATCAAAACCCAAAACCCTACACACCCCCGTTTCCCCCCAAAACCCTACATTGCACAATACAAAATCCCCCCAAAAATTTTTCCCCAGTATTTCCTTAAGCCCCCCCAAAAGAGTTAAAATTTTAAAAGGGCAAATTGTTTTGATCTTTAGGGCAACAACAAGGGGGGACTTTTGAGGGGCTAAAATTTTTTTTAGTTAAACGGGGGTTTTTTTTTAAAAAACATTTTGGGGGTTTTTTTTCCCGGTGGGGCGTTTTTAAAAAATTTCCACGCAATTCTGCCGGCATGAAATAAAAATTTGTTTTTTTAATCATTAAATGGTAAGTTTTTGGGTGAAAATAAAACTTTTTTTTAAAAAGTTTCCCCTTGTACCCTTTGTACTTTAAAAAGGCCCCCTTTTTTTCCCCCAAAATGGAGAACCCCCACAAAAAATTTAAAAAGTTTCGAGGGAGTTAAAAAGGGGGGGGGCCCCATGTGCAAACCCCCGGAAATTTCTTGCGCACTTTTTAAAATTCCTGTTCCGCTTTTTCGTAAGGGGGTAGGACATGATCCCCCGGGGGGGAAAGAGTGCCAAGATTTAAAAAACTGCTTCCCAGGGGATGGATTTTTAAAAAAAGAAATCAGGGTTTATTCTTTTACCCTCGATATCAAAGAATTAATAAATAAATAAAAAAAATTTTAAATAAGATAAAAAAAAAAATAAATTTCCAATAAATAAACACATTTACAAGCCACGCCCACAGCCCACACCCACACACCACCCCAAAACCCCCACACACACACCCCAACCACACAAAACACACACACACCAACAACACCCCCCACAACACCCACACCACACACACACCAATTTACAAAAAAATTAAACCCTCAAAAATTTTCAAGATCTACATTTTGAAAAAAAGTTGCTTCTTCGGAAAAAAAATTCACTACAGCCCCAAAAGAAATAGATTTTGGGTTTTGGGAAAAAAAAAAAAACGGGGAAAACCCAAAATTTTTTAAAAAAAAAGGAAAGTGTAAATTTTGGGGGTTTTTAAAAAAAAAAACCCTTTTTGGGGGGGGGGGTGGGGGGGGGGGGGGGTGGGGGGGGGGGGGGGGGGGTGAGGGGTTGGGGTTTTGGGTGAGGAATCAAAGGCAAGCTTTTTTTTTTTTTTATTTTTTATTTTTTTTTTAAATTCTATTCTTTTTTTGGGAGGATAATGGAAAAACCCCCCACTCATGTCTTTTTTTCATCCAACCCGTGGTTTGCGTTTTTGTAAATTTGTCTCTGTTCCCCCCGGCCCAAAAGGGCCCAAACTCTTACAAAAAGGGGAAAGGGGGTTTAACTTTTTTTGGGGAAAAAATTTTTTGAATCCCCTTTCGCACAAAAAGGGGGCCCGGTTTAGTGTCTATCCGAAAGATTTTTAGGGGAGAGCGGAGTCAGCACTGATGTTAATCCAGGGGAAAAAATCCCCTCGAACGGGAATTGAACACGGACCCGTCAAATTGCGAGCGCAATGTTCGACCACTGGGCTTCTCGTCCCCCCCTTTTTTGAAGACTGCAGATCATCATGAGTGTGGTCTATCACTTCTTCAAAGAAGATCAACCCTCAAAGCTAGTTTTTTTATCGACAAGATTTTGAACATACATTAAACAGATTTAATTAGAAAGATGACCTTCTGAGGAAATTAATTCAAAAAGGAAAAGGAACAAAAAGGATAAGAGAAAAAAGACAGAGAGGGGAGAGGAGAGAGAGAGGAGAAGGAGGAGGAGAGGTGGGGAGGGGGGAGGGGAGGGAGAGAGGGGAGGAGGAGGAAAATGAGCTGGGGAGGAGAGAGGAGAGAGAGAAGGAGAAAGAGAGAGGAGAGAAGGAGGAAAGGGGGGACGAGAGAGGAGAGAGGGGAGAGAGAGAGGAGGGAACAGACAGAAGACAGACAGACGGGACAGACAGACAGAGAGGGACGGGGACAGGACAGACAGACAGAGATAGAGAGGGGACAGAGGGGAAGACAGGAGAGACCAGGAGAGAGACAGAAGAGAGAGACAGAGGAGGGGGCGGAAGGGAGAGAGAGAGGAGAGACGAGAAGAGAGGACGATGGAGGAGAGAGTGGAGAGGGAGGGAGAGAGAGAGGAGGGAGGAAGAAGAGACAGACAGACAGGACAGGACAGACAGACAGACAGACAGACAGACAGACAGACAGATAGAACAGACAGACAGACAGGAGAGACACAGAGAGAGAGATACAGAGAGACAGAGACAGAGAGACAGAGAGACAGGAGAGACAGAGACAGAGACACAGAGAGAGAGAGACAGAGAGAGAGAGGAGACGAGAGAGATGAGAGAGTTGATTTTTTATTTGTCTAGGAAAAAAAAGGAAATATAGTGTGCTTTCAGCAGAAAGGAAATCTTGATGATGCATTTAAAAGTTGAACAAGATTTATAGGGTTGTAGTGTTGTGCTCCTGAATATCTTTGTAAAGAGATCAAAAGGAGAAGTGGCCCGTGTTGATTCAAGGAGGTTTAATGCTTTATGCTCCCTCTGTCCTCTTTTTTGTCTCTGTTGCGTCAGTCTGTCTGTCTGTTTCTATTCTTGACTGTCTCTTATCTCTATTTCTCTCTGTCTCTGTATCTCTCTATGTCACTCTTTTTTCTCTCTGTTTAATGCATTTATGTTTTCTGGTTCTCATCGCTTTCCTTTAATGTACTAGACAGATAGAGAACCGAAGACCGAGAAAGAGAGAGAGAGAGGAGAGAGAGAGAGGGAGGGGAGGGAGAAGAGGAAGAGAGAGAGGGGAGAGAGAGAGAGAGAGAGAGGAGAGGAGGAGGGGAGGGAGAGAGATGGGAGAGAGGGAGGAGGAGGAGTAGGAGAGAGAGAGATGAGAATGATGTTTTTGAGGAGGGAGAGGGGCGAGAGAGAGGAGAGGAGGAGAGGAGAGTGGGAGAGAGAGAGAGGGAGTGGAGAGAGGAGGGGGGGAGGAGGGGGAGACGAAAAAGGGGGGGGAGGGTTAAAAAGCATTTAACTATCGCACGAAAGGCA
>CM060317.1:13307774-13312774 GCA_030674155.1 Stramonita haemastoma
TGCTCCCTGTGCTGTAATGTGCTGTATTGTGCTGTTCTATGTTATGATCTGCTGTACTGTGTAGTGCTGTGTTGTGCTGTACTATACTGTGTTGTGCTGTGCTGTGCTGTGCTGTACTGCGCTGTGCTGTGTTGTGTTGTACTGTGTTGTTCTGTGCTGTATTATGTTGTGCTGTGTTGTGTTGTGCTGTGCTGTGCTGTGCTGTGCTGTACTGTATTGTACTGTACTGCACTGTGCTGTGCTGTGCTGTGCTGTGCTGTGCTGTACTGTACTGTGTTGTGCTGTGTTGTGCAGTGCTGTGTTGTACACGTGCTGTGTTTTACTATTTTGTGTTGTGTTGTGTTATGCTGTGCTGTGCCGTGTTTTGCTGAACATGCTATTATAGTTTTCACCATTAAAAAACCTTTTGTTGGTGTTATCAATGCTATTGAAATGCACGCCGCTGATATTAATCAGAGTGCTGTTTTTGCAAGGGGGTTCATTTATTTCATGATGCCCTTCTATAGCAAAACACACCGACAAATCTGATGACGACAGTTCTCCCAGGTAAGGATGAGGGCAGAAGGAAAAAAGAGGCAGACCACCAACATCCTACATTGCCAACATCACTGAGGTCAGTGGTCTGGGAGGGCTACAGGAGATGGTAGAACTCAACAGAGACCTGCGCCAGAGCCAGAAACGTTGACCTGCGCCAGAGCATCGTATAGAAGATAGAAAATGGAAAGAAGGTGAAAAAGATACAGCACGAAACAGTACAGAAAGGACGAATCATACAGTTCAGGTGAACTACATGCCCTGCACACAATGCTGCTGAAGCCGTGAAGGTATAGTACGTGACCAAAAGCGTTCCTCAAAAGTCAGTACTCGACTGCAAGCGGAAGGGAAAAAGTAGGTCACATGTAAGGGGAGTTAAGTGGAAAGACGTGTACTGGTAGCAACTGTGGGGTCATGAAGGAGCTCAGGGTTTATTCAGGTGGAAACTACCCGTCAATAGTGAGCATTTTTATGGTAAAATTCGATACCAGACTGCCACGATCTGAACCAGAGATCAGGAAGAAGATGGGAATGAAGTGACAATAATAGCAACAACAGGCAACCACAGTAGCAGCAGCAGCAGCAGCAGCAGCGACAGCAACAACAGAAGGAAAATAAATGATGTAATGATAGCAAAAAATCTTAGCAAATGTATTAATGCATGCTTGCCAACAAACTTAGCACACGTATGAATACATGTTTACTAACAAAACGTTGTGCACGCATCAATGCATATAAACCAACACACGTAGCACACGTATGAATGCATAGATACCAACAAATGTAGCTCACATACAATGCATATATGTTTTATAAACATACTAACATACGCAGTACACATATAATTCATATATGCCAACCAACGTAGCACACGTGTGATGTATATATACTAACCAGTTCGGCAATAGCACATGCATTACTGCATGTTTGCAACAAACTTAGCACAGTATGAACGGGGGACGGAACAGGCTGATGGTTGGTGCATTGCCCGTTACGCTGAAAACCTGCTGACCCGGGATTGAATCAAGGGGATATTTTCCCCTGGAGTTAACATCAGTGCCAACTCCACTAATCCCCAAAAGTCCTTCGGATGAGACTATAAACAGAGGTCCCGTGTACGAATGCGCGTAGAACACCTTGCGCACACTTTACAATCTGATCCGCTTTTCAAAAACGTAGTCCTCTGTGTGTTGGTGGGAACGGATAACAAATTTTACACAGCCGCATGTTTACGGGGACTGAACGTAAAACAACACATGATTGTTTGTTCCATCATCCTAAAAATAAAAGAAATAGAATATATAACACAATTTTAAAATGCATGTTCATCAAGAAACATAGCGCACATATAATGTATACACAGACAGACTTGGCACACATGTTGATTCGTGTTTGCCAATAGACGCATTACAGCATCTGAGATCGTGGGTCCAAACGTCAGCTGGGACATATCTTGTGAGAAGGAACTCCATTTCCCCTGGAAGTGTTTTTTTTTATCGAGGATAATGGAATAAGCATTAGTGTGCTTTTTTACATCCAGTCCCCGTCCGTATGCAGTTTTGTAAATCTTGTCATCTGTTCCCACCGGCACACCATGGCCTACTCTTACGAAAAGTTCTTCGAGTGAGAAGGCCAATTGTTGTCGGTGGGATAGGTATGACAAGGGAATATCCAGCATGCGCCTGGAAGTGACTGAGCTTCGCCTGGTTAATATTTTTTACTACTTAGATAATTCAGTGTGGGTATTTTTCGAATCTGGAAAAAAAGTTATAGAGAAGGGGAATCATAGTCAAGTTGTACTTATCAACAGATTCTTCTTCTTTGTTTGAAAGCTCAAACAGCAGTTATGGCTGTCTGTCCTATGAGCGAAAATACATTGCGCTGCCGTTAAGCGCCTGACAAATCAGGCTCAGCATATCCGACACTGGCGAGGAAGAGAATACTCTTTCAAATATCTGGCTAAAAGGAGAGGCACGGGAATAGACCAAGAAGGCAGAAAGTGGACAAAAAGAAGGTGACAGGAAGAAAAAGAACAAGGTGGAAAGAAAGAGAGGGATAGAAAGGAGAGAATTCCTAGTACAGAATTTCCAGAGGGCGGCAGAAATGCTATTTTTACTGACAGGTCCTCGGTATACCTGCAGAGAATCAAGTAGAGATGTGTTTGTATATGTGTGTGCGTGCGTGCGTACGTGTGTGTATGTGTGTGTGCGTATGTGTGTATGTGTGTGTGTGTGTTGCGTGTGTGTGTGTGTGTGTGTGTGTGTGTGTGTGTGTGTGTGTGTGTGTGTGTGTGTGTGTGTGTGTGTGTGTGTGTGTGTGTGATTGTATGTGTGAAGTGTGTGTGTGTGTTGTGTGTGTATTGTGATTGTGTGCGTGCATGCTTGCGTGCGTGCGTGCGTGTGTGTGTTTACTGAAGAGCAGACAAAGCACAGGTGCACGTTATCAACATGGTATCCAAACCCCACCGACACAGGTTGTTTTTTTTTTACTGCTATCTTTTGGGGTTACTAGCATTTCTAAACGCTTAAACACATTAACATCCCCGACATCGGAATGCAGCTACCTTTATGGTGGGCAAAAATGGCTGCATACGCAAAAATCTCATCAAAGTTGAGCTTTAAAGCTCTATCCAAGGTAAAAAAAAATATCACAGTTTATTAAACGGATTTACGCATGTATTCATGCTCGCACACACGCACACACGCACGCACGCACGCACACACACACACACAAATACAGGCACGCACACATACACACAAACATGCGCGCGTGCAGACAGACAAACACACACACACACACACACACACGCACGCACATACACGCATAAACGCACACAAACACACACACGCACGCACGCACGCACGCACGCACGCACGCACGCACGCACACACACACACACACACACACACACACACACAGAGCGAAGAAAGAGAGGGAGACGGAGAGAAAAAGAGAGAGAGAGATAGACAGGTACAGAGACAAACAGAGAGACAGACAGACAGAACAGATAAAGGCGGTCTGTTGATCGTCCCCATGTGTTTCACAGCCCTATGAAATAGCACAATCACCTGCGGTTGTCGCCTGTTACACTTTTATGCTCTCACGTTGCCACACAGAATTTTTATATTTCCTGTTATTTATTTAGGATGTTGTGAGTGTGTATGTGTGTGATTGTGTGTGTGTGTGTTTGTGTGAGCGTGTGTTTGTTTGTGTGTGCGTGTGTGTTTGTGTGTGCGTGCACGCATGCGTGTATGAAAATTTCGTTGCCCTGAACCCTAAAAGAAAATTCTAAAATAAGTCACAAAGCTTTGAGAAAAAGCAGACAAACCATCACCAAAATGATAGCACCTGGCATGGCTTCAAAAATGACAAAAAGAGATTAAAAGTAAAGCAAACCAAAACAAATAGTAAACAAAATAAAAACACACAAACCAAAACAAAGCAAAAATAAAACAAGCAAAATCAATTCAAAGTAAACGAAAAGTTAAAAAAAAAACAACTTAACAAAAAAGGACAAAAAAAAGAATCGTAACCAACAAAGGACTTTAAAAAAGCAAACGTAACTCTGTAAATGGGTACCTGCCCTCTTTAGGGACAAGGAAGGTAAAGCAGCGAGGGAGATGAGATGGGCGCCGCCCTCATCATGCTGGCCCCTAGAGAAGCTGAGGTTTCTGATGCCTCGCTCCCCCACGACCGCCTAGGTTATGGGACGCCTTTACCTTTATTTTTAACTCTGAAAGGACAAGACCCAGACTAAGGAGAAATCGTGGTACTCTGTGCTACTGAACACTGAATTAAACGGTTACGGGAAGAAACTGGAAAGTGATCGTTCTCTGTCGTTCTTCCTGTCTTCCCCCCATTGCCTTCCACTTCTTCTTCTTCCACTGATGATAAGTAACCTTGCCTCATTACTGATAACCGTGTGATCTAAATTTGGCATATCATTAACTGACTTTTCTCCAAACTTCCAGAGAAGTCATGAAGGCAATGTAAGGAAATGTGTCGGCAATGTGTCTTTAATAAGCTGATTTTTGCAGAGACTGTCTCGTTCAGATCGCAAGCTAGATGTGGAGTATGTCCCAGTGATCTATGCCAGGGGACCTCAATCTATAGCTTCATCCCGAGGATTTACGCAGGAATGGAGCCGGTACCAGTGTTAACTCCAGAGGGAAATTTCCTCAAAAAGGGACAGCTTAGTTGCGACTTGAACCCACGCTCTCAGATAACCGTGTGAATATGAGTTTGATGCTCTAGCCACTAAGCCCTTCTGCCCCATTTTCCATCCCAGCCCCCAACAGTATTAGGATACTAGTGATCTGCCACAGGCTATGTAACGCTGTATTTTGAAGGAATAAAAGCAGGATATGTCTGACTTAAATGTAAAAAGCTACTAATAAAATCATCTTGCAGAGATCCGTTTATTCGTTTACTTTTTTTGGGGGGAAGGATGCATGAAAAAAATAAAG
>CM060317.1:13315274-13322774 GCA_030674155.1 Stramonita haemastoma
TCTATCTATCTATCTATCTATCTATCTATCTATCTATCTATCTATCTATCTATCTATGTCTGTGAATAAAAATACACATGTATGTATGTATGTATGTATGTATGTATGTATGTATGTATGTATGTATGTATGCATGCATGCATGCATGCATGCATGCATGCATGCATGCATGCATGCATGCATGCATGTCTGTATGTATTTATGTATTTATGTATGTATGTATGTATTTATGTATTTGTGTATGTATGTATTTATGTATGTATGTATGTATGTATGCATACACTAGTTTTTGCCTTTGAGTATCATTCTTGGTATTACACAGTCATACATTTTTAATGTGTTCTGCTGTTAGGGAGGAACATTAGTCTTATCTTGTAATGGGTAATTTAGCGAAACAAACCTGCTACTTGGATGGTAAAGGGATGAACAGAGAGAGAGGAGAGAGAGAGAGAGAGAGAGGAGAGAGAGAGAGAGAGAGAGAGAGAGAGAGAGAAGAGAGAGAGGAGAGAGAGAGAGAGAGATGAGAGGAGAGTGGAGAGAGAGAGAGAGAGATGTATAAGAGTGAAGAGTGGCAAGAGAAGAGAGAGAGAGAGAGTAGAGAGGAGAGAGAGAGAGAGAGAGAGAGAGAGAGGAGAGAGAGAGAGAGAGAGAAGAGAGAGAGGAGAGAGAGAGAGAGAGAGAGAGAGAGAGAGAGAGAGAGAGAGAGAGAGAGAGAGAGAGAGAGAAGAGAGAGAGAGAGAGAGAGAGAGAGAGAGAGGAGTGAGAGAGAGAAGAGAGGCAAAAATTGAAGCCCAAGGCTCAAGAGGAATTTACATCGTTGGAGGTGGAATCGGAAAACATGAGTGCAGCTTGACATTTCTGACAGTGCAGTCTGGGTGCACATGGCACCTCTAAAGCGCAGAGAGCAATCGTCAGAAATGAATGGTAAATGTGTCCCTTGGTGGAGGTGCGTGGTGATGAACGATTTATATGCATCTCCAGAGATGTGCCAGTAGAGATTTTCCTAGTTTTTTTTTCTCTAAGATCTGCAGATCATTTGGGGATAGGATGGTGGGAGTATGATTCATAATATTTTGTTGTTGGAAGGTTTTCTGCATCATGTGCTTGTATGAGTATGGTAGCTTGCTGTTGTTGCTACTGCTTTGTGACACTAGTTTTTCTCTTGTATTTAAATGTATGTTTAATCTTGGTACACCTTTTGGAAGAGTAGGCCATTCTGCACTGGTAGGAACAGATAACAAAATACTTTTTTGAAAAACTTAAGCACACATGTGTCCTGTTGAAACACCATCCTGGAAGTTAGAATACCCCTCCATAAACTGTGTACAAAAAATTGCATTGGTTAGTCTAGCCAAGGAGTAGAAAAAAATAATAACAATATGCAGATAAACTAAGTTTTTCATTGGTTTTAAAACCTGTTTGTGCTTCTGTATCAAAATAAAGACTGAAGCTGTGTTAAAAGCTAAGAACACTTTCTGTACATGTGATTTAAATTTAGATGAAGTAAAATGTAGCCAGAAATAGTTAAATATTTACTGGTCAAAATTGTTATTGTGCATTCCCCAGCATAATATCCTGGTAGTTTCCCACAGGTTGTGCTTTTTCTCACTCAACCCACTTAAAAATCACTTTGAAGCACTAACTACACACTGGATGAGAACCTTGCATATGTGGCAGTTTTCAAGTACATCACCATATTTTCAGACATACTCTGATATGTGTGATATATAACTGAACAACTGAGCCAATAATATAACAACAAAACGTCCTAGTAGAATTATCAGGGGCTGGAATGAGTAGTTAGAGAGAGAGGGGGAAGAGAGAGAGTTAGAGAGAAAGAGAGACAGAGACAGGGAGAGAGAGAGACAGAGAGACAGACAGAGACTGACAGATAGTCAGACAGACAGTCAGACAGACACAGAGAGACAAAGAGAGACAGAGAGACAGTTGATGAGCATTATTCTTTCATTTTTTCATCCTTACTTTCTTTACCTATTTCTTCACTAATGATTCTTAATTGAGCCATTATCATCATTCATACAGTTAACTTCAAACAATCATGTACTCCTTAACTGCAGACATTACAATAAATCATACTTGCTAATAGTTCATTCAGATGCCAAAAATAAAACTGCCAAAAGTTGATACTTCAGACTTTTCCAGTTCCTAAGCATTCCAGAATTGCTATATGGAGCCCGGAGATTTATGGGCATTACTACTGGGACAAGGATACAAGGAGGAGGCAATTCTATCAGTTTGCTTAGCACAGCACCATCGAGGTCCATAGATGGTCTAAAAGCAGAGACCAGTGCCAGGAAAGGACCCTGAAGTATGAGAGTGACGAGTGGTGTAATTCAAGGGCACAACTCAAAGAAAATTTACATCGTGGGAATTGGAAACTGTGAGTGCAGTCGGACATTTGTGATAGTATAACCTGTGTGCATACAGTACCTCTAAGCATTCATCAGAGATGGGCTCGTGAATTTTTCTCTAGGTTGGGTGTGTGGTGCTAAACCATTTGCATGCATCTCCAAGGATCTGCAAAAAAAGACACATTGATTTAAGACTCAGGAAGCTTTTGGGATGATAAAACCATTAATGTCATGCTGGATGGTTTAATTCTAGAACACATGATCAAATGATTGCTTATTGGTATTATCTGTTAATGATCAAGATGATATTTAGGATTATTCTTTTATTCTGCAGGTCAGCTAGACTGTTATTTTTGTATTAGCGTTACACACTTCTGTAGTAAATCAGAATGTTACCTCTGTAATAATGGTATGTTATTTACATTCTGCTCTAGCTGTTTCAGTGCAAGCAGATGTATGTAAAACTTATAGATGTGATTCTGGTAGTTGTTGGTAGAGATGGTGGTGTTGATGTTGTGTATTTTCCAAGCTTTATTTTCTGGAGGCATTAGCGATGCCCAGAATATGTATTGCCTTACTCATCTTACTAGCAAATCACTGAGCTATTAGTACATATTGGATGAGGAGTTTACGTGTATAGCTGTTTTCAAAACCTCATCATGTAAGCAGCCACACTCTGACTTGTATGATCTGTAATTTTACAAATATGCCAATATATCAGAACAAGCTTATCAAATAAGGGAGGGAGAGAGAGAGAGAGAGAGAGAGAGAGAGAGAGAGAGAGAGAGAGAGAGAGAGAGAGAGAGAGAGAGAGAGAGAGAGAGAGAGAGAGAGAGAGAGAGAGGTCAACACTTGTCTATCTTTCATCCTTCTTTTCTCCTTCTGCCTCTTTATATCTCCATCTTTATCTCCAATTAGTCCTCACTGAATCATCTCTCATATCTACAAAGATCACTTAGGATCAGGCACATCTCCATCACAGACATCAGAACATCATAACTCTAGCTAATGATCTACTCAGGTACCAAAGAAAAGTGCTAGAATGGATGCTTCAGACTTTTCCAGTTCTTAAAGCAGTCTAGAATTTTCTATGTCAAGAGGAGTTGATAGGGTATTAAAATGGAACAAGGAATATGAGAAGATAGGGCTAATTATAGTAGTTTGCTTAGCAGCACACCATCTGCATCCTGTGCATGGTCTAAAAGCAAGGACTGGTGTTGGAAGGAGAGACCGAAAGATGAGAGTGAGAAAGGGGCAAAATTGAAGGGCAAGGCTCAAGAGGAATTTACATCGTTGGAATCGGAAAACATAAGTGCAGCTTGACATTTCTGACAGCGCAGTCTGGGTGCACATGGCACCTCTAAAGCGCAGAGAGCAATCGTCAGAAATGAATGGTAAATGTGTCCCTTGGTGGAGGTGCGTGGTGATGAACATTTTATATGCATCTCCAGAGATGTTCCAGTAGAGACTCCTAGTTTTTTTTCAGATCTGCGAATCTGTTGGGATAGGAAAGTCAAAGAATAACTGGTTTTGATTATGCTGAAAAGTTTTCTAGGTTATGTGGAACCAAAGTTGCTTGTTGATGTTACTCTTGCGTGTTGAAGACGATTTACCTTTTGTTTCTGCTGCTGATCAAATAGATTTTTTTTAAAGAATAATATGTATGTATCTAAACAGAGTGTACTTCTGCATTTGAATTAGGAAATTCTGTTGTATTATTTTGGGGTGAAATTATGGTATGTAAAACTCATTAACTCAATGGAGTCCATCCGTATGAAAGCATAATGTGCTTCTGAATTGAAGTTATATTTAGCTGCATTCGTTTGTGTTATAGATGTTATGAAATCTATGTAAAACTCATTGCATGTGCTTCCGTGTGCTGTCAATGTTGTTGTTTTAGCTCATTACCAAGCTTAATATGTTATGGATGTAAAATTTACACAATAGTGCTTATTTCATTATCCTTGAAACTAAAGAACAAATACACTGATAAATAGATGAATGAAAATAATAAATAAACAGATAAATGGATGATAAATAGATAATGAATAAGTAAATAAATAAATAGGTCACCCTGAATATGCACTATATCTTATTCATTCAACCTTGGAACCACTGTGAGACCATATGTACACACTAGATGATGTGTCTATGTGTATCATTATGTTCAAGCACTTTGCATTATAATTCGCCATATTTTTCTGACTTCATTGAATGATAATTTAACATATTAACATCATAATAAAACATACTCATGGAATAATGAAGGGGGAAAAGAAAAAGTTACTGACAGAGATAACTCAAACTCGATAATGGGAGTGAGAGAGAGAGAGAGAGAGAGAGAGAGAGAGAGAGAGAGAGAGAGAGAGAGAGAGAGAGAGAGAGAGAGAGAGAGAGAGAGAGAGAGAGAGAGAGAGAGAGAGAGAGACAGAGACAGACAGACAGACAGACAGACAGACAGACAGACAGACAGACAGAGACAGACAGACAGACAGAGACACAGAGAGAGAGAGACAGAGAGAGAGAGAGAGAGAGAGAGAGAGAGAGAGAGAGAGAGAGAGAGAGAGAGAGAGAGAGAGAGAGAGAGAGAGAGAGAGAGAGAGAGAGAGAGAGAGAGAGAGAGAGAGAAGGATTTGTCTTTCTGTATTCCTTTATCTGTCTCTTTCTGTCTCTGCCTACGTTTCAACTTGCTTCTTGCTGAGCTATCAGTCATATTTACACACACACACACACACACACACACACACACACACACACACACACACACACACACACACACACATATATATATATATATATATATATATATATATATATATATATATATATATATATATATATATAATATATATTACAAGCGCGCACGCGCGCATTAATCACAATCATTAGAATATCATTTCACCAGCTCGCAATCTATCCATACACAAAATAACGCTAAAACTGATAGTTTAGACTTTCCCTGGTTCTTGGGAACATTACGTATCTTTTTATGTGGAAGAACGATGATAAGGCACTAGACATGGCGCAAGAATTGCAAGAAGGGGCTTGATTATAGTGGTTTGCTCAGCAGCCCAATGCCCGCAATCTATACGTGGCCTATGGCCCACATGTAGAGAATGGTGGTGATGGTGGTGGTGGTGAGGGTGGTAATGGAGGGGGGGGGGGCTGGGAAAGGAGAGGCTGAGTGAAGGTTGGGGGTTAGGGGTGGATGCTGAAGGTTGGGAATGAAGACTGGCAAAAATTGCTGGACTCAAGCAGAATTTGTGTCCTCGATATTGGAAAACGTGAGTTCAACTTGACATTTCTGATACAGGGTCTAGGTGCATGGGGTACTTACTTCCAAGCGCAGAAGCAATTTTCTGACATGATTTGTAAATTTGCCGCTTTAGAGGGGTGTGTTGTGATGAGTATTATTTATATGCATCTCCAGAGATCTACAAGTAAATATATCTTATATTAGGACATGCAAAGGTTTTCGTATAGTCTCATTGAAGTGTAATTGTTAATGTTGGGCTATAGGGTTTCCTAGGTCCTGTGTGCCCAAGATATTTTATTAATGCCACTGTTGCATAGTGGAAACACTTTCCTTGCGTTTGCTATTGTTTGTTGTTAGTGGTATGTTTTTGCAGGTCAAATAAGCTATCTAGTGCTTTTTAAATTATGTTATTGGCTTCTGTTAAAAGCATATAATGTACTATAGAGTTAAAGCTATGGTATTAAGCTGAATTTGTTCAGATGTAATTGTTTGTAAAGCTATTTGAATGTGCTTAGGTAATCAAGCTGTGATGATTTGCTGTAAACCATCTTTCATTATAATCAAATGCATGATTATAGATTTGGTTTACTGTAATGCCGCATTAAACAAAAACATTTTTCGATAAAAACCTTTTCCCAGATATAATCACCCAAATGAATAACTGAATAAAAAACAAACATTGTGTACCTCAGTTATGTACCAAAAAGGGTTAGTAAGCTCTATGGTTTCAAGTGTATATGTGTGTTTCTTTTGAAATTAAAGCACTGCTGAATGAACCACGTTAAAAATCGCCAGTGTTGGGTCTGATCTGGGGACAGTTTGCCATTATGACACCATAGTCTTAGAGTCTGGGGCTTAGTGCGAAGTATCAGTGAGTTATACTGATCAGTCTTTGTCCTTAACAGGCATCTTCTGTCCGAGCTGCTGTCACTTTCTCAGCTGCTCAGAGGAGGTTTTTGTCTATACGCCCGTCTGTGTGTGTGTTAGTGTACTAGCGTCATAAACTCACTCACATGTGCGCACACACTTGCACAAACACACGCATGCACACACACATACATTCATACATACATTCAGACATACATACATACATACGTACGTACGTACGTACGTACATGCGTGCGTGCGTGCGTGCGTGCGTGCGTGCGTACATACATACATACATACATACATACATACATACATACATACATACATACATACATACATACATACATACATACATACATACATACATACATACATACATACATACATACATACATACATACATATTGTTCTGAAAAGTCTAAGAAGGCTAAGACCTGCTCAGGTCTACATTTTATTTCACATTATCTAAAGCCCTGTCATTCACAACAGATTTAAGCTTTTTAGAAAAATCTGGGGGAAAAAACATGCAAATTACTTCTACGAAGAGATGTTGTAGCTGCTTTTATAACTTTGTTTTTTGATTCATGAACATGCCATTTTGACAACGTAGTTCTGACATTTTTCCTCCCTTGGGTAGAGCTTTTAGATTCACTAATGGTGAGATTCTGTATTATGCGACCGTTTTTACCCACCATTAAGGTATTCGCATTCGGACTCCGACATGGTGTCTAAACACTTGTGTGCAGGCGTTTTCTTACATTTCACCATCCGTTCCTTCTGGCAGAAAATGGCATACTCTTCCAAAAGGTGGAACATGTTTTTAATGTATGTGCAAGATGTTCTGCGTATGATTGCACACAAGGCCTTAATTTATAGTTTCATGCGGATTTTTGGGAGAGTAGAGTTAGTATGATGTGAACCCCGAGTCAAAATGCCCGAAAACTCCTTGGTGGCTCGACCCGGGCTGTGAGATTCTGCAACGCTGTAATCATTGATCTACCC
>CM060317.1:13330274-13350274 GCA_030674155.1 Stramonita haemastoma
CAAACTAAAACACATACACATTAGTCCCATGTTTTAGCTATCATCTTCAAAGTCAGAATGCAGCTAACTTAATGGTGATTAAAAATGGTGGGATACGCAAAACATAATGGATGATGAACCTTGGAGCTCTTGCGAAAGAACTAAAAAGAAAAAAACCTTTCCTACTCTTTTCCCATTTCTGACGGTGTGCAAACCAAAAACCAAAACCAAAACAAACAAAACAAAACAGAAAAAAGCTACTCTGATAGGAAAACAAGTACAGTTGCATACAGGAACAAGAAAAAAAAATTATGGGTGGCGCTGCTCTTGTGGCGACGCGCTCTCCCCGGGGGGAGCAGCCCGAATTTTACGCAAAGAAATCTACTGTGACATAAATTGGTATAAAAAATATATTATTGAGCGTTTTCTCTGAACCTTTTTGTAGCTGTTAAAACAAACTGTATTGTCACTATTTGTCCTGTTCCTTCCACAGCTGCCTATGCTATCATTCTTCTTCTTCCTCTTTTCTTCTTCTTCTTCTTCTTCTTCTTTTCTTCTTCTTCTTCTTCTTCTTCTTCTTCTTCTTCTTCTTCTTCTTTTTCTTCTTCTTCTTCTTGCATTCTTTGCATTCTTTGCATTTTCTTTATTTTATTATTGTTGTTGTTTTGTTATTATTATATTATTATATTATTATTATATTTATTAATATTATTCTTTGCATTCTTTGCATTCTTTGCATTCTTTGCATTTTTCTTATTTTATTATTATTGTTGTTGTTGTTTTATTATTATTAATATCATTTATTATTTATATTATATTATTTTTTATATATTTTATATTATTATTATTGTCATCTCATCATCATAATATCATTCTTCTTTTTCTTCTTCTTCTTCTTCTTCTTCTTCTCTTCTCTTCTTCTTTTCTTCTTTTCTTCTTTCTATTTACTTATCATCATCATCATTATTCCACCGGCTTGTTTCATCTTCTTAGGAACTGGCACAGTGCCCCAGAGCCAAAGCGTCGTTGTAAGTGGCAAGCTCTGGCATTGAGGTGGCAGCTGAAGAGACCGTCAGGGCGGTGTTTTTATCAGGATGCGCTGCTGCTGCTGATGCTGAGAGCTTGAGTGGCTGCCAGCGATTTGTACTGGCATGATGCACTTTGAATATTCAAGGATATGAGGAATAAAGGACGAGTAGAAAAATAAAGGAAGAAATGAATGAACGAGCAAATGAAGGAATGAATGGAGTAATGATTAAATACGAACGAATAAAGGAAAAGAATACAAGAAATTAAGGAAGGTCGTGTGTATATATTTATGAGTATGATTATGCACAAAAAGCAAGCATGCACACGTGTGTGTGTGTGTTGTGTGTGTGTGTGTGTGTGTGTGTGTGTGTGTGTGTGTGTGTGTGTGTGTGTGTGCTTGTGTGTGTGTGTTGTGTGTGTTTGTGTTTGTGTGTGTGTGTGTGTGTGTGTGTGTGTGTGTGTGTGTGTGTGTGTGTGTGTGTGTGTTTGGTGTGTGAGAGAGATAGAATTTTGATGTGTGTGTTGGTGTGTATGTGTGTGTGTATCTATTGATCTGCCACTCTATCTGTCTATTACTGTATTTGGTTGTAATGTCTCTATATATCTATTTTTCCCTCTGTGTCTGTGTCAGTGCATCTACGAGTGTGTCTGATTCTGTGCAAGCATATCTGTGCACACATTTCATTTCTGAATCATTACTCTGCTAATGTCGAGAGTGATATCACAAGTGTATGATCTGCACACTCCACCAATCTAGCCAAACATAAAGCATCCAGTGCCATAGTCCCTGCCCTCCTATCCTATACCAGACACAGCATCAATGTTTGATCGAGTGTACCAGCATGACGATCCAAAATGGGTGATTGACACATAACATAGAGAGACATAGCTGTGTGTCCATTAACAAGTTTGCACACGATGAACAATGCATGCAACTAATGGCTCTATTCATTCATTTCATGGCAGTACCTTGGGAGTGGACTCTTCACAGTTAGCACAGCCATGAGCAGGTCTGGTGTTGGTTTAGGCTTCTGGTTTGTGTTTGTCTCATTTTGTTCTCTTTTATGTGTCCTGTGGGCTTTTCATTTTAGGTGATGCTACATATCACAATTATCTTGATCATTTTGTTTGGTGCTTTGTGATATTTTCTTGCAATGTCAAACAACAAATTTTGATATGATAAGGATAATATCAACAACAACAACAGCAACAATCATAACAACAACAGAAAAAAAAACGAAAAAGATCAGTAAAATTCGAACACACACGCAGACATACACAGACACACAGACATCTCTCTCTCTCTCTCTCTCTCTCTCTCTCTCTGTGTGTGTCTGATGTCTCAGTATGACGTTTAAGTATGTCAAAACAACAGTTTGTAACACTATTACAATGACGTTAATCAAAATTGATGTCATACCATCACGTCATCGTAATAAACACCCCCTGAGGAAGGCGAAAGCCGAAATATTGGGGAACCATAATATGCTGGTTGTTTTACTTTCGCTATGTGTTTTACTTATATATACATATAAATATATATATATATATATATATATATATATAATATATATATATATATAATATATATATATATATATATGCGCACACGCACGCACGCACGCACAACACACACACATGCAGCATAAAAGAAGTGGAATTTGCGGGGGTTTATATTTGGACTTCACTTGACTTGACTTGACCTCACACACACACACACACACACACACACACACACACACACACACACACACACACACACACACACACACACACACACACACATATGCAGCATGAAAGAAAAGGAATTAGCGGGCTTTTTTATATTTGGACGACTTCGAAAGGGTCTTCTTTGCCTTCTTGCTAAAATGTTTTCTGCTCTGATTTGTCAATCCAATACCCGCCAGTCAGCACAAAATCGACATTTTTATCATATCAATGATATCATTTTTTTCTCTCTATATATAGTTCAGACAAAGCTTCTTACACTGATTTTTTTTCTTCGTTTGCCCGCTTCCTCCTCTAATCAAATCACTTTTGATTTTGCTGCACGTTTGTCTTTCGAAAAAAAAAATTTGATCACCCCAAAAACGATATTCAACCCATCAAAATGTCAAATAGAAATTGTATATGTTCAATAATTTTGCCTTTTTATTATTTGAAGGGAAACGTTTTATCCATGAAAAAGGTTTACAATTTTTTTTTTACTAATTGCACATTGTGACATCCTCTGGGTTGGTTTGAATTCTCAAGTGTATCATTAAAGAAAAAAAAAGGACAAGCTCTTTCTTGGCCTGTCCCGTTTTTTTGTGAACACCATGGGAGTAATTTGCAAAGTGAAGGGGAAGCTGTCTTTAAGATTATCTCCCTTCAATTTCCTTCGGGCTTTTTTTATTTTCTTCTATGCTCTGGAGCATTGCAAGAATGTAAAACCTGCAGGAATTATGTCTTACTCATTCTGAAAACACATTGTCAGATTTGTGTTTGTATTTGCATACAACTTTAAGTCATGGCAGATTTTTGCTCCTAGAAATTCGGGCTGCTCTCCCCGGGTAGAGCGCATCGCCATAAAAAGCAACGTCACCCATCATTTTTTTTGTTTTTTATTTTATTTATTTATTTATTTATTTATTCTTTTATATCGAGGATAACAGAATAAGCAATCATGTGCTTTTTCTCATCCGGTCCCCGTGTGTATGCAGTTTAATGAATATTGTCATCTGTTCCCACCGGCACACGATGGCCTACTCTTACGAAAAGCGGAACAGGATTTAACGTGTGTGCAAGATGTTCTGCGTGCGTTCGCACACGGGGCCTCGGTTTAAAGTCTCATCCGAAGGACTTTGGGGAGAGTGGAGTCAGCACCGATGTTAACTCCAGGAGAAAAATCTCCTCGACCGGACTCGAACCCGGGTCGTCAAATTGCCAGCGCAATGTTCTGACCACTAGGCTATGGTTTCTTTTCCTGTCTGACTGTGTGTTAAATTTTGTTTTCCTATCAGACTGATTCTTTTCTACAAGAAAACTGCCAGGGAAATTTTTAACTTTCTTGTCACCGGCAGTTCTTTTACGTGCGCTAAATGCCTGTTACTCAGGGAACGTCGGTTTATCGTCTCATCCGAAAGACTAACACCCAGACCACCACCACTCAGGGTCTAGGGGATATGGGGGAAAAGTTTCGTGGGCAAACGGGGATCAAACCCGGACTTTTCGTTTTCTAGGCAAGTACATTACCTCTAGACCACCAATTCACAAGTTTAGTATTTTCTCTGCAAGATAGCTACTCTCATCCCTTCTGGGTTCGAAACTTTTTCCCGATCCCATAAGACCATGAGTGGTGGTCTAGGCGCTAGTCTTTCGGATGAAACGATAAACCGAGGTCCCGTGTGTTACACATCATTATTTAGCGCACGTAAAGAACCACAGCAACAAGGGGGTTGACCCTGGCAAAATTCTGCAGAAAAAGCCACTCTGATAGGGAAACAAATACCGTTGCAAACAGAAAAAAGAGAAAAAAAAGGGGGTAGGCGCTGCACTTGCGGCGACGTGCTCTCTCCGGAGAGAGTAGCCCGAATTTCACGCAGATAAATCTGTTGTGACATAAAGTGGTATGAAATAAAATGAAATTAAAAAAATAAAGTTTTTATGACTGTATGAAGCTGTTGGCGTCAGATTTTCTGCGAAGAATGTCATTGGGAACTTTGCCATAATTATCTTTCTTTATTATTTATTTATTTAATTCTTTTATATCGAGGATAATGGAATAAACAATCATATGCTTTTTTACATCCAGTCCCCGTGTGTATGCAGTTTTGTAAATGTCATCTGTTCCCACTGGTACACAATGGCCTACTCTTACGAAAAGTGGAAAAGGATTTAACGTGTGCGCAAGATGTTCTGTGCGCGTTCGCACACGGGGCCTCGGTTTAAAAGTCTCATCCGAAGGATTTGGGGGAGAGTAGAGTCAGCACTGATGTAACTCCAGGAGAAAATTTGCCATATCTTACAGCTGTGTGTTAGCTAGCTTGGCTGTCTAGGCCCACGGGTCAAGTTGCTGTTTTATTATGCTCTGTGTTAAAGGTACACTTTAACATAAAGCGCCTCCAAGATTAACGTTTCTATCTCTCTGTTTCCTTATCATTGTTCCTGTATTTCATTTTGAATTGAAATCTCACTCTGTCTTTCTGTCTGAGGGTCTGTTTGTCTGTCTGTCTGTCTGTTTGTCTGTCTGCATGTTTATTGGTCTGTCTGTCTGTCTGTGTCTGTCTGTCTGTCTGGTCTGTCTGTCTCTCTGACTCTCTCTCATAGGAAGAGTAGGTCAATGCTTGTCTGTAACCCTTGAAAATGATAACTATCTCTTTCTGTCTCTGTCTGTCTGTCTCTCCTCTCTCTCCGTCTTGTCTCTTCTCCTCTTCTCTCTCCTCTCTCTTCTCTCTCTCTCGTCTCTCTCTCTCTCTTCTCCTCTCTCTCATCTCTCCTCTCTCTCTCTCTCTTCTCTTTACATAAACAGCAACTTTGTAGGAACAATATCTCTTAAATTACAATGACAAATCACATAGACAGGACAACAAAATGTGACTGATGCGACTATTTGGTGAGTAAACCGTATAGCAAGGTGTACCCCTTTACCAGCAAGGATGGATTGCCTACATTCTTTCAGCCCTACAATCACCCCTAAAACCTTTCCATCGCGCGTAATTTGGCTTTCAGGTGTGTACGTACACGCGCGCGCACAGACACACACAGACACACAGACACAGACACACAGACACACAGACACACAGACACACACAGACACAGACACAGACACAGACACAGACACACGACACACAACACACACACACACACACACACACACACACACACACACACCCCACCACCACACACTACACACACACACGCATAGTTAACAAGCTCACAAACGCTACACAAGATATAATATATATATATATATAATATATATATATATATATATATATATATATATATATATATATATATATATATATATATATATATATATATATATATATATATTGCGTCGTGGTGTATGTGTTGTGTGAGTTGTGGTGGTGTTGTGTGTGTGGTGGTGGTGTTGTGAGTTTATGGATATTAGTCTTTTAAACGAGGAAACAGACTAAGGGGTATATTGGTAAGCACCCATAAACTTTCGTTTCTATATCAAATGTATCCCTCGTAATTCAGACACCAAATTCCACTTAAATATTTTGTAAATTATCAACTTTCTTCATCAGGTTTCACAATAAGCATCACTAGTACAGTTTTGTCTCAATAGAAGACAGAAAAAAAACAGAAACTGTCGTTGAATTCTTGCAGCATAACATCTTCTGTAGACACAACTAACCTACAAAGTATCTCAACATATATTCACAGGTTATGCTTTGAGTGGAGTTCTTCCCTAGTGGGCGTTTTGTAGGGTTGTCTACAGAGAGAGAGAACTGTGTGTTAAACAACATATCTCTTGTGATGCATATAATATACATCATTGTTCATCCCACCACTGTCTGCCAGGTGATATGTCACTCAACATGTGTGATGATGGCTGCAGTGTTCAGACATAGCATGTGTATTCAGAATTGCTGCACCCCTGTCACACACCACTTACAGAGAACATCTTGCGCACACGTTAAATCCTGTTCCGCTTTTCGTAAGAGTAGGACATCGTGTGTTGATGGGAACAGATGACAAGATTTACAAAACTGCATACACACGGGGACTGGATGTAAAAAAAGCACATGAGTGCTTATTCCATTATCCTCGACATAAAAGAGTAAATAAATAAAAGAATAAAGGAACAGATAAATAAAATACACCTGCCCCTTTTTATAACATTGTATCTGTTTTCAAGCTTTACTCCACCTCGTGTCCCTCTCCACATTTCTCGATGTTTACCCTCTTTGCACGCATCAGTTTTACTTTCAGACTTTGTTTTCGAGTTTATACATTTTATAGTATAGAAACGTGATTTTATGGGGCTTACCAATTCCTCTTAGTCTGTTTCCTTGTTTACAAGGCATGTCTCGTTAGTCCTGTGAACCGTGGGGGGGGGCACAACTGAAGATTTTGAAACCAGCTTCCTCCACTTCTCATGGTCCTTTGCCCTCTGTAGTAGGTCGTTCCACCCAAGGCCAAGTCGACTTGACATTTAAAAAGAAAGTCGAGTGTATTTTGTAGTTCGTCAACAAAATTTGTCATTATTTGACCTCTCCGACCCTTTCTCTTCCAATACTACCATTTATGTTTTTTTTTTCCATTTAAACACCTTGTTCTATCTTTGACAGGACAGTGCACGGTACCTCAGAGCTAACTCATTGTTGTAAGTGTCAACATTGGCATTATGGTGGCAGCTGAAGAGACCGTCAGCTTGGTGTTTTTTCATGCTGCTGCTGCTGATGTTGAGAGCTTGAGTGATTGGCAGGGATTCACACAAGCATGATGCTCTTTGAAATTCTAGAGATATGGATTGATGCTATAGAAAAATGTGTGAAAATTTGAATGAATGAATGAATGAATGAATGAATGAATGAAATGAATGAATGAATGAATGAAGGAGGGAAGGGAGGAAGGAAGGAAGGAGGGAAGGAAGGAAGGAAGGCAGGAAGGAAAAAGAATAAAAACTAACGAGAAAATGGGCAAATGACCAAAGAAAGGGAGAATTAAGAAAAGAGATGCAAGAAATAAAAAAGAGAAAAACCGTGTGTTTGTGTATGTGTTTGTCCTTGTCTGTGTCTGTGTATGTGCCTCTGTGTGTGTATGTGCGCGCGCAGCAGTGTCTATGTATATGTGTCTGTGTGTCTCTCTAGGTTGTGTTCATGAATTTGTGGAGATATTTGATCTTTCAATTCATTTACATCTGTTGAGATGAATATAACAATACTTGATCTCCACACGTCATCCTTCTAACCAAACACCAGACAGTTTAGTGCTGTGTTCTCTGCCCTCCACTGGCAGACATCAGCATCCATAATTGATGGGGTCTAACAGCCTCCTGCTCTGCTCAAGATGATCACACGTTAACCGACAGAGCTGCATGTCCATTAACAAGTTTGCACAGGCTGAATAATGCAGGCTGCTGACAGCTGTATTCATTACTGGCAGGGATCTGGGATAGGAGTGAACTCTTCACACTCTGTTTCATCATCACCTACACCTTCACCTGCCCCGTAGTCCCGTGGACTGTGGGGGTACAACTGAAGATTTTGCAACCAGCTTCCTCCACTCCCCACGGTCCTCCACCCTCCGTAGCAAATTGCTCCACCCAAGGCCTGTCCACTCTCTGATGTTGTCTTCCCATCGTTTCCTCTGTCTGCCTCTCCGTCTCCCTCCCCTTACTGTTCCCTGTAAAACTGCCTTGGCCAGTCCAGATGATCGTGTGATGTGCCCGTACCACTTTAGCTTGCGTTTTTTCACTGTAGTTAGGAGCTCTTCATATGGACCGATGGCATTCTTTATTCTAGTTTTTACTTCTTCATTAGTGATGTGATCTCTGTATGAAATGCCAAGGAGTTTACGAAAGCATCTTTTCTGTATCATATCTGCTGGTAAATGTGGTGCTGCTTGGTTTTCTGCTGTGTTCTTGTTTTTCTTTTTGTCTTTGTCTTTGTCTCGTTTCGTTTTTTTTTCGTTTTTTTTTTTTTTTAGTGCGTGGAGTATTCAGATTTGGTAAAGATACTGGTCATGTTTGTGGTTTTATCATTGTTTTCCTTTTGCGAGTGTTTTACTATTCTGTTAGCAAAAAATATTAATAATGATAATAATAATAATACATGGAAATTATACGGCACTATATCTAGCAAAAACAAATCAAAGCGCTTGCACTCGACCTATACAGCACACAAGCTATCAATGACAATTAATGTTTTATAAAATAGCAAACTCGAATACATTTCTTCTTCTTCAATAGCAAATAACAACAGCAGCAGCAACGACAGCAAGATTCAAAATAGTACAAACAATATCAGCAAACCTCGTGCACTTGTGTTTTGAGAATTTGACAATGCAGGATATATCTATTAAAAAAGGAGAAAGAGTTATGTCACTAATAGCCCACTTTGATATCATTTAGTTTCTTTATAATTCCCAAATGCATCATTAAAACGGAAAATGATAACAAACTCTCTTTTGATGTCTATGACATATTAGCAGACCCTACAGGACTTTTTTCTAGAAAACTTGAAAGGAAATTGTTTTATAAATCTACGCATTTGAATGTGCTTTGTGTCTTTTCTCGGTAGCTCAGGCTAGTCACAGGAAGATAAAGTGTGTAAAAATACGCTCCATTCTTCTAACAATACATGGATAATTTCGTTCTGTTTTCGTTCAAAAAGGTCTCAATGTTTTGACAGTTATGTGAAGCCGCGATACTAGATTTTCTGTGAGTAAAATCTTTGGGAACACAGCTGTCTTTCAGTACTGTCAGGTAGTTTAGCCGAGTAATTAGAGCTCCTGATTTTACCGGCGTCTAAGTAACCAGTGTACATCTCAGGGTGTCCCAAAACTTAGAGAATTTATTTTTCTCTATATATTCGTTTAGGATAGTGCAACGTTTGTACTTATAACCCAGTTTGTGCAATATGTATGATAAAGGAGTGAGGCATAATGATTGAATTTTGTTTTTTCTGAATCTTTGAGGTTTCCTGACAAAAAAATCCTGGGTAATTAACCGTCTTCTTTCCACCAGTCAGGGCTTTCTCTCTGTCGACGGTGCGGCTGTGTCAGGAAAAGGACTTGTGGGTTCTCTTGATTCTATAATGTTGCTCGATTTGATGAAGTCTTGAACGATTTGTTGCCTCCTTCCTGTTCTTGTTCTTGTTCTTGAGCTTCTTCTTGTTCTTCTTCTTGTTCTTGTGTTGTTTTGTTGTTGTTGTTGTTGTTGTTGTTGTTTTTTTTCTTCTTCTTCTTCTTCTTCTTCTTCTTCTTCTTCTTCTTCTTCTTTCTTCTTCTTCTTCTTCTTCTTCTTCTTTCTTCTTCTTTCTTCTTTTTCTTTCTTTCTTTCTTTCTTTCTTTCTTTCTTTCTTTCTTTCTTCTTCTTCCTCAATTTTTTTTTTTAATTCATCTTCGAATTTTTCGATTCTTCTTCGAATTCTTTAAATTTTCTTAAAATTCCTCGAATTCTTTTTTTTTTTATACATTTTTTAAAAATTCTTTTTTCTTTTTCAATTTCTTCTTCTTCAAATTCTTTTATGAACCTTCAAATTCTTCATACCTCATACTATCATCTTTTTCTTCGTCGAACGCTCAGACAGCAACTCCTGAGGCCCTCACAAATGCTGCCGTGTTACATGAAGGTCCTCCAGGGATCAAAAAGCTTGTCCCTCATCGGCAGGTCATAGGCCAGATATCGGCCTTCATTCAGGTTTGGATGTGTTGGACAAGTCTGAAAGGAGTGTTCCACTGTTATGGGAGAAGTGCCACAGGGGCACACTTCAGAATCTCCAGTGATGAACTTAAACTTCATATCATTTTCTCAAATTCTTCTTCTTCAAATTAATTCTTTTTCAAATTCTTCCAGCTCCTTCTTCATTGTTTTACTCTTCCGTCGCCTTCTTCATCATTACCATCACCATTATCACCATCATCATCATCTCCTTCTTCTTCGTCTCTTAGTCCAATCTACTTTTTGGTCAATAAATCTTGCACTCTTTTTTCGTCCTAGGTATGATTAATGTTCCCCTCTATGCACCTGCTGCCCTTTCTCTCAGTCTCTCTCTCTCTGTCTCTCTGTCTCTCTGTCTCTCTGTCTGTCTGTCTGTCGTCTGTCTTCTCTCTCTCTCTCTCTCTCTCTCTCTCTCTCTCTCTCTCTCTCTCTCTCTCTCTCTCTCTCTCTCCTCTCTCTCTCTGTCCTGTATCTCTCTCTTCTCTTCTCTCTTTTTCTCTCTCTCTCTCTCTCTCTTCTCTCTCTCCTCTCTCTCTCTCTCTTCTCTCTCTCTCTCTCTCTCTGTCGTCTCTTCTCTCTCTTCTCTCTCTTCTGTCTCTGTATCTCTCTCTCTCTCTCTCTCTCTCTGTCGTCTCTCCCTCTGTCTCTGTCTCTGTGTGTGTGTCTCTCTCCCCTCTTTGTAATTATCACAAGATTTATCACAACATTTTTCCTCCCTCCATCAAATAACTCATCAAAAGAGCGGCCTGTAAAAATGACGGCATTCCTCTTTCATCCATGATACCATAAATCAAGAGATAATGAACAAAATGGCTTCACCACTAAATCAAAGCAAACGTATTGTCTAAACTGTGCTTATATTCCCATAGAATGTGTGACTAGGACCGAGAGGAATGTATCACATACATTATGTTATCCTCAGGAGTATACCGTTTTCTGTGTGGAAATTATTCTACTGATGCTTGCTTCACTGCAGTCAGTATATCACGTTCTTATGATCTGTCTATAGTGTCGGTAATATGTCACTGTCTGAAGATAAGGGATAGAAGACGAGAGGGGGGGGGAGAGAGAGAGAGAGAGAGAGAGAGAGAGAGAGAGAGAGAGAGAGAGAGAGAGAGAGAGAAGACGAGAGAGAGAAGAAGAGAGAGAGACAGAGAGAGAGACAGAGACAGAGACAGACAGACAGACACAGATAGAGAAAGACATACAGACAGAGAAAAGAGACAGAGACAGAAACAGAGACAGAAACAGAGACATAGACAGAGAGAGAGACAGATAAAGAGAGACAGACAGACAACAGATACCTACACAAGGACAGGCAGACAGACAGACAGATAGACACAGAGACAGACAGACAGAGATGAAAGGCAGATAGACATACAGACATACAAACAGACAGAGATGGAGAGACAGATAGAGATAGAGACTGAAGAGATGGACAGACAGACAGGATAGAGACAAAGACTGAGATTCTTAGAGAGACAAAACAAAAATGAAGACACTATAGACATCCAGACAAACACAGAGATACAGACAACACACAGAACATAAAGAAACAAACAACAAACACATAAACACAAACACACACACACACACACACACACACACCACACAACACACAACACACACACACACATACATATACACAACCACAACCACAACCACACTACACTGCATTTTGTTTTATTCACGGCAGCTTTTAAGCGTAAATCGCAAGTTGTACAGGTCCATTATATAAGTTTTTAATGGCTCTGTGTTTTTTGCTTACATTTGCGTTTTTTTAGCCGCGTTTTTACATCAAATGGTTTTATTTTTAAAAACACATTAATTTACTTCAAAGCCACACGTTAAGTAAACAGACGGAAAAGCAAAGCCTCTCTCTCTCTCTCACTCACTACTCCTCACCTCACACACTCATCTCTACGAACCACTCCTACACACACACGACACACATACACCACACACATCACTCACACACACACTACCACTCACACATCACTCACCACTGCACGCACGCACGCACTCACCACACATCACGCACGCTCACACAGGCGCACAAACACTAACACACATAGATGCGTTCGCGCACACACGAATCCACGCACACACGTACACATACACATACTCACGTACGCATGGATAACACACGCTTAATTTGCTTTGCACTCTTTACAATATTCATACTTTGTCTATAGCATGCCAAAATTCATCATAACATTGCGACTGATTACCTGCACTTGTTTTCCTCTACCGATATTTTCATATTAATATATATATATATATATATATATATTATATATATATATATATATATATATATATATGTGTGTGTGTGTGTGTGTGTGTGTGTGTCTGTGTCTGTGTCTGTATGTCTGTCTGTCTGTCTGTCTGTCTGTCTGTCTGTGTAAAATTTCAATTATCATGATGCCCTAAACATAATTAGGGGTTTAAGCATGATGCGTGTGTATCGTGTGTAGTGTGAGTGAGACCTTGTGTGTGCATGCGCCGGCGCGCGCGCGGTGTGTGTTGTGTGTTGTGTTTGCGCGTGCAAACGCGTTTGCGTGAACGCTGCATGTGCCTGTGGGTATCTCTGTCCGTTGTCACGAGAAAATGAATCCATCAAAAGAGGAGTTTATCAAAATATTTTCACAAATATGACTTTTTATTTCACAAACCACTTTCGAAATTATAAAGCACATGCATACATCACTGTAGCCATTTTTTTTCTGTTTTTGTACCTTCCCGAGGGATATATCTGTACCGAGCATTTTTTACACCCTCTATATCCACACATCAAAGCAGCGATTTCTTCAGGGGAAAGGCAACAACACCGCAAGCCTCATAAAAAATACACTAAAGTCAATTACCTAGAAAGGATCTTCGGGCCTAAATGATCATACGAGCATTCGTGTCGATTAAATGTCCATTCCATGATAGAGAGTGTCCCATCAGAAAATGAAACATGCAAAATGCATGGAATGCTGGCCAGCTATGTGCTCGTCATGTTGTGGACTCTTGAACCGCTTTAACACAGAGAGAGAGAGACAGAGAGGAGAATAGGGAGGGAGGGAGAGACAGAGACACAGAGACAGAGACAGATAAACAGACAGACAGACAAAGAAAAATTGGGAAAATGGGGTTGAAGGCAGAAAGAGACAGAGACAGAGAGAGACAGAGGCAGAGCTAAAGGCGAAGAGACAGAGACACAGAGAGATACAGACAGGGAGAGACAGATAGAAAGATAGAGAAGGGGGTGGAGAGAGAGCGAGAGAGAGAGACAGACAGACAGGGACAGAGAGCTAGAGAAAGAGATAGAGAGACAGACAGAGACAGAGAGAGACAGAGAGCCGGAAACAGAGACAGAGAGCCTGAGATACAGAGAGAAACATAGACACAGAGAGAGGGAGAGGGTGGAGGGAGAGGGAGAGAGAAGGGGGAAAAGGGTGAGGGAGAGGGCAGAGAGAGGGGGATGAAAGGTGAGAGATGGGGGGGGGGAGAAAGAGGGTGGTGCGGATGAAGGAGAAAATGATAGAGAGAAAGAAAAAGAAAAAAGGGGGGTGAATGAAGGAGAGAAAAAGAGAGCGAGAGAGAGAGGGTGTGTGGGCGAGGGAGAGAAACAGAGAGAGATAGAACGAAAGAGAGAAAGAGAAATAGAAAGACAGAGAGAGAGAGACAGAGACAAGCAGAGACAGAGAGAGAGAGAGGGGGGGGGAAAGGAGAGTGAGAGAGAGAGAGAGACAGACAGGCAGACAGAGAGATAGAGAGAAGATAGAGACAGAGAGAGACAGAGAGTGAGACAGAGAGAGACAGAAAATCAAACAAGAAGAGAGAGGTTAGAAGGAAAGAGACACAGAGAGAGAATGGACAGACAAAAATCCATATACTAATCGACAGAAAAAGAATACCCAAAAAACAAAGACAAAAAAGAAACAGAAAAAAACGACAGATCTCATTATTATTTCAATTGAAGCGGACCAGAGGGCTAAGGTTTGTCACACAACATAAATGAATTATTCTGCTGCTCTTATGTTACAACATCCAGCTTCAACTTCATGAAAAATCGGCTGGCTTTTGCCCGTGAGCTGTAGGTCTGCGCATTGGAGTTTTTGTGGTTTTTTGCCATTCACAGGCCTTGGGTATAGGCTACTGAATATTCAATGTGCGTGTTTGATATTCTATATGCATGAAAACATTCTACTGGGAGCTAAAGCCAGCGGTAAAATCGGTATTGCTTAGGAACTGATCTGTGTAGCTGTTAAGGATATTGTCATTCTTGGTTTACTGACCTAGTCCAAAAAGCTTTGTTGGTTTTTGATGTCAGCAAATGCTGTTAGGATGCCATTAGTTTATGATGTTAGGACTGTATAGAGTGTATGTCTAGCTGTTAGGACCGCTATAGAGTGTTATGTGTTAGGACTGTCACTAGAGGTTATGCTGTAGCCGCCATTAGAATGTTATGCTTTGATACGTTATGTTTTTCTCCTATGGGGATGCCTGGGGGCCTATCTATAAATAGCATCCCCACCTTCTGGAAATGCTATGCTAGAAATTCTCTCTTTTGTATCTCCCTTTTTGTTTCTACCTTTTCCCCTTTTTCGTCATGCTACCGCCTTCTTGTTGTCTGCTTACTGCCTTCTTTTTTACCATTCTCCGAGGACTTTTAGGGGGCCACGTGGGAGTGGAGTTGGCACTGATTTAAACTCCAGGGAGGGGAAGAATCCCCAGAAACGGGATGCGAACCTGGGACAGCAGATTCCCGAGCGCAAATGTGTAAAGCCCTAACCACCAGAAGGAGCCTGTATTCCTGAGACCCTGTGATTTCTGTTATCTTCGTGTGTGACAATGTCTTGCATGCAAGGCGCATAGTGTGCAGGGAGGGAGACTGAGATGAAAGCAGAGGCACCGGGTAGAGGGAAGAATGGCTGAGACTGGCCAGGCCTGCTGATCTGAGGAGCTGAGAGAAGAAGCAGTGCAGGAGAGGCGGAAGAGAGAGATAAAGAGGAGAAATGGCTAACTGCTAGTTGTCAAGTTTAGCCATGGTGTGTCTCTTCGGTACGGTTGAGAAGATTACAGGATACATAGCGTAATGTTTTGTGATGCGCGCACATACACACACACGCACGCATGCACGCATGTACTACAGACACACGCACGCACCGACATGCCCGCATGCACACACACACAATCACAACACATGCACGCTCGCACGCACACACACACACACACTACACACATGCACGCACGCACGTACGCACACACACACACTAACACACACACACACACAACACTACAGACAGACAGACACAGAAACAGACAGACATACAGACAGACAGACAGACACAGAAAGAAAGACAGAGCGAGTATATTCACCTACGATCTAAAGGCGGCGTGACACATCGGATTGTGCCGCTAGTCACTTCAGAGGCATGTTCCATTGAACTTGGCCTTTGGGTCATTTCTTCCTGGCAGACAGGGCCTCTTTGCAAACCTTTAGTGGCAATAAGCGATGCTTTGGAGGGGAAAAATAAGGAAGAGGTTTAACTGACAGATGTTTCCCTTAACCCTTAAAGAGTCGTTGGAGTGTTGTTTTGAACTTTTTGTTTTTTTCTGGCAGTGTTTGGTAGACATGTTCAACGAGGCGGATGTCTTTATTTTTTTTCTCAAGTTGCAGAGTGCCTGATGGGTGTGTCTATGTTGTTATATGTACCACTGCTATAGCTAGTGTACTCTTTGTTGTCTGTCATAAGAGCGAAAATAGTTGTACTGCTGTTAACCGAGAATAGAGGTTAGGTGAAAACACTTTAGACAGAAAATGTAACTAATAAGAAGTATTATTGGTATGAAGTTCGATCGTGACCGCCCCGATATAGCCTCTGTGGTCGGCGGGTCTACAAGCAACAAGATTGGATTGATGGCATATTGCGTTTGTGTTATATGTTACATGAATAGTTCGGTAAGGAATGTAATGAGCTAGCTATGGCACCGCCAACCCCACCACCACCCCGCTACTAGAGTAATCCTCATCACACCACCACCGACATCAACTACAACAACAACTCTCATGAAATCTATGACATAAACACTGACGTATAACAATATATATCAATCGTCATATTATCCAAAAATGACACAAACCATTCATCACAAAATTTGCAACCATTCAGCCAACATAGTTTATCGATCAAGACAATCGTAAATAAAGCCTTTGTTTCTACCTCAGATAAAAACAATAATAATGATAATTCCAAAATAAACAAAACTGCATACAAATGTGTCTGCATTTAGCCATGACATTTTGGACAAGAGGGTGACCACAGAATGGGAAGCTCCAAAAAACCCAGAGGCGGAGTGACCATTAGGAAAAGAGGCTTTGCCTGTTGTGTCCATTTCTTCAGCTGACACCCACGACCCCCCTCAGCCACTTTGTGAAGGAGGTCAGTGTCATTCTATGGATGGTTATCATTGTTGCATTTATCAAGGGAATGTTGTTTGCTGTCCGGCGAATGCAAATTCTAACCGCTGATCATAAATCGCAGATGAGCTGACGAATAGATTTGCAGACAGGCATACACACGCATAGTCTCACTTTTTTAACACGTACATATCCCCCCCCCTCCCACACACACAAATGCACATCACACACATAGTGCGCATGTACATCCATGACACACACATATATATACACACGACGCACAACACACACATAAGTGCATGCGCATGCACGCACGCATACACACACACATTGCGTGCGCACACATACTCATCGCATTTACACACACCCATGCAAAGATACACGTATACGTTCGTTCATGCATCTACATATGGCATACAATCATATGCAGAGGTACAATCTGTATAATCACGTGCACGAGAATCAAAACAAATGTAGTCTCACACAAACAGACATTCAGACAGAACACATTACCAAACAGAGGTAGAATCAACGGGAATCTAATATGACAGACACAGACAGATTCGTCAGAGACAGACACAGACAGACACAAAACACTCACAGACATCAACAAACAGACAGACAAGGCAGAAACAGAACAAAATCAGACAGAAGACAAAACAGACAGACAGACAGACAGACACCCCCTCCCACCAACACACACACACCACGCACACACACACACACACACACACACACACACACACACACACACACACACACACACACACACACACACACACACACACACACACACAAGAGACACACAAAGACAAGGAGATCAACAGACAAAAGAGACAAAGTAGAAACAGAACAGAAACGGACAGGCAGACAAGATGGACAGAGCGAGAGACACAAAAGCACATACAGACAGACAGAGACAACATCAAAACAGACAGAAAAAGCAGACACACAACATGCAAAAGGGTAGAGAAAGCAGACGGACAGACAGAAACACACAGAGACACACAGAGACAAAAACATCAAACAGACAGATCAAGCAAAAAAAGAACAAACCAGACAGACAGACAAACGTATACTGATAGAGACAGACAAAGACACACAGAAACACACACACACACACACACACACACACACACACACACACACACACACACACACACACACACACACACACACACACACACACACACACACACACACACACACCACACACAGAACATCAACAAACAGACAGAAAATGCAGATACAGAAGAAAAACAGACAGGCAGGCAGACAAGACAGACAGACAGACAGACAGACAGACAAGAGACACAGAAACACAGAAACACACACAAGCAGAAACATCAACAGAAAAACAAAGTAGACACAAAGCGAGTGAGAGAGACAGACAGACAGAGAGAGACAGGAGAGACAGAGAGACAGACAGACAGAGAGACAGAGATAGATAGACAGACAGAGACCGAGACACAGAGAGAGAGAGAAAGAGACAGGCGGACAGAGAGATAAACAGACATACAGACAGTCAGCCAGTCAACCAGCCAGTCAGACAGACAGAGAGACATACAAACAGACAATGAAGAATGCAAAACAAACTAGAAGTAGGACCGATTTTACACGGTGAAAGAACAAAGATGTCAGTGCAGTAAAAAAAACCATTTTCGGGAGAATGACAAGCCTCTCGGAAGACGCACTAAAAACTAATTCTACATGAAAGCTTGACATTTTTGAGCTGTAGAACCATCTTGAAGCAGAAAACTATATAGCTGTGCACAACATTTATGTGGACGGTATAACTACCACAAAAAACTAACAGAATCAAAGCAAACCCAAAACGAGTTAATAAAGCCCTTATTCTGTTCTAATTCCACAGAACTCTGTCATGATCCTATAGAAGATGAATATCTTCGGATCGTGATCATTCCAAAGATATCTTGCTACTTCATTAATAAATTTTTAATGTAGAGGGGTGGGTGTTTTTTTTTCATTTTCAGCCGTTTTGTTGAGTGTTTTTGTTTGTTTTGTTTGTTTGTTTGCTTGCTTTGCTTTTTAAAACCAACATAATTGAACAGTTTCCTGACTCAAAAATAGAAAAAAAGAAGAGATACAAACTTTAAACACTTGGAGAATGAAGGTCAATTTTTGGAAGAAATAAAACACATAGAGAGAATCCATCTGTCGTGGTAAAGAGATTGCACGATAATACAAAAAGATGTATACGTAGACAAAAAAACCCTCCAAAAAATGTTCTTTAATGGAAAACGTAAATCTACGTTTTCAAGGAAGGAAAGTAAATCAAATTTGGATGTTTTGGGCTATAAGAAATACGGACACAAATGTCACTGTTACAAAAATACATATGACTTTTTTTTATCAATATAACAAACACATGAATTTCGGTTTTGTTTTTTAATCTGTTCACTGATAGTGATAAATATAAGAATATTAAATTATTAAAATAGGAAGAAAGAGAAACGAGAATTAACTGACTGATTAAACTCAGTAAAAAGGAAAACGGTAGTTAATCAAGATACGAATTTTGCTATTGCTACGTCTTCACTGTATTGGGCTTAAACATACGATTCAACGTAACGTTCACTGATTCATAGGCCCTGCCAGAGTCAAGTAAAGACCGAATAGCATTTTGATATAAAAAGGCAGCTGAATTAAGTAAACAACGATAAATAACTGAGCAGATTTTGACACAAAATAGTTTATATAATATATATATATATGTAATACAAATATATATACATACAAATATATATATATATAATAATATATATATATATTATATATATAATATATATATATATATATAATTATGTATATATATACATAGTCTATGGAGATGTTGACCCAAATAGCGCTCCATTAACTCAGAGAAAAGAAGTGTACAGGGGTTCCACAGAGTGGTCAGTTTCTGTCTGTGCCCTGCAGGGAAAAGACAGTAATTGCAGCATAGCCAAGGACAGCTTTCCTCCCTCTGCATAAATCGTCTGCCCCCCCCCCCACCCCTCTCTCTTACACCCTTCCCTACACCTTCTCCTTCACCTATCCTACACCCCCTACGCACCTTCCATCCCCACCATATCATATTGTCAGCACTCATCTTTCCTACCACACCTCTCTCTCTCTCTTCCTCACTCCGCAACCGCCTCTCCTCTCCATATCTACCATTGG
>CM060317.1:13362774-13365274 GCA_030674155.1 Stramonita haemastoma
GAAAACAATCTCAAACACAATATTCTAAAGCATAACAACAATTTAATGCAGGCCACTGTACATTACTTACGTTATTAACAGATTAAGCTTTTGATTTGCTGAAATGTTGTTGTTGTTTTTTTTTATTGTTACGGTTATTCAGTGTTGGCATATATTTGTGTTAGAGAAGCGTATTTTGCTTGGGATTAGTGCCTGTACTTCAGCAGTGTGGAGTTGCACTTTTGGTAAAGTTCGATGGATTGTTTAAGCTTAATGACGGGGTTTTAGTAGGCAGGGGACTGCTTTGCCTCTCAGGCTTAGCTGTTGTTTGCTAAGTGTGCAATTCAATTGCTGAGTATTTTTTTTTCTTTATTCGTGCGTGCACATGTGTATATGTTTGTAAGTATGCATCAACGAACTCAAGTGCTTCCACCTTTGGTACTGGGCTTTTAAACACTCACGAATACAAACAAGCACACACCTAAACCACACACAGACACACACACACGCGCACACACATACACGCACAAACACACACGCGCGCGCGCACATGCACGCACGCACGTACGCACATACACACATACAAATACACGCGCGCTTGCACACACACATACACAAACAAACAAACAAAAAACACACAAAACACACACACACACATCATGTCACACACACACACACACACACACACACACACACACACACACACACACACACACACACACACACACACACACACACACACACACACACACGGCCCCCGCCCCCCATTTCTTTGACAAAAGTACACTTAAACAAAAAAAGTATAAACAAATAAAGAAAAAAAGTAGACAAATCGGCAAGCATGGGAACATGAGGGGGAGTAGCATCATAAGAAAGATGACGGTAAATGCCACACACAATAGACATAAGATAATGCGCTGTCAATAAAGAAAAACAAATAAAAACCAACAAGAAAATAAAAAATAAAGAACACAAAAACACACAAAATGAGAAATAAAGAAAGGAAGACATAGAATCACAAAGAAAGCAAACACGTTAAGGAACGTTTAGTTTTTAATGATAGAATGAAATAAAGACTCACAATAAATTCAAAGATAAAGCTAACGTGAAAAAACACGCGTGAAGGAGAAGAAAAAAAAGAAGAAGACGTGAGCCAAATGGGTAAATAATCAGACTTCTGATCCTAAAGGTTTTACACTGACAGGTTTAAACCTTGGTGTATCAAGAAACAAATAAAAGTTGGGAGCGCTAAGTGGATAAAGTTTCTGATTTCAGTTCCTATTAAGTATTGAGACTGCTGGGTTTGAGTCCTAGCTTGACGAATTATACAGATTGGTGAGATTCCCCTCAAATTCTTTCGGATGAGACTATAAACATGAGGCCCTGTTTGCAAACACACGCACAACATCTTGTACATACATTAAAACCCGTCCTGCCCTCTGGAAGAGTTATGCCGTCGTGTGTCGGTATGGACTGATCTCAAAATTAAAAGAAAAGACTGAGATATTTATAATCCCCAATGTGAGAGTACGGCTATCTTGGTAGGGGGCAAAATTAATTGTATACACAAAATCTCACAATTGATGAAAAAGGAAACTAACAGTGAGAAACTCACGATGGAATAAAGCAGCACAGTATCCACACAAGCGGTCAAGTCAGGCCGGGAACAAACGACTTCAGCAGCAGCAGTAGCAGTACACTTGTTCACCGTAGTCTCACTTAGCTCACACCTATCCTCAGCAGACGACATGTGACGCACTCGCAGACCTATGGGTTTTTATTTCCTGAGAAAGCCAGACGAATCTGACATCACACAAGGGACACAGGCAATTCGGGAAGACACTTTGAAATGTTAGAGAGAAAGAAACACAAAACTACGGACTCAGACCCAGAGGAAAAAAAAACAACAACAAAGAAGTCCCAAATTGAAACAACTGGAGACTTGTGGACCTGCCCATTCCTTGTTGAGCAGACGAGAAACAAATGAGTGTAGAACACCACTGAGTGCCCGTCTGTCTGTCTGTTTGTCTCTCTTTTACACGCGGACATATAGACAGACAGACATCCAGTGAATGCAGAATATCATTGTAATTAGAGCCTTGAGTTAAATAAACGATATAATTATGTGATTTATGATATAGCGCTGAATCTTGTAAAGCAAACAAACCAAAGCGCTTAATAATGTGGTAGTGACTGATGGCACTTGTTTGAACCAGTCTCCACTTACTTACGCTTGCTCCATGGGAATTTTTAATATCCAGGATGTACATTTTTTGTTGTTTTCACTTTTTGTTGTTGTTGAGTTATTGTAGTTGTTGTTGAGAGTTCCCCACTTTAACACCCTAGTAGCGACCTAGAATATCTACTCTTGCCCTACTCATCACACCTAGAAATCAAAGTAATACCTTAAGTACACATGATTTCACTTTTGTTTGTAAGGCTGTTTTCTGACACCTCGTCAAGTCAAGTCAAGTCAAGTCAAAATTTCTTTCCAGATGGTACATTGAGTAAGCAATAAATT
>CM060317.1:13372774-13390274 GCA_030674155.1 Stramonita haemastoma
AATTCAGAAGTCCGCTAAGAGCAGTGAATACTGGGCTGCTGGGAGGCTAGCAAGCCGAACAAGCCCTGCACTACCACTGAGGTATGACCTGTTTTGTGGGGTGTTTGTTTTTATCCACAGCACGCATAGCACTGCCTAGCAAAGTTCCCAGCCCCACCCCCTTGCTGATGACAATGATGGCTTAACTGCGGAGTCAGGGTGAGTGAGACGGCATTCTGCAGTCGAGACTATTAACACTGCGTCTATCCAGTGATAGTACTTTGTCTATCTTCTAACTTCAAAGGCTTTGCCTAAAACTTTCTACACGTATGGAAACGGGGGACGGGATAGCCAGGTGGTCAGAGTGGTGTGCTCGTGATCTGCTGACCTGGGTTCGAATTTCGTTCAAGAGGATTTTTCCTCTGGAGTTAACATCAGTGCTGACTCCCCCCCCCTAAACAAAAAAAAAAAAAAAGCACATGAGTGCTTATTCCATTATCCTCGAAATAATAGAATGATAAAAAGGCTAAAAAAATTAAACAAAAATTATTGCGAAGTTATGGTAAAAAGAGCCATTGATTTACATACAATTTTCTTTTACTGATTCAAGGGTGAGAATGATGATAATGATGGTGTTATGAACATCTTGCACACACGTTAAAACCTGCTCCGCATTTGCACAGAGTAATCCATTGTGTGCCAGTAGGAACGGATGACAACCTTCCCCAAATCATAATATACACACGGGGGCTGTATGTACAAAAGCACACGAATGTTTATTCATTTTCCACGAACATAAAAAGAATCCAAAAATATAAAAGCACAGCTTTGCTTAACCTGCCTGTTATACTCTTCCTATTAAGATAGATATCACAGTCAACCAGGACTGACAGACACACATACCTCCAGTGATGGTCAAGCATTGTGGCCCGTACCCTCAAAATTGCTTCCGTAACGTTGGCAATGCTTGACTTTGTGATCCCAGTATATCGTTACACTATTAGTTCTCTCACGCTCATCGGAACTGGTATCGAAACAGATTCAAACCGTAACCGAGACACCTATTCAAGGGGATTTTTTCACATCAATACTGACACCACTCCCCAAAAACTCCTTCGTATGAGATTATAAACAGACACCCGATTACAAACGCACGCTGAACATCTTGCACGCACGTTAAAACCCGCCGTGCCTTTCGGAAGAAAATACAATTTGTGTCACTAAGAACGAATGACAAAAATGTATTAAAAGAAAACCCTATGCATACTTTGGTTGCTTTCAGACATCATCCCCGAAGTCGGAATGCAGTTGCCTGAATATAATGGGCAAAAACATGCCCAGGTCACGTACGCAAAAATCTCATCGTTGGTACATGGTGAACCTCGGAGCTCTAGCGAAGATTCTGGGGCAGACGCTCGAACGATTTTTCAGTGTGCAAACCACTGGCCTAGAATGTGCGCTTTTCCGCAGTGATTGGGTATTTTTCTCTTTGGCAGTGCTAATGTAAAGGTGAAGATCAATGGCATCTCCTCGGTGTCGATAGCATCTTTGATGTGTTGTCGTTATCTGCCCAGCATCAAAGAACATCGCCATTGTCACCTTGATCTCATCATTATTCAGCCGTGTGCTTCGTTTCGACCTGCATGTTAACCGGTCTTTTCTACTGATCCAATTTATATGCAGTAATCCGTGCTTCTGGTTGTTTGGGTTTTTTTTTTTTTACATCGTTGTTGTTCGTGTTCTTGGTTTGTTATTTTGGTTGTTTTGTTGTTGCTGCTGTTGTGCGTGTGTGTGTGTGGGGGGGGGGGGGAGTTGATGGTGCTGTTTGGCTGAGATTTTTGCTTGAGGGTGTGTCTTATTGATGGTGCCGTTTTGGGTGTTATTGTTCTTATTGTTTTCGTTGTTGTTGTTGTTGTTATTGTTGTAATTGTTATTATTATTCATGGAATGATTCAAGCGTTTTTGATGGTGGCTGTTTTTTTCTTTTTTTTCAAATTGATCACTTTTTTATTTTAAAACTCCCAATATTTACAAAAAAAATCAACAAAATACAACAGATAAAATACCCGAACCACTGCCAGAAGGAGGAGGGCCTACGCACATTTCTGCTCCGTGATCTTTACCACAAGGTTATCTAAAACACATCGTCCCAGAAAAGTTTGTTTTGCCAAAGGATAGCACTGTTCTTGCGGTGATATAGTCTCTACAGGACAGCCCAAGTTTTACGTAGAGGAATGTGCTGTGACTGAAACTTTTACACACTATAATACTTTTGTTATTATACTCTATCCCGTTGAAGGCTTTCCAAAGTGAAAACCGATGTAGAAAACTCGGATGACGAATACAGGAGTTTGTTTTTATTCCTCGGGTAGAAATCTGAGGTCCAGCAATGGCGAGATTTTTGTGTATGTGACCGTTTCTTTTTGCCCGCCATTAAGGATAGAGGTATTCCAACTTTGGGGATGATGTTTAGACACACCAGCATGCACACTTTTTGTTTTTATCATCCTTTACTACCTGCATGAATGTCTTACTCTTCAGTAAAGGCAGAACGGGTTTTATCGTGTGTGCAAGATGTTCTGCTTGCGTTCGCATAGCCGAGACACTTTCAGGGAGTGGATTCAGTCTACTGCTAATTCACGGGGGAAATTCTCCTTAATTAAACAGGCGTTTCGGTGGTGGCTTGGTCCTGGGCCCTTAAATTACGTGCGCAACGCTCTGACTACTTGGCAATCCCACCTTACCCCTCCCCCCTCCTCCCCCGGCCCCTGATGGGGAAGGAATCAGAACAATAAATCAGTACTGACTTATGTAACCAATTTTTCAAAAAATAACTGGCTTTCTATCCGTATCACTGGCTTAAGCAGCGGTTAGAACGGCTGCCAGTCTTCAGAAGAAGCTGCAAAAAATCCAGACATTTTGAACAAAAATAAAACCCATTCAGTGCTGGTGTGATTCATTCATCCTTCACAGGCAGTGACTTATTTGTCTATTTATATTATTCATTCTTTTATATCAGAGGAAAACAGAATAAGCAATCATGTGCTTTTTTCATCCGTCCCCGTGTGTATGCAGTTTTTGTAAATATTGTTCATCTGTTCCCACCGGCACACGATGGCCTACTCTTACGAAAAGCGGAACAGGATTTAACGTGTGCGCAAGATGTTCTGCGTGCGTTCGCACACGGGGCCTCGGTTAAAAGTCTCATCCGAAGGACTTTTGGGGAGAGTGGAGTCGGCACTGATGTTATAACTCCAGGAGAAAAACTTCCTCGACCGGACTCGAACCCGGGTCGTCAAATTGCCAGCGCAATGTTCTGACCACTAGGCTATCCGTCCCCCTTGGCACATGGAGACACATGGAGGCAGAAACTGATGGAGAATTGTTACTGAAGGCTACAGCCTGCAGTGGATGGACAACACTTTGATGTCAAGTGGGATTCATTCTTGAGAGTCGCAACCCTGCTTCTGTGAGTGAAGAGAGGAGGGAAGAAGAAGAAGGATGAGGTTGCTGACTGGAGTAGAGGGTGTGTGTGTGTGTGTGTGTGTGTGTGTGTGTGTGTGTGTGTGTGTGTGTGTGTGTGTGTGTGTTTGTGTGTTGTGTGTGTGTTGTGTGTGTGCGTGTGTATGGTGTGGTGCGTGGTGTGTGTGTGTGTGTGTGTGGTGGTGTGTGTGTGTGTGTTAGTGGTGTGTGTGTGTGTGTGTGTAGTGTGTGGTGGTGATGTGTGTGTGGTGGTGCGTGGTGGTGTGTGTGTGTGTGTGTGTGTGAATGAGTGGATGGATGGATGATTAGGGAGATTGTTCAAGGCAAGGAAGCGATCTTAAATTCAACAGTCTCATCCTCTCTGTTCATCAGTCAGACAGGCGTAGGCTCTAGGGGTGTGTTGGTTACTAGCAGGAGCCATTTTTCTTGACCTTTCATTATGCCTTAGAGAATAAGTGTACGGAGAGAGGGGACGTAGAACAGTGGGATGTGGGGTTTGTCTCGAGCCTTGAGGATGCTTCGTTGATTTGGTGTTGCTATTGTTGTTTCTTTGTGTTGTTGGTATTGCAGGTGTTGATGGTATTGTTTTTGTTGTTACAGTTGTCTCTGTGTCTGTCTGATATTTGTCACCATCATCGTCTGGGGTATCTTTAGGAATGCTGCACAGAAGATCCTTTCACCAATGTCTCTATTTAAATTGATTTATACTCCATTTCTGAGTCTTTTCAAGTGACTATTGTTTATTCTGCAATGTTGTTGTTTGTGTTGTTGTTGCACTATTTTCTATTTTCTGATTGTCTTTTTCGTATACCCTTTGATTCTTGCTCCTACACAGTTCCATGATAGTTATCCACTTGGAAACACTGACAAAGTTTTAAGATTTCAACAGAAATATTTGAGAAATTCGTTTTTTGTTTTCAGTTGTTTTTCCTTGTCCATTGAACACTACTGGCAGACGTGTTGAAAGTTCCGCCTGTATCCTAATACAAAGAAATGGATTTGCCTTGCAGATTGACAAAAGTTCTGCTTAAACAAAAATATATACACTCACCCCTCCTTAAAAAAAAGTTCCACCCAGAAACTATACTTAGACATTCAAAATAAACCCATAAAATCACAGTAAAAATCATGTATGTTGAAGATAGGCAATGTGACGAATTGGAAAGGAGACAGTTTTAAGAGAAACAGCCCCTCCCCCCCCCCCTTCCTAAAAAAACAACAATCCCAACCCAGTACCCAGTAACTATACTTAGACATACGAAACAAACCCCATAAAACTATAGTAAAAATCATGTATCTTGAAGACAGGCAATGTGGCGAGGTCGAAAAGAAGACAGTTTTTGAAGAAACAAACCCACACAACTGCACATCATCGTTGTCAACAACAGACAACCCTTCACTCCACTTTCAACATACAGTGCAGGAAACACGTACATACACACGGCTTCTCCTCTCCTAAAGAAGACATTCAGGTCTAGAAAATTTTGAGGGCATTCGACTTTTCTGTGCTTCTTTCTTGGGCCGGTTGTCTCACCAGCTTTGTGAGAGATGGGAAACAAGTGGAACAAGGTCAGAATGGATGGGGCCGGTAGGTGGATGTTGTACTTGTATTTTGTATTTTGTACCACTTTATGTCACAGCAGATTTCTCTGCGTGAAATTCGGGCGCTCTCCCCGGGGAGAGCGCGTCGCCACAAGTGCAGCGCCTACCCTTTTTTTTTCTTGTTCATGTATGACAACTGTATTTGTTTCCCTATCAGAGTGGCTTTTTCGACAGAATTTTGCCAGGGTCAACCCCTTTGTTGCCGTGGGTTCTTTTACGTGCGCTAAATAGTGATGTGTAACACACAGGACCTCGGTTTATCAGTCTCATCCGAAAGACTAGCGCCCAGACCACCACTCAGGGTCTAATGGATGGGGGAAAAGTTTTGGGCCCAAACAGGGAACAAACCACCGCACACTCCGACCCGGACTTTTTACTTTCTAGGCAAGGCGCGTTACCACCTAGACCACCGATCCACCGATAATGCCTGGATAAGTATGAAGGAGAAGGTCTGACTGCTGAAGGGAAGTAATCTAAACGTTCAACATTATCCCCTCTTCCTCCATCCATTAGCTTGGCCCTTTGGTAGACCCTAGGGGTGTGTTGAGAACTAGCAACAACATTACTGTTAACCTTGCCTCCGTAGAGTACATGAGAGAGAATGGAGGGGGATGGAAGAGGTTGGGAATTGTTGGTGGCTGTTGGTGTTGGTTTTGTTATTGTTTTTGAGGCTGCTATAATTGTTGCTGCTGTTGTTGATGTTGTTATTCTAGGTGGTAGTGATTGTGTTGTTGTTGTTCTTCTTCTCCTTCTTCTTCTCCTTCTTCTTCTTCTTCTTCTTCTTCTTCTTCTTCTTCTTCTTCTTCTTCTTCTTCTTCTTCTTCTTCTTCTTTTCCCTTCACTTCAAAGAGTGAGTGAAGTGTCCCATGTGGATTAGCGGTGTAGAGATAAAGAACCTGTCAACAAAACATGAAGCCACTGGTTTGATTCTGGTTTGAACCTGAAGTTATACCTCTATCCACCAGACCTGGAGTGAGGTTCTAGTTGCTAGTCTTAATGATGAGATGATAAACAGAGATCCTGTGTGCAAATACACATGTGGTACAGGCAAGCAATTCCACTGTGACTTTTTTGTTAGCTATGTCTTGATTGAGAAAAAAGAAAAAAGGCATAAGTGGATACAAATCTTTGAAACCATAATAAAGAAGAGAAAGAAACAACAGACTATGCAGAAGAGGTAGGGGTGAACAATACTTTAAAGACCTGTATGGGGGGGGGGGAAAAGACGTTAAAGCATCGGGCAAAATCAACCAAAAATCTATCTCTAAAGTAGAAATTAATGCGGCTACCTAAACGGTCACATACACAAAATATAACTGTAGTTGAACCTTGGAACTGTAACCGAAGAACAAACAATTAACAACAAAAGAAAACAAGCAACAACAACAAAAAATGATAAAGATGTACAGAGAAAAGAGAAATAACCGAGGTTTATGGAGGAATCGGGGGAAAAAGAGCACCTGTCAGGCTGTCCCTCTAGGCTTGTTTGTTTTGTCCACTACACACTGGGAGTAAGTACATCAGGCTGGGCACCGCAATGTGACCAGTGATTACTAAGAGATTTCGCCCGCCAGACTTTTGATTTATTTGTCTGCCAGAAAATAGACTAGGTAAACTTCCCACCACTTCCGCTATGATTCATTCTTGTCTTGCCTACGCATGTGTATTTGTGTGTGTGTGTGTGTGTGTGTGGGGGGGGGGGTGATTGTGTGTGTGAGTGTTTGTGTGTTTGTGTGTTTGTGTGTTTGTGTGTGTGTGTGTGTGTGTGTGTGTGTGTGTGTGTGTGTGTGTGTGTGTGTGTGTGTGTGTGTGTGTGTGTGTGTAGTGTGTGTGTTTGTGGGGGTGGGGGTGGGGGTGTGTGTGTTCCTTTTTTATTTTATTCTTATATATCGAGGTTAATGGAATTAACACTCGTGTGCTTTTTCACATCCAGTCCCCGTGTGTATGCAGTTTTGTAAATCTTGTCATCTGTTCTCACCTGCACACAATGGCCTACTCTTACGAAAAGCAGAATAGGATTTAACGTGTGCGCAAGATGTTCTGCGAGCGCTTGCACACGAGGCCTTGGTTTAAAGTCTCATCCGAAGGACTTTTGGGGGAGTGGAGTCGGCACTGATGTTAACTCAGGAGAAAAATTCCCTCGAACGGGAATTGAACCGGGTCGTCAAATTTCCAGCGCAATGTTGTGACCACTAGGCTATCCTGTTCCCCTTTTTTTCTATAGATAAAAGGTGTCTGTGTGTATGTATGTGTGTGTGTATGAATGTATGTATGTGTGCGTGTTGTTGTGTTGTGTTGTGTGCGTGAGTGTCTGTGTGTCTGTATGGGTCTGTGTATTTAAAGTGTGTGTGTGGCGGGGAGGGGGGGGGCAGGGGGAGCAGGGGGGCGGCAGACAATTTGACATGCTATCAGTGAAAAGGAAATAGCGTCGATTCCCTTTTGTTGATTAAAAAGAAATATATTGATTCTGTTTGACAACTTATAATCAAGAACAAATATATAGCTTGTATTTTTGCCTATAACTGGTGTTTGATTTTTTCTATAGACAAAAGACAAGCTTACATACTCACAATAAAAATGTCTGTGTGTTTGTGTCTCTGTGTCTCTCTGTGGGGACAAAGACAACATTTACAAAACTGCATGCACACGGAACTAGATGCAAACAAAGTACATGAGCGCTTATTTTGTTATCCTTGAAGGAAAAGAAGAATAAAAGAATGGAATTTTCATATCAAAACAAATAAATAAAAAACCAAATGAGGGCAGCAACAGGAATGTTGGATTGGAGGTTCACAGGAAAAGGGTGTTGGAGATAAGTTGTGATGGTCATCCCCTTAGGTGGACGTTTCACTCTCTCTGGCTCCACGACTAATCCATTGTTGTTGGCAAAATTCTGTAGAAAAAAGCCACTCTGATAGGGAAACAAATACAGTTACATGCAGGAAAAAGAAAAAAAATGGGTAGGCACTGCACTGCACTTGTGGCGACGCGTTCTCCCGGGGAGAGCAGCCCGAATTTCACACAGAGAAATCTGCTGTGACATAAAGTGGTACAAAATACAAAATACAAATACAAAATTGCCATATCAGTAGCTAACCTAGCAGGAAAGGTCCTGCATCTGCAAGCTCAAAACAGGCATCACTGAACACAATGACAGTAACCCAGCAGCAGCAGTAGTGCATAGGCGGTCAGACAGATAGCCTTACCACAGCCTGCCCTGACCTTGGTAAGCTCTCTGTAGAGTCTGATACTGAGAATGCAAGCTGGGGAATCTGGTATAGCTGGTACTGAGAGATCAAAATTAGGGGGTGTAAGAACAGCAGGACAATGATATCACAGAAGATGAGGCAACAACAAAAAAGAAAGAAAGAAATATCAGGAATACTGAAGAAGGCAAAAGTAAATCACATGAAAAAACCTGATACCTTCATGCCATTACTCTCAATAATGGACACCTCATCATCAAAGGTCAGAGGTACAAGCAGCAGCCAAATGGGGTTCACAGTCATCTGAGAAAGATGCTTGAATCTAAAAATAAACTCTGCATCATTCACAAGTCTCCTTCATAGGCCTAGTTGTCTTCAAGCCTCCCTGAGAGAGAGAAAAAAAGAGGACTGAAGAGTGAGGCTGGGGGTGAGATGGATAGGGGAGGCAGGAAGGGATGGGTGGATGAGTGTGATGGAGACTGTCTGAAGAAAGGGAAGCAATCTAGGAGTTCAACACTCTCCCCTCCTTCTGTCGATTAGTCAGACAGTGGGTAGACCCTAGGGGTGTGTTTGTGACCAACAACAGCATTGTGTTAAGGGTCCTTACACTTCAGGGAGACTTTGTGTGTCTTCGTTTTAGAGTCTCTCCACTAACAGAGTGATTCCAGACAGAAGACAATGAATTGGTGTGTCTGTGTTGGTGGATGGGTTGGAGAAAAAAAAAGGCAGTTGGAGATGTATACTCGTAGTTTTTGTTGTTTCTGTTGATAATTCGTTTTATTCTTAGTAATGATGTGGTTTTCTTCTTCTTCTTTTCCTTCTTTTTCTTCTTCTTTTCTTCTTCTTCTTCTTTCTTCTTCTTCTTTCTTCTTTCTTCTTCTTCTTCTTCTTCTTCTTCTTCTCTCTCTTCTTCTCTTTCTCTGTTCTCTCTCTCTCTGTCTCTCTCTCTGTCTCTCTCTGTCTTCTCTTCTGTCTCTTCTGTCTCTCTCTGTCTCTCTCGTCTCGTCTGTCTGTCTTCTTCTCTTCTGTCTGTCTGTCTGTCTCTCTGTCTCTTCCGTCTCTGTCTCTTCTCTTCTCTCTCTCTCTCTCTCTCTCTCTCTCTCTCTCTCTCTCTCTCTCTCTCTCTCTCCCACCCCCAAGCATGCATGGGTGTGCGTGCATGCATGCACATGCGCATGCATGCATGTGTGTGCGTGTGTGTGTTGTGTGTGTGTTTGTGTGTGTGTTGTGTGTATGTGTGTGTCTGTGTCTGTGTTTGTGTCTGTGTCTGTGTGTCTGTCTGTGCCTGGGTCTGTGTGTGTCTGTGATATACATGCTTGGGCACATGCATGTATGAGTATCAGTCTATTTGTCTTTCTGTCTGTATCTATTTCTGTGTCTTTGTTTTGTATTTATCTGTCTGTCTGTCTGTCTCTGCCAGTGTTTTTGTAATTGTCTGCATCTGTGATTCTGCGCTCTACATCAAGCACAGATTCTCTGGCCCCAAAGCAATCAGAAAATAGTGGTGCACTTTTCTTCATGTTCACCTATTTCCCCTGAGACCAGCACAAATCAATTCTCTGTGCAAGTGGGTCAAACATCTTTCACACCAGACTCACATCTACAGAGAATGAAGAGAGAAGCTAAACCATTTGGGAAACAGCTGAACAAGATATCATTGTCAGTCTGGGTTCCTATTGTCTTGTTTTGTGTACATAGTCTGTAACAGCCTGGGTGGTGGAATGGGATAATCATGATTAGTAGGTATTTGTTTTTGGTCAGATTTTTTATTTATTTTGTTTTTCTACCAGAAAACAGGTTAAGTAAGTCTGAATGCTTCTCTTCTGCTTTGGCATGCATATGAACATGTGTGTGTGTGTGTGTGTGTGTCTGTGTGTGTGTGTGTGTGTGTGAGTGAGTGTTTTGTGCGTGTTTGTGTGTGTGTGGTTGTGTGTGTGTGTGTGTGTGTGTGTGTGTGTGTGTGTGTGTGTGTGTGTGGTGTGTGTGTGTGTGTGTGTTGTGTGTGACGGTCATGGTCCAGTGAGTTGATACTTTATCGGAGAGAAGAAAAATAACACTCTTACTGTTTATTGCTTGTTACATCTTTTATTGATTACTTTTACAATATTGTGATTGAGAACAAGATAATAATACTGTATTTCCCTTATTACTGGTATTTGGTTTCATAGACAACAGTCAAGTACCGTACACAGAACACCACTGCAGCAGATGATGCAAACAACAGGAATGGCATGGCAAATTTGCCTCAAAGCCTTTTTAGCTGGAAGTTCATAGAAACCTGAGATGGACATCTCACTCAGTCTAGCTCCATGACTAAGTTAATGTTGTCATCATTTAGGTCCTAGTAGCTGGTATCCTGCATATGCTAGCTCAGAACAGGCACAACTGAACACCACTAAAGTGACTGAGCAGCAGTACATGGACCCTCTGGCATGAGGCCTGACAGCATTCTGTCCTGATGTTTGTAAGTTTCTGTAGTTCTTTTTTTCTTCATTTAATACCCAGAAGCTACTGTCTGCCATATAAGTGAAAATGCACTGTGCTGCCATTAAGCATGTCAGGCTTTGGTGTGGGAGAGAAGAGTTAAGTCTTTCTGGAAAAAGGCATGAGAATGGACTAAGCAGGCAGAAATAAAAGAAAAGAGGGTGACAGGAAGAAAAGGAACATGGCAGAAACAAAGAGAGAGATAGAGATAGAATAAATGGAATTCCTAGCACAGAACTTCCAGAGAGTGGGGATACTATCTTTATTAACAGGCAACCCCAGTGAGCATGCAACACAATGAATCTGTATATGGTTGAAACTGAATGATCAAAATAAAGGGTGTGGGGATAGCAGGAAAATTATGTCATGTAAGATGAGGCAGAAAAAGAAAATAAGAAAAACATCAGGAATACTTGAGAGGGCAAATGAATAACGACAGAAAACCGGACACCTTCATGCCATAATCTAATTAAGGGACACCTCATCATCAAAGGTCAGAGGTACAAGCAGCAGCCAAACTGGTTCACAGTCATCGAGAAAGACACATGAATCTAAAAATAAACTCTGCATCATTCACAAGGACTCCTTCATAGTTGTCTTCAAGCTCCCTGAGAGACAAAAAGAGGACAGGAGAGTAAGGATGGGGTGAGATGATAGGGGAGACAGGAAGAGATGGGCGGATGAGTGTGAAGGAGACTGTCTGAAGGAAGGGAAGCAATCTAGGAGTTCAACACTCTGCCCTCCTTCTGTCGATTAGTCAGACAGTGGGTAGACCCTAGGGGTGTGTTTGTGACCAACAACAGCATTGTGTTAAGCATCCTTACACTTCAGGGAGATTTTGTGTGTCTTCGTGTTCCTGAGTCTCTTTCTCCAAAACAAAAAAAAAACGTGATTCCAGACAGAACAGAATGAATAGGCATGCGTTGGTGGATAGGTTGGGAAACAAGGGTGTTGTTGGAGATTTAGATTTGTTGTTGTTGATAATGTGTTTATTATTGTTGTTATTTGGTTAGAAGGTGTTTTTTATCTTGATATTATTCTGATAAGAGTAGAGACAGGATGTATTAAAGCACATGAGTGTTTATTTCATTATCCTCGAAATAAAAGTTAACTTTGACAATTTCTCTCTATGTCTCTCTCTGTCTCTCTCGGTCTCTCTGTCTCTGTCTCTGTCTATGTCTCTCTCTCTGTCTCTCTCTCTCTCTCTTTTTCGTGTGTGCGTGTGCGTGTGCGTGTGTGTGTGTGTGTGTGTGTGTGTTCATGCACATGCATGCATGTGGGTGTGTGCACGTTTGTGTGGTGTTGTGTGTATGTGTAGTGTGTGTGTGAACGCGGTATGGTGTGTTTGGTGTGTGACTTCATGCATGTGCATCAGTGTGTGTGTTTTTATGTGTGTCATAAGCCTTTGCATATGGGTTGTGTGATATGCAACATGTGTGTGCGTGCATGTTGTGCATGCATGTTCTGGCCTTTTGCCTATATGCCTGTATCTGTATGTCTGTATCTGTGTTTCTGCAGCTGTATGTCTGGTTGGTGTCTCTGTGTGTGCTCGAAATCAAACACAGATCCTCTGGCCCCCAAAGCAATCAGAAATAGTGGTGCACTTTCCTTCATGTTCACCTATTTCCCCTGAGACCAAGCACCAACCAGTTCTCTGTGCAAGTGGGTCGAACATCGCTCACATCAGGTCCAGATGTACAGAGAATGAAGAGAGAAGCTAGACCCATTTGGGGAACAGCTGAACAAGATGTTATTGTAAGTCTGGGTTCCTATTGTCTTGTTTGTCTTGTGTACAGAGTCTGTAACAGACTGGGTTGGTGGAATGGGGTGCTGATGGCTACTGTGTGATTATTGTTTTGGTTATATAATTATTGTTGTTGTTGTTGTTTAGTTGTTTTATCAGAATACTGGCTGTGTGAGTTAAGTTTTTTTCTGTAATTTGGTTTATACTGGTATGATGGAGAGAGAGAGAGAGAGAGAGAGAGAGAGAGAGGAGAGAGAGAGAGAGAGAGAGAGAGAGAGAGAGAGAGAGGTGATGTGTGTGTGTGTGTGTTTTGTGTGTGTGTGTATGTTTGTATCTCTGTGTGTGTTTGATCTCTGTGTGTTTGTGTCTGTGTGTGTTTGTATCTCTGTGTGTATGTGTGCGATGTGTGTGTATTTGTATGTGTATTTGTGTGCTATCTGTGTGTGTGGTGTGTGTGATGGTGTATATGTGTGTGTTTGTGTGTGTTTGTGTGTGTATTAATGGGTGGACATGGTGTGAGGAGATTGTCTGAAGCAAGGAAGCAACTAAAAGTTCAGAGGTGGTCTCCCCTCTCTCTTCGCGCGCGCAACGTGTGTGTGCTTTCGAATTTGCTAGAATAATTTATTGTCATTGATTGTTTGTTGTGAGGGTCGAGTGCAAGCGCTTTGATTTGTTTTTACAAGTATAGCGCTATATAAATTTCATGTATTATTATTATCTCTGTGTGTTTACATGCAAGGTAACATGCAGAAACATTGTTTACCATCAACAATTTGAGAAAAAAGATAGACATTGGTAAATATAAAAACTAGAAAGAAATCTATCTTTCTTTCCAGTCATTTTAGACTGCATTCTCAAGTTATTCTCAGTCAGACAACAATACAGAAGCACAAAAATAACACAGGCACCAAAAAAACCCAAAACATAACAAAAAGAAAAGTACATCAGATAACTAAGGGGTCAAAAACAGGGACTGAATGGCAGATGGATAGGAATGGGAGATTAGATGTTAAAAATAAGAATGAATCCATCTAACTCAACATCATCCCTGTCAGAAATGAACAGCTCTCTATTTTCATTCATTGGATACAGACGACAGCCAAACCTGGCTTCCACTCTTGTTCAAGAAGACATGCAAATTTCTGAAAGTTTATGATGAAGGCAACACCTCTGTCTTTTTTTTGTCTTTTCTGGAGGTCCTCTTTTAGCTTTGTATCTTTTTTTGTATCTTTATATGCCTCTATATCAGACATGGCAGATTTCTCTGCGTGAACCTTGGGCTGTTTTCCCCCAGGGAGAGTACATCGCCACAAAATCAGCGCCACCCATTTTTCCCTTTTTACTGTCTGCATAATTATGTATTTGCTTCCCTATCACAGTGGCTTTTTTCTACAGAATTTTGCCAGTGACGACTCTCTTGTTCCCGTGGGTTCTTTTACATGCGCTAAATGTGTTTTCTGCACACGGAACCTCGGTTTATCATCTTATCCAAAGGACAAGGACCCAGACCACCACTCACAGTCTAGTGGATGGGTAGAAAAAAATGTCGGCCACAAACGGGAATCGAAACGGGAGAGTTGTTGTCTAGACAGGTGCGTTACCCCTAACCTCTATACCCCCGATCTATCAATGAGAGAAGAGAAGGTAGGTGGGGGAACGAGGGGGGTGAGTGAATGGGTGAGGAGAGGGTGGGGGTGAATGAAGAATGAATGAATGAATGAATGAATGGGGTGGACATGGTGTGAAGGAGATTGTCTGAAAGCAAGGAAGCAATCTAAAAGTTCAGAGGTGGTTCTCCCCTCCTCTCCTCAATCGATTAGTCAGTCAGACGGCTGGTAGACCCTAGGGTGTGCGTTGGCCACCAATAACAGCATTACTGTTAACCTTTCCTACACCTTGGAGAATGCCTGTAGGGATGTAGGGGGACACTAAACAATGATTGTGGGTGTTTTGGTTTGGGAATGGGGGGTAGGGGGGTATTTTTGTTGTTGGTATGGGTGATGTTGCTTATTTTGGTGTAATTGTTATGGTGTTGTTGTTCATTCTTCTTCTCTTCTTTGCATTCTTCTTCTTTGCAAATCTTCTCCTTTTCTCTACTATAAGTAAAACAAAAAATAACCAAGAAAGGGACAACAACCTGGCCCAGTCCAAAAGCTTAGTCAGCTATCGAGATCAGCTTGAAGTGTCAAGGGCTAAATCAAAACTCCATGGTGTTTATCAATTTAGGTTGAGATTGTTTTCAGTCATGGCAAGCTCTTAGCACAACCACGTATACTCTATTTTAATGTATCAGAGCAGACATTCCTGATGTCACATCTCTACACAAATTTCGGGACACGGCATAGATGGAGAGTTTAGGACGTGATCTCTAGAAAGAGGTTGCATGAATTACATTTCACCATGAAGGCGAAGTTTGTGCAACGGAGGGTTTTCGACCACTACCCAAGGATACAGAGCATCGACAATTCACAGGTGTGTCTCTAAATAGAAACACGACGCTGCGATTGTCGCGCTCCGATCACATGGGAGATAATCAACTTACCACCCCATCACATCCACTACCGGCCAAATTGTACCGGTCCCGAGGTACGCTACTTGTCCGGCACATTTGATGCTGAAAACCAGTAGCCCCTAACTACTACTTCCAAAAAAAATCCTACTTGGGTCTTTCACCAATCCATAGGTACGCTACCTGACTAGCATATTTGATGCTGAGAAACTAATAGTTCCTAACAACTGTTATCTACTCCTATTAATCGCACTTGGGTCTTTTACCTCACCGGTACTACCACTTGTAGCAGAACAGACATATTTGATGTCTCATCTCTGCACAAGTTTCGGGAACACGGCACAGCTAGTCAGCTTAGAATGTGACCTCTAAGAAAAGGTTGCATAAATTACATTTCACCATGAACACGAAGTGTGTGTTACGGAAGGTTTTCGACCCAAGGATACAGAGCATTGACAATTCACAGGTGTGTCTCTAAATAAAGACACGACGCTGCGATTGTCGCGCTCCGATAACATGGGAGATAATCTACTTACCACCCCATCACATGAAAGGTAAAGGTAAAAGGGTTAAAATGTCCCATAGCCGATGTGGTCGTAGGGGAGTGAGGCGTCAGAGACCTCAGCTTTACTAGAGGCCAGCATATTGAGGGCGGCGCCCATCTCCTCTCCTCGCTGCTTTACCTTCCTGACCCTAAAGGAGGCAGAAACCCATTTACAGCTGGGTGAACAGGCGGACCTTACTAAATCCAAGGTGTGCAATTGGTCACCCATCCAACTGGTAGCCACTTTCGATACTGCTTAACCTTAGCTTGGGGAGAGGGAGTGCTCTGGCCACTGAACTATCCCGACCCAATGTTTTTAAAGTCGGTGTATGAATTACTGTATCACAAGGTACTTGAAAGCAAACCACACTTGCAATATTCTTACCCTGTGTGCACTTAAAATACTCTCACAATGATTGTCAGGTCTGACTGATTTGTATGATTAATATATATCCCTTGTCACACAGATATCTCTAAATAAAATCGGGCTGGGTCTACCCGGGGAATTAGCGCATCACACTAGGAGCAGAACCATTTTTTGTCCCTTTCCCTCTGCATAATGTTTCCCTATAAAGAGGCCTTTTTCTGTAGAAATTTGCCACCAAGGACAACTACTTTCTTTCTTGAGTGGATTCTTTAACGTGTGCTGAATGCGCGTTACACACACACACTCGCAGGCACGCACACACAACACAAAACACACACACTCATGCACACACACACACACACACACACACACACACACACACACACACACACACACACAACACACACACACACACACACACACACACACACACCACACACACACACACATGCAAAAATTAATGACTATGACTCAGAGTGCACACTCCGAATGACCTCTGTGGTGTGAAGCTGAGAAACCATAATAAAAACAAGAACAACAACATAGCACCAAAAAGTGTGCGTTGTGTCCTCGGTCTGTCTCTCATTGCACGGAAACTTTTTCCAGAGCAAATTAAACTCCTGCATAACAAAAGACGTCGGTGAATAAATAAATACATAAATAAATACATCTTGATAACAAAATCGGTGTTTTCTCTATAAGGAGTTTCTCCCTGCCTTACGTAAATACAGGAAATTGTCACAGCTGCACTTCTAACTTTTGTAATTTTTTTCAAGTGTGTGTGTGTGTGTGTGTGTGTGTGTGTGTGTGTGTGTGTGTGTGTGTGTTGTGTGTGTGTGTGTGTGTGTGTGTGTATGTACGTACAGGCGGAGAGGGATAGAAAGGAGGAAGGGTGGGAGGGTGCTGAGCATATGCACGTGTTTCTCCTTTGTTGACTCTCTATCTTCCTTCTCCATCACATTGTATTGTCTTGAATAGATTACACTGCACTGTATTAGTTTGTATTGTATTCTACTGTATTTTACTATATCACACTGTATTGTTTTGTATCGTATTTCTGTACTGTATTAATTTGTATTGCATTCAATGGTATCATAATTGTTGCATTGTATTATTAATGCATTGAATTATGCTCGTAAGATATTACATACCACTTTTACATCACGGCAGAGGTCCTTGCTGAGCTGAACATTCAAACCAATTACTCATCAACTCCGGGGAAAATTTCCCCCACAAACAGACGACGAGCTTAGTTAAGCACAGACTCAAACTCTTGCCCATCAGAATACTTCAGATCACGAATCCAGCGCTCAAACCACTAAGCAAACTGTCCCATAGACGGCAGAAATGAATGGAGTACATTTGGAATGAAATCTGAAACCTCCATCACCAAACATTCATCCTGAAATGGAATCCTCTAAGGCAAACATAAAAACACCAGGAAAACCTATTGTCCCACTAAGGGAGAGAGAGAGAGGAGAGAGAGAGAGAGAGAGAGAGAGAGAGAGAGAGAGAGAGAGAGAGAGAGAGAGAGAGAGAGAGAGAGAGAGAGAGAGAGAGAACCCTGATCTCTGAACACTGA
>CM060317.1:13402774-13430274 GCA_030674155.1 Stramonita haemastoma
GCGTCTGGCTTCTCTGGTCGTGTTGGGGGGGGGGGGGTCGGTCGGGGGGGGCGGGCTCGGGCTCTTCCTTCCCCCCCCCCCCCCCCTCTCTCTCTGTCTCTCTCTCTGCATGTCACATCCACACCCACCCTCTCCCCTAATCAATCTCATCATCTAAGTCTAAGCTGTGATGTCGGGAGTATCACTCCGTTGTTTTGATCCCCCAAGACATGTCCGTCTCCGCCTAATTTCGGTCTCTGCCTCATTAATTTGTGATAGAAAGAAACACACAAAAAGATGATATATGTTGTTTTGGCAGAAGTTGCTGAACATTCTCTGTCTTTTCGTTGTTTTGTTGGGTTTTTTTCTTTCTCTTTTTTTTGTGTGTGTTTTTTCTCTCTGTCTGCGTTATTTTTTGGTTTTCTTCTTGGTGTGTTGATTTGTTTTCAATGCTGTATCTCTGCCTGTCTGCCTGTCTGCCTGTCTGCCTGCCTGTTTGCCTATCTGCCTGTATGCCTGTATGCCTGTATGTCTGTCTGTCTGTCTGTCGTCTGTCTGCCTGTCTGCCTGGCTAGAAATCTGTTATGTTGGCTGGTTGGTTGACTAAATAATTGGGTTGAGTGTCTGACTGGTTTAGTGAGAGGTTGGTTGTTGTTTTTTTAATCTTGATGTTATCCCTGATAAGGTGTAAAAACCACATTTCTTATTCATTTTCCTTGAAATAAACAAAAATGAATTGAATGGAATTGAATTGAGGTGACTGGCTGGTTGACTGATGGCTGACTAGGCTGGACTTGGCTGGGGGGGGGGGGGTTGTAGTGGTGTGGCGGAAGGCATGTACTCCAGCCTCTTCAAACAAGCCACATCTGTATTAGATGCAACAGAGACTGCTACTCCCGCATTGGACTGACCAGCCACAGCTGGCGTTGTCGCTGAACAAATGACCTTCTTCTGGTGCAAATTCCATAGCCGATACCGACTGACGGAGGCCTGCTACTGTTACTACTAGTTCTTTGCCCGTCTGTGATTTGTTTCTCACCTCTTTGTGTCCTGGTGTTCTTTCCTATCATTTCTTTTCTATGTCTGTGTCTCTGTGTCCGTCTACACGTCTGCATGTCTGCCTGCCTGTCCGTCTGTCTGTCCCTTTCTCTCTGGAGGACAGGATAGCCTAGTGGTCAGAACATTGCGATCGCAATTTGACGACCCGGGTTCGATTCCCGTTCAAAGGGATTTTTTTTCCCTGGAGTAAACATCAGTACTGACTCCACTATCCCCAAACGTCCTTCGAATGAGACTATAAACCGAGACCTTGTGTGCGAACGCACGCAGAACATCTTGCGCACACGTTAATCCTGTTCCGCTTTTCGTAAGTGTAGGCTATCGTGTGCCTATGGGAAGAGATTACATAATTTACAAAACTGCAAACACACAGAGGCTGGATGTAAAATAGCACATGAGTGCTTCCGTGATCCTCGATATACAAGAATAAATAAGTAAATAATCTCTCTCTCTCTCTCTCTCTCTCTTCTCTCTCTCTCCTCTCTCTCTCTCTCTCTCTCTCTCTCTCTCTCTCTCTCTCTCTCTCTCTCTCTCGCACGCGCGCACACACACACACACCACACACACACACACACACACACACACACACACACACACACACCACACACACACACACACACACACAACCTCAAATGACGTATCGACTAAACGGCCATTGCCCTTACATAAAGGTGGATTGTGGAACTCTTCGGAGGTCTAATAAATCCAGTAATACAGATCACGAGTATCGAGACTTGTTAGATAACAGAACTGCCTCTGAAAGGGCGACAGACAGATATATTGACTGATTGCCTGATTGATTGATTGTTTGATTGGTTGATTGAATATCTTCCTTTCCAATGGCTATAGATGAGTAAGAGAGAGACCGGAGTGAATATAGATAAATAGATAGATAGATAGATAGATAGATAGATAGATAGATAGATAGATAGATAGATAGATAGATAGATAGATAGATAGATAGATAGATAGATAGATAGATAGATGATAGATAGATAGATAGATTATGACACAAATAGATACAGATAGATAGACAGACAGACAGACAGACAGTCAGACAGGCAGACAGATAGACAGACAGAGACAGACAGACATAGATACAGAGATAGATATAAGGACAGAGATAGGCAGACCCACAGACGAACAGAGACAGACAGAAGATAGGGTACGGACTGGGTTTGGAGTACACAATTAATTTTCTTGGTAAACATCTACATCAAGAGAAGGGCACGGCAACAATTTCAGCATAGGAGATGGAGGGAGTGACCTGACACCAATCCTATCAGGTAAACCTATGGTCAACAAAATACATAACAATACGGAAGTAGTGTCACAATATCCTGGTCATTATGCTTTTGTTGTATCTTCATTTCATCTTGTCCCGTCATGTGAAGATTAATCGTTTTGACGTACATGCATGCATCATGAGCATTCTTGGACGTGCATGGGTATTCACATTCATGGGTATGAAGACAGATAGGTACACTACACAAGCATGTGATATGTATTTAGATTACATACGCATATACACACACTCCACTCACACACACATACAAACATACACAAACGCACAAACACACACACAACACAACACACACACACACACACACACACACACACACACCACACACACACACACAAACACATACACATACACATACACATACATACACACTCACTCATACAAACTCACTGACTCACAAACGCATTTCGTCAGAGTATGCCATCGTATGCCGGTGGGAACAGATGACATTTGTGACGCTCCACCACGGAATGAGACGCTTAGCACATTACCCAATTTTGCGCAAGGAGCCATTAAAGGCAGGTGGGGGTCAAGTTGTCAATTTTGAGATTTTGATTGATTATTAAACTATATCGGTTTAGCTACCTTATAACGAATATCAAAGCATAATTTTTATTCCTTTTGCTTTTTAAAACGTGTTTTGAAAATACCCAAGCCCTCATTCTGACAACCTATTACGAAAATAAACTTGCCCGTTTCTCATTTTGTCACATCCTGCAGTCTATCATTTCAATTTGTAATAATGATGCACAGAACTGTCCGATTTTCAATCTGTTTTTTTGTATTTGATAGCCACTTTATTGCACATTAATAACATGTCAATAACTAAAAATTGACCTCATGTGCACTCCGTCTCATTATGTCGTGGAGCGTCACATTTACAAAGCTGCATGCACACAAGGACTGGATGTAGAAAAGCATATGAATGCTTCTTCCATTATCCTCTATATAAAAGAATAAATATAAAAATATATATAATATACTCATTCATTCACTCACTCACTCACACAATCCCACACCTTCCTACAGTTCAAAATGCCCACAACCAAAATTCCCTAGCAGACCTATAAACCAAACGCTAAATAGCCGACCCCAGTCAAGTATAATGAGATAAGAATAGAGGGGACCAGTTCATAGGCCCTGCGAGGGTCCGTTCCCTAAACTTGTAGTTGCCAAAACAAATAACACAGGGGGAGACTGGCCTCATATTTCACTCACTTTCTCCCCTCTTTAAAAATGTCTGGACTATTAGTTTTACGGTGGTATCTTTATTCTTCTTTGCTCGCTAAGTGAAGTTGATCCTTTTTTTTGTTTTCTTACCATGCTAAGTTGATGGATTTGTCTTCCACCATTGATCTCCTCTGTCATGTTGAGTCGATGGATTTGTCTTCCACCATTGATCTCCTCCGTCATGCTGAGTTAATGGATTTGTCTTCCACCAATGATCTCCTCCCTCATGTTGAGTTGATGGATGTGTCTTCCAACATTGATCTCTTGTCATGCTCAGTTGATGGATTTGTCTTCCACCATTGATCTCTATTGTCATGTTGAGTTGATGGATTTGTCTTCCACCACTGATCTCCTCTCCTCATGTTGAGTTGATGGATGTGTCTTCCACCATTGATCTCTTGTCATGTTGAGTTGATGGATTTGTCTTCCACCATTGATCTCTGTCATGTTGAGTTGATGGATTTTTCTTCCACCATTGATCTCTTGTCATGTTGAGTTGATGGATTTGTCTTCCACCATTGATCTCCTCTGTCATGCTGACTTGATGGAATTAGCCCGCCACTGTTCACACGCACCCACACACGCGCACACACACACAGAGACACACACACACACACACACACACACACACACACACACATGTGAGTATGGGAGCAAAAATGTGTTCTGCTGCTGTGAACTGCCTCACAAGTCAGGCCCAGCACATCCAACTTCCGCTCGCGTGGGAGAGAATCTTATCTTTTCAGTCTTTTTTAGAAACAAAGGGCTGGAAAATGGAACAAGAAGGCAAAAACAATACAATAAGGATGTTACAGGGGGAAAAGGCAAAAATAAAGAAAGGGATAGAAAAGAGGGGATTCCTAGAACACAACTTCCAGAAGATGGGATGCCATTATACTGACAGGCTCCTGTGAAGATCACGGGGGAAGTCAGTATATCAGTCAGTCAGTCAGTCAGTAAATCAGTCAGCCAGTCAGTCAATCAGTCAGTCAGTCAGTCAGTCAGTAAATCAGTCAGCCAGTCAGTCAATCAGTCAGTCAGCCAGTCAGTCAGTCAGCCAGTCAGTAAATCAGTCAGCCAGTCAGTCAATCAGTCAGTCAGCCAGTCAGCCAGTCAAGGAATGTTCAGAAGGGGAGAGTTTGTTGTGACAGCCTGGAGAAGAATGAATCTAGAAGTGGCATGTCATCGGCCAATCAGAAGCGGCCCAGGAGCAAACAAAAATGGCCGCATTGATATCTTTATTCTACTATTCGCAGATGACGTTGCACTATTTTCAACAACTCCTGGAGGTTTACAACACCAATTAAACATTTTGAAAGACTGCTGTAATGATCTGCAGTTAAGTGTTAATATCAATAAAACTAAAGTGATGGTATTTAGAAGAGGGGGATTTCTTTCAAAGCAGGAACAATGGTATTACAATGGAATCCGATTAGAAGTTGTAAATCAGTATTGTTATTTAGGTTTCATTTTTACAACAAAGTTGAGCTGTAAGCTGGGTACAGAACATTTAGTCACTAAAGGAAAGAAGGCAGTAGTCCAGTTAAATAAAGTCTTTCATAGGTATAAAGAATTGAACGTTAGAACTTTTTTCAAGATTTTTGACACTAAGATCCAACCAATTTTGTTGTATTCATCAGAAATATGGGGATCAAATAGACTAGAACATATTGAGAAAATTCATTTAATGGCATGCAAAAGATTCTTAGGTGTGCCAGTAAGAACACCTAATAAGATGGTTTATGGCGATTTAGGTAGGTATCCACTTTATGTCAACTCTTGTACAAGCACTATCAAGTATTGGTTCAAGTTATTGCAAATGGATCAAAGTAGAATATCATATAATGCTTACTGCATGCAATTAGAGTTAGATAGAAGTGGTAGATATTGCTGGATTTCAAAAATAAGAGAAATTTTGTGTGAAACAGGCTTTAACATTGTTTGGATGCAACAAAGTGTTGGGGATGTAAAAGTTTTTCTTAGGTATATTTAAACAAAGATTAGTGGATATGTTTATACAAGAATGGGATGGGACTGTAAGAGATAAAGTGAGGTATGATATTTATAGATCATTTAAAAGTATTTTTGCAAAAGAGCAGTATTTAAACTCCATGGATATCTACTGCTTTCGTGTGGCTATTGCGCAAGCAAGATTTAATGTTTTACCTCTTAATAATAATGTGTATAGATATAGTGATAGTATTCGAGACAAATTGTGTCCATTTTGTGAAACGAAAATTGAAAATGAAGTTCACTTTCTATTGGAATGTTATATGTACACAAGCTTGAGAGATAAGTTTTTAAGCAAATGTATCAATGTACCAATGCGAAATCTGCTCAAAGTAACAAATAATGAGTACATGCATAGTTTGTCTAGGTATATTTTTCATGCTATCAACAAAAGAAAAACAATGTTGACATTAGCACTTTCTTGAATAACTGTTACAAGTTGATAACTATTTAATATGTATGATTTTTCTGCGACATCATTTTATTTCTATGGCTGGGTTATTGTGATTTCGGGTCTATAACCATGAAAAGGAGTAATGGTGGTTTTTTCTCTTTAATCAGACATAATCGTTGTTTGTTTATACATTTGTTTTGCCAATGAAGAATGAACCTATTGCTAAATCCCAAGCCCATCAAATGTATTGTGGTCCAAGGCCAATGTACATTAAATCATTTCAGTGTTCAGTGTTCAGTGTTCAGTGTTCTCTCTCTCTTCTTTATGTGCTTTTTCTTTATCTTTTTTCTCTTTGTTATTTTTGTATCAGTCTACCCCATCTTCCTTTTTTTGATGATAAGAACACTGCACTCAACATGACTTTTTCATTTTTTCATATTTCATTTTGAACTTTGACGGAGATAAATCAGCCCCCCCCCCCCACACACACACACCATACAGAAAGAAAACTTTCCATTTTAGCCTGTGTACCTGATCATGCCTATATCGTGTTGGGATTTTTTTGGAGGGGGGGGGGGGTGGAGGCTACCACTTGAACCTTTTAGTTTTGGATGAACTTTGTGGAAAAGAGGGAAGGGGTGGTATTTCAAAATCTGTCAGCTAGTGCAAAAGTGTAGCTTTCGTAAAGATGTTGGAAACAAGGGTGTGTACACACTCCCAATCAGAAGAAGATAATGTAGCCGATAGAAAACCAGAAGTGACGTGTCACATATCCACTGTCAGCAGGAAAAGAGCAAACAAAGAGGGGTGGGCATTTTGATATCATTCAACTGGTCCAGAGATGTTGAAGACATTAGGGGGGGGGGGGTATTTCCACAGGGAAAAGATAAAGGGTTTGATTTAAAACCAGATGTGAGGTGTCAATGCTCCTTGGAATGGGGGCAGACAAAAAGCAAATATATAGGAGTAATATTTCAAAATACTTCTCTTCGTGCATAGATGTAGGGTTTTTCAGACAGGTTGGCAACATAAAGGTTTGCTATTTTGTCAGGGAGAAGGTAATGGGGTAAATGGATCAGCAGAAGTGATGTGACACTACCACGTTGCCAGCAGGTAAAGAGCAAAAAGTAGGGTCACCTTGGGAAGAGAGGAGAGACTTTGATAAAGTACCATCTGTAATAAAAGCAGATGTGAGAGGTGCCTTTGGGAAAATAAAATCATAGAAATCATATAAAATAAACTGTTCATTTTCTTTCTGATTTAAGTCTTTTGTTCTTTCTTCCTCTATGTCTTTTTTTCCTCATTCTTTCTCTACCTGCCCTTTTTAGTGTTTTTAACGTTTCTTCTTCAAAGATTTTTTCTTGACATTATTTTGATTACGAGCTTTGGTTGCTTCTAGGAAAAAAACAGTTAATCGATGTCTGAGCTTGCTGCCACAGAAGAAAACAAACTCAATCTAGACTGTGTTATTCATGCCTTTTATTATTTTCTCTCTACGTTTACAATTGTTTGATCTGAGGGAGTACGCTAGGAGATAAGGGAAGGGATTTTATTTCGATATTTCTCAGCTCCTGTAGATAAAAAAATCTATTTGCAGAGATGTTTGCCACATAAGAGTTTGTATCTTAGATAAGAAGGAGGCAAAGAAGGGTTGCTAGAAAACCAGAAGTGATGTGGCACTGCCACACTGCCAGCAGGCAAAGAGCAAACACACAGGGTCACATTGCACGAGAGAAGAGACTTTTGAGAAAGTGTCATCTGTATCACGAGCACATGTGGGTGGTACCTTCGAAAAAAGAAAACCACACATGATAATCTGTTGGTTTTTTCCTTTTGCTCTCTCTTTATCTCTGTCCTTCTTTCTCTGTTTCTTTAATGCTGCCTTTTTGTTGCTTTTTTACTATAATAATCATTTTTCTTTTTTAGGATGTATTGTGAAACATTATATTTCAAAGGCATTTTTCTTCACATTTGTTTAAAAGCTTTCATGGCTTCTTTGAAAAATTCCTATCCATCTCTGAAATACCAGCCACAAACGAAAGGAAACTCAATCTAGACCACGTTGTCCACGCCTTCACATGATCCCAACATCTACAACTGTTGATCTAAGGGAATAGGTTTGAAGATGAGGGAATGGGTGGTCTTTCAATATCTTTCAGCTGGTGTTGATATGTCACTTTTGCAGAGACGTTTGCCACTGAAGTGTTTGTAATCCAGATCAGGGAAATGCAAGGGGGGTGATAGTTACCAGAAGTGATGTGACACTGCACTGCCACATTGCCTGCATCCAAAGATTAAAGGCACAAGGTCACCTGGCCTGATAGAAGAGACTTTGAGAAGGTGTCATCTATATCACATGCATATGTAGGTAGTACCTTTGGGAAAATTAAACTACATCAGGTAGATGATTTGATTCTTTATTTCTTCCTTCTTTTCTGTCGTTTAATCTTTCTTTTTTCTTCTTTCTTTCATTCTTTCTTTCTTTCTTTCTTTCTTTTCTTTCTTTCTTTCTTTCTTTCTTTCTTTTTTTTTCTTTATTTCTTTCTTTCATTGTGTCTGTCTGTCTGCCTACCTGTTTGTCTGTTGTCTGTTTATTTATCTTTCTTTATTATTTTTTTTCTATCTGCCTGAATTTCTCTCTTTCTTAATTCAACATTTTCCTTTTACACTACCAGCTAGAAAACTTCATTCATCATATTTTCTTATAATCACTAGATTTTTTTCTTCTCATTTTGATTCTACGTGCTGATTGCCTCTTGGAATCCCCCGAATCATCCCCATACAGAAAGAGGACTTTTCATCTCAGACTGTGTTGTCCACGCCTCCGAAGCTTTGCAGCTGTTGATCTTGGGGAATGAACTTGGAGATAAGGCAAAAGAGTGGTATTTCTGTATCTTTCAACTCTGGCAAAGATGTAACTTATGTCAAGATGTTGGCAACATGGTGGGGGGGGGGAGTCCTGGCCAGGAGAATGGAAGAGGGTTGATAGGATACCTGAAGTGATGTGACATCTTCAGATTGCCTGAGGGGGAAGGACACACACACACACACACACACACACACACGCTGCGCACGCGCACGCGCACGTGCACACACACACACACACACACACACACACACACACACACACACACACACACACACACACAGAGGGTCATCTTTGTGAGAGGAGAGCCTTTGAGAAATAGTCATCTGTATCACGTATACATACAGGCAGTACCTTTGGGGAAAGCCGAACTGCACCAGATAAACAGTTCAATGGCTTTCCTTATTTCTTTTTTGTGTGCCATTATTTCTTTCTTTCTTTTTTCCTTTTTTTTCATTTTCTCTCTTTTTTTTCTTCCTTTTGTTTTTCTTTCCTTCTTTCTGCTTTTTCTGTCTTTCTTTTTCTGTCTTTCTTTCCTTTTTTCTTTCTTTCTTTCTTTTTTTCTTTCTTTTTTTTCCTTTTTTCTTTCTTTCTGTACTTTTTCTTCTACTTACCATTATTTGATTTTTACGTCGGTAATTAAAACACTTCATTCGGTGCTTCTTTCATCCTAGAATCTGTCTTTTTTAATTTGAGTTTAAGCTTTGATTGCCTCTTTGAAAAAATCCAACTTTTTGAATCATTTTCCATACAAAAATATTGGTTTTATATTTCCAACGAAAATGATGTTATCCCCGCCTCCACATATTTTTTGAAATGTTGATTTTTTTGTAATGAGCTTGGTGTAGTAGATAGAACAGAATGTATTTCAATATCTTTTAAAATGTAAAAAAGGTGTAGCTTTCAGAGATGTGTTAGCAACGTGGATAGTTGTATTCCTCAACAGGAGAATGTAAGAGGGTTGATAGGAAAGGACACTAGAAATGATGTGTCACATCTAGATCGCCTGTAGACAAGGAGTAAACACATAGGGTCACCTTGGCTGAAAGGAGAGACTTTGACAGTGTCAGTGGTGTCATGTGGAGTGTTGCCATACCTTTGGGAAAACTGTAACACCAAGTAATTTGTCTCATTTCTCTCTTTCTTTCTCTTTTGTTTGGTTTTTATTTGTGTCTTGATTTCTTTTTGTTTTGTTTTTCTTTTTCTTTTTTTTCTTCTCTTTTCTTTCTTTCTTTTTTTCTGTCTTTCTTTCTCTTTCTCTCTCTCTTTCTCTTCTTTCTCTTCTCTTTCTCTTCTCTTCTCTTCTCTTCTCTTCTCTTCTCTTCTCTCTTTCTCTTCTCTTCTCTTCTTTCTCTTCTTCTTCTCTTCTCTTTTTCTCTTCTCTTCCTTCTCTCTCCTATTCTTCTTTCTCTTCTTTCCTTCTCTCCTTTTTTCTCCTCACCGTTCTTATCTCCTACTTACATTCTTTCTTCTTGATATGTAGGAACAAGAACGCTTAATCCAACATTTATTTTGTCATATTTTTTTCATTTTCCACTCTCATTAGATTTCAAACTTTGATTGACTCTTTAAAAAAAAAAACCATCCAAACTTTATCTAAATTTCGGACATATAAATAAGACAACTTTTTATTTCAGATCATGCTCTTGTTCATGGCTTCACCATTTTTTTTCATTCATCTTCAATTGTTGATTTTGGCGGAGATGAGTTAGGGGATGAGGGGAGGGGAGGAGGGGTGTATTTCGATATCTTTCAAATCGTGCAGAGATGTACATGTTTGGAGGATGCTGACCACATGGAGGTTCATCTTCCTGACAAGGAGAAGAAGGGGGTTGATAGAAAACCAGAAGTGATGTGTCGGCTTGAGATTGTCAACAGAAACGAGCAAACACGCAGGGTCACCTTGCATGAGAAAAGACTTTGAGGAAGTGTCATCTGTATCACGTGCACAGGGAGAAAGTGTCATTTGTATCACGTGCACATGTTGACATTACCTTTGGGAAAATAACATTACACAAGAAAAACAAGTCTTTATCTTACGTTTTTGTGTTGTGCTCTAATGCTTACTTCTAGTTTTTTTTTTCAAATTTTATTTCTTTATTGCGTTTTTTTTCTTTCAATGATTTCTCTTTCTTTTTTCTTTTTATTTTCTTTTCTTAAGATTTTTGTTTTGTTGTTTTATTCTGTCCTTATTTTGTTCTCTTTTTTTTTATTTATCATTTTCTTGTTCTGTTTTCTTTTTATATATCTTTATTTCTTTTTGATTTCCTTTCTTTTGATTTGTGCGTGATTTTTTTTTCCTTTTTGTAAGCTTTCATTTGATTGGGGGGTTTGTTCTTACTCTTTCTTGTTTACCTTTTTTCAGCTTTCTGTTTTTTCAACCTTTATTTTATTTTATTTGTTTTCTTTTTTTCATTCATCTGTTCCATTATTTCTGGTCTTTCTTTCTTTTACCTGTTTGTCTTTCTTATTGTATTTCTTTGCTCACTGGTCATAATCTCTCCTGCTAAATGCCAAATTAGCTAACTAAAAATTTAGAAAAAACAAAAATGTGTGTACTCTCTTTTCCCCAAGCTTCTGATTAAAACCCCAAGTGATTTTGTGTCATATTCTTGTCCTTAGCTGTCTTGGTTTTCCAATGTTCATCTCTTTCTCCCATGGCATAGATGTTCTGTGATTTTATTGCGCATAAAATGTTTTAAAGCAGGTTTGAGTGAGTGAGTGTGTGTGTGTGTGTGTGTGTGTGTGTGTGTGTGTGTGTGTGTGTGTGTGTGTTGTGGTGTGTGTGTGTGTGTGTGTGGTGTGTGTGTGTGTGTGTGTGATGTGTGTGTGTGTATGTGTGTGTGTTGTTGTTGTTGTTGTTGTTGTTGTTGTTGCTTCGATTTTCGTCTGTTCACTCAAAGATATTAGACGTGTGTGCGTGTGTGTGTGGTGTGTGTGTGTGTGTGTGTGTGTGTGTGTGTGCGTGTGTGTGTGTGTGTGTGCGTGCGTGTGTGTGTGTGTGTGTGTTGTGTGTGTTTGTGTGTTGTGTGTTTGTGTTGTGTGTGTTGTGTGTGTGTGCACGCGCCTGTACTGCCTATAACCTCACTCCTTGCTTGTGTTTGTTTCGCTTTTTTCTGTTATATCTATTCATTCATACTCTTATTTCAACACTTTTCTTTCCTCTGCTTAGTCCAACAGAGGTAATTTTCCAAAGTAATTACGATTTTTCTGAAAACGTTTAAAAATTTATAAGCGATTAACACCGATTGCTGCTTCTCCATCGTTTTCACACCCACTCCATTGACAATGAAACAAAGAAGCAAGAAATTGCCCAATGTTGTTACAAAGATACAGCTCTGAAGATTCAGCTGTGGGAGATGAGAGAAGGTCAAGAGATACACTAAGCATCCCCAGTGCTGCCTTCTTTGGCAGCTGCAGGCAAGGAAATACACGTTACTCTTAGGAGAAAGAATAGCAACAAATTTTGAAACATCCCTATTTTGAAAGAAATTTCTTGGAGTCGATTTGGGTTTATATATATATATATATATATATATATATATATATATATATATATATATATATATATATATATATATATATATATATATATGTTGTATATATATAAATTATGTGTGTGTATGTGTGTGTGTGTGTATGTGTGAGTGTGTGTGTGTGTGTGTGTGTGTGTGTGTGTGTGCGCGTGTGTGGGGGTGTGGGGGGGGGGGGGGGTTGTTGCACAAATATGATTTGTTTCTGAAATCTTACTTTTTGACATACTTTAACCTTTTTTGTAACTTTTTGTGTGTGTTCTGTTTAATACCCTGATGGTTTCTTTTAAGGCTTCTCATTCCCTTCCTTCTTTCTCACACCTTTCCTGAACGGAAGAGGGGGCGGGATAGCCTGGTGACGAAAGTGTTGTGCTCGTAATCCCGATGTCAAGGGGATTTTTTCTCTGGAGTTAACATCTGTACAGACTCTACACCCCTGAAAGTCCCCCAGATAACACTATAACCGAGATGCCGCGAGCACACCACGCAGAAGATCATGTACCCACTTTAAACCTCGGAAGAATAAGCCAATATGTGCTGGTAGGAACTGATGAAAAACTTTTTAAAACTTGTGCGCACTGGTTTCGTGTTTTGACATTACCCCCGAATTCGGAATGCAGTTACCTGTAATGGTGGGCAAAAACGGTTAAATACGCAGAATCTTACCCTCGGTGAACCCCGGGGCTCTAAGGCGAGGAACGAAAAACAGTTATTGAACAAAAAAAGACACGTATCTGAGGTCATGTTATTGTCCATGTCTTCCAAGTTTCCTCCACATCTCACACTGTTCCTTTTGGGGGCAGAAACATGATGTGGATGGATGAAGGTGTTAGTGTAGAGGGGGTATTAGAAAGCTTTTGCCGAATTTCAGCTGCAGTAGAGATGTTGGGAAGATTGAAGTTCGTTTTTGGCCATTAAGATAAACATGAGTGGGCTGGTCTGAAATCAGAATTTACTTGTGGAGTTATTTGCAAAGGACAAGGTATTTTTACGTCAGTGAGTCATTCGCTAAATTATAGACTTTGACGCTGAAATACGTGGGGTTCCTTTTTGTATATCATTTTGCCAGTTTTGGCAAATGCAATATTTTTTCTCTCTCTAAAAAGGAATGAAGCAATGTGATTGAAAGAAAATGCTATAAATTCGTAATATTATCGAAAATATCCCTGACGTAAAAAAACACGGGTGAATTTTCTGTGTTTAAGGGCTCTTTGTCACCAAAATAAGGTTTTTATATCTGCATTCTCTGTAAACAAGGTCCACCTGACAGTAGTCTTCATGGGACTTTTCTCTTTGTTTCTCTTTGTCTTCCTTTAATACATTGCAATTTTGTATAAGTCACAAGACACACCCTCATTAACCCCTGTTCGGTTCGATATAGAGTTTTTTAGGTAAGCATGCAAACAGAAGACACCAGTTGTCCACCATGAATATGTTAGGAGTACGAGAGCACAAAGACCCGTCAACTTCATCTAAAGCATGCACATTTATCTACTGTTAATGTATATCCATGTAAAGCTTTGAGCGCCAACAAAAAGTGAACCTCACTACAAGTCTTCTGCTCATTTACGATAAATCATACAGTTACTTCTTCATCTATGTCACCGAAATATTTTAAGATCGCAGAAGCTTTGCATGTGTTGTACTGGGAAACTTTTTGCATCGTTTCGTACGAGAAAAACCGCTCTTAACATACCTATCAATCTGAGGTTACAAGGGTTATGTGCAAAACGGGGTATTTCCAATTCTTTTGAAATCTTCTATTTGTGACATTAGTGGCAATATCGAGTTGTTTTTCTCTGCAGGAAATCATACATATATAATCATTTGTCCTCCACTAAAGAAAAAGGCTTACAGGGGCCAAGATGAACCGACCATTTTTATCTGAGCTGAGGACAGGCTTCTTCTCTTGACAGGAAAACATGTCGGTGTTGACAGCGATGTCACAGCAAACTTTATTCCAGGAGAATGGAGCGTATACACCAGAGCCAAACATGCATCGTCAGCTTGAGAAAAAAAACAAGAAAAAATAACCCAAGGTGGCTGAGATGTCATGTGCAGTCTGAAACCTGTCCTTGTGGTCACTGATGTATGGGGAAAGCAGAACTCTACAGCACACAGACATTGGGATTTTTTTTTATTATTATTGCTTTGCTAGTTTGGTTGCTGTTTTCATTTTTTTCTTTTGTTTGTTTGTTTCTTTTTCCTTTATTTTTCTTTTCATCTTACCCTTTCTCTGCTTCTTTCTACCTGCCCTGTTCATTCCATCTCTATCTAACTGTCTGTCTGTCTATCTATCTATCTATCTGTTTGATTTGACTGTTTAGGTATAACATCTATCTTGCACCGTTTTTGAATGTATGTTTAATGTATTATAATAGTTTACATAGATATATTAGCATATGTTTTGTTTTCTGGTAATGATATCAAAGTTTTGTAACAGAGTGCAGATATCTGATCTGCCTCATTCCTGTACAACTTTTCAGCGATGACAGCACGGTCAGACAGTGGGAATGTGACCTTTAGATAGAGGCTGTATCAATACTACATTATATCGCTACGGGCAAAGTGCATGCAACGGACGTTTTCGACCACCCCAACGATACAGAACGTCGCACAATTCACAGGTGTGGATCTAAATATATATCCACGCGCTGTGATGGGCAGTTCTGATCGCATGGGAGGTAATCTAATTACGCCCGTCACAGTTTTATTCACACTTAATGTCTCAGTGCCCTAAAGACCATCCTTACAAAATTTCCCCATTGTGATCAGTCTATTGCATCATGATTCTGAAAAATTCAGAAGTCATTGAAAATAATGTTTACATCTTCTAGTTCTTTCATTAGCTTGGGCGAACACATCAAAGCCTATAAAAGAGTAGTTGTTTGCAACAAAGAGAAGTTGTACTGCAGGATAAGAAATTACACAGTCATCTTTGTGACCAGAAAGTGTAAAACCAGTTGTGAAGGAGGATCCACTGTGTTTTAGAAAGAATTCTCTTCATTTAGAACTTAAATCTCATATTTTGAAATAAGTGAGTGGGATCTGGACATTGTATTGTTTGTTGTTATTGGGTATTTTTAGGGGGCGTAGGTAGGTGGGGGTAATACTAGTGGATTTAAAGAAATCGTACTTGATTTCTGAGTGATTTGTTTCTGAGTCAGACTACTGATTTGTCAATTGTTTTTGTATGGAAAATAATCTTGTAAACAGCTCACGAAAGGAGTTGGAGTTGTACAGCCCACGAGAGGAGCTGGAGATCGCTTTTCCCAGACACATCCAATGGTGTAAAGCTAATGAGAGAATAGGGAGACTTTTGTTCTGTCCAGATGGAGTTATCAGAGTGACAGGAACCAGCTTTGTTATCATTTCTGTCGGCAAGGAGGAACTCTCAAAGACAATGTGTCTGTTCGTCAAGGACCACGAACTATTTTCTTTATTTCTTTCTGTCTTTCTTTCTTTCCTTCTTTCATAGTTCTTTAATTTTTAAATGGCACACTTTCTGCTCCAATAGGTGGAAATAAATATACCACATTTTTTTTCTTTTCTCGTGGATGTTTTCGTTTCTGACCTTCAGCGTTTGTTCCTTTTTCCTTCTTTTTTTCTGTCTTTATCTTATGTTTTTCTTGGGTTCTTTTTTTCTCACTCTCTCTCTCTCTTTCATTCTTTCTGTTGCTTATTCGTTGTTCCTGCTTTCTTTCGATCTGTCTGTGCTTCCTTTCTTTCTTTCTTTCTTTTGTTGGTGATCATTAAAATTGCATGCTTGTGTTCAATTAGGTAAAAATTCATTTTACCAATTTTTTTATCATTCTCTTCATCTCTTTCTTTATTTCTTGCATGTTCTTTATCTGATTATTTCTTTTTTTCTCTTTTTCTTTCCTTTCCCATATGGTTCTATGCTTGATGTTTAATTAGATGGAAACAAATTTTCAAAGGAAAATGTTTTCCTTATCCTGATCGTCATGACTTCTTCGTCTTTTTTTTCTCCTGTCCTGATTTCCATATTTTTATTTCTTTATAACTTCCTTCCTTCCCTCCTTCCTTTTCTTTTGTTAATGATGATGAAGTTGCATGTTTGATGCTCATTGGGTGGAAATGAATCTACAAAGGATTGTTATTTTGCTTGATCATCTTTGTCTTTCTTTTATTGATCTTTCTTCCCTTTTCCTTTCTTCCTTTCTTTCTTCTTTTCTTTCTTTTTTGTTATCGATCATGAAATCGCATGTTGATGTTCAATAGCACAGAAATCAGTGTACAGAGGCATTTTTTCTGTAGGTTTTGATCATGTCTTTTTTTTCCTCTCATTCCTTCTTTCTGTATATCTTTATTGTCTTTCATTCATTTTTTTGTCTTTCTTTTACCCCTTTTTCCCCATCCTTTTTTGTTTTGCTTTTCTTGTTTTCTCTCTGTTCGTTTAACTTCTCTCTGAATTTAACTATCGTTTTTGGTTTTTTTGGTGCTTTCGTGCAAGTAATATTTTTTAGGGAGGTTGGTTCTTTTTAACTGCATTTCATTCATGCTCCCCTTTATTTCTTCGTTTGCTGAGTCTTCTCTCTCTCTTTCCAAAGTAACAGCCAAAATATTGAAAAAGAAAACAGAATAAAAAGCGACAGCAAAACAGATGAAGAAAGAAGACATTCACTAAAAGGATTCTGATGATAGCGTGCACAAAGGGCCAGGGAAAAGCAGTGATATTTTGTTTTGCATCAGGACATTTGGTAGGGAGGAAGAGAAGAGTTTTAACATCCTCACAACTGAGTCAGATTCTAGGACTAGACAAAATACGCTCACAAAGGGGAAAAAATCACACTTATTTCCATTTGAAGGTTATTGAGATAAAGTTTACCAAAAAAAACATAGCAGGAACGTTTGTATGTTTGGGAGGGATTCTTTTTCTTTGCTTTTCTTATATTTATTATTCATTTGAATTTCTTCATTTCACAGATAATCAATAAGCATTTGCATACTTCTTTTTACATCCAGTCTTTGTGTGCGTATGTTTTTTTTTAATGTGTCATGCGTTCGCACCGTACACAATGGCCTACACTTTCGCCAAAGCACTTTGATATAATGCATCATAGAGCAAACGAAAGCATAGAAAAACAAACCGAAAGATAGTTTAACATGATTCTTCGCTGCTCCACCCTTCTCACACTCACATAAAAGGAAATCCCCCCCCCCCTCACAAACATTGGGTTAACTTCAGTGATGACTCCACCCCTCCTAAAGTCCTTATTCTTGTTTTGTCATTTATTTCTCTGTATAGATCTCTTGTTTCTGCTATTTTAAACCATAGATGAGCCTTTAAAATCACCAAAAGAGACCTGGCCTGACTGCATGTTGATAAAGTATATGCAAAGAATCCAAGAATGGAGCTCGAAACGATCTGGGCTATCATTTTCTCAACTATATACACTTTTTCATGAAAATGTTCAAAAACTCACTGATAAAATTGTCTTTAACACACTGCAAGAAGACATATAGCAAGTCTTCACATTTTCCTTTTTTTGGGGGGAGGGATGGGAGGGGAATGTAATGAGAAAAATTAAACAGCTAAAAACTATATAAACTTAATCCGAGCTTGTGGGTGTTGAGAGGACATACGTTTTTATTTTCTGGACCTCTCTGAGAAGAGTATAGAGGGAAGATAAGAAACCAGAAAGGACAGGGCATCTTTGAGTGCCAGCTGGACTCCAGAGCAAAGCTACATGGACATCTTGTGTGAGACAACTCTAACTAGGTGATGTGCAAAGCAGTTGTGGAAACTGAGCCAACAATGTAAATCAGTGGTCAAGAGGTCATTCATCTACCTGAAATACAAAAAGTCCTGGTTCAACGCGTATGATGGTTTGATTACCGTTTGTGCTCGGAACTTTTGTCGCCATTCACTAGACTGTAAGGGGAGGAGGGGGTGGATGCTTGTCTTTGGATGAGGCAATAAACCGAGGTCACGTGTGCAAAATGCATTAAATGAACGTACTACAACAAAAGAATTGTCCCTGTAAATTCTGTAGAAAAAAAGACTATAATAGGGTAAAATACACATGCAGACAGGAAAAGATAAAAAGGGTGGCACTACTCTTGTGGTGTTGCCCACTCCTTGTGAGAGAAGCCCGAATTTCACACAGTCTGCTGTGACTTAGAGTAGTATACAATACAGCACAATACCATACAATTACGATACAATACAAGGAAATACTAGCACACTTAAAGCCATAGATTCAGATCCCAGGGATCGGGTCCAGAGGTAAGAGTAGGCGTGGTTTATCTGAGTAAAAAGAAGAGAGGCTGCCCTAGTTTATCAGTGATATGACGCCAGCTGCGCCTCTGCTCCTTCCTTTCATATCTTATTTTCTTAAGGGGGACGTGATAGCCTAGTGGTCAGAACATTGTGCTCTCAATTTGACGACCCGGTTCGATTCCCGGTCGAGGAGATTTTTCTCCTGAGCTAACATCAGTGCTGACTCCACTCTCCCCCAAAGTCCTTCGGATGAGACTTTAAACCGAGGCCCCGTGTACGAACGCACGCAGAACATCTTGCACACACGTCAAATCCTGTCCCGCTTTCGTAAGAGTAGGCCATCGTGTGCCGGTGGAACAGATAACATTTACAAAACTGCATACAGATGGGGACTGGATGTAAAAAAAAAAAAAAAAGGCACACGAGTGCTTATCCCATTATCCTCGATATAAAAGAATTTTTTAAAATTTAAATAAATAAAAACACAGCTGCATTTTTTATGTAAAAGATTAAAGTAGAGTGATAGTAATGCTTGTTGCTTTAGTCTGTAAGAAATCTGATCTTTATACCTTTCTGTGAATGTGAGAAATCTGTGATTCTCTTACAGCGTCACTTTCTTGACAGTTGCAGTTTGAAAAGCAAAACATATTTGCGTCACACGAATAGCCTTTTTAAAAAATCCTTTTTATACTTTTTCCTGTTGAGGCTTTAAGATGCTGTGTGCAGCTTTATTTCCCTTTCTTTGTTTCTTTCTTTAGCTTTCTTTTTATAGATTTTGTTTTCTTTCTTTCTTTTGTGTGTCTGTCTCTCTTTCATTCATTCATTTTTGGTTTTTGTTCCGTTTCTTCTTTTTCGTTTTTTCTGTTTTTCCTGTTCTATTCTGTGTTTCATGCTCCTTTCGTTTTTTTTAAAATATTTTTTCTCTCTTGCGTTTAATAATCATAAACTTGCATGCTTGGTTGGTCAATAAGGTAGAAGCAAATGTATATGAAGAATCATTTCTGCACGCTATTGTTTCTCTATGTTTTTTTTTATTGTCATCTTCTTTCTTTTCTTATTTTCTTTTGCTCTCACTTCTTTCTTCCTTTCTTTCTTCTCTTCTTTTTTTCCTTTTTGTGCTTTTTTATGATAATAAAAACGCAAGCCTAGTGCTCAGTTATATACCAAAAAAAATCTTTTGTCTTTTTAAGTTGTTTTTTTTTTCTATTTCTTTGACGATGATAAAGTGGAATGCTAGGTGTTCAATTAGTACGAAATAAATTTACACAGAGACTCGTTTCTTTATTTCATTGTTTCCTTATGTCATCATCATCTCTGTATTTTCTTGCTTTCTTCTTAGTTTTCTTCCTTTTATTGATGATAATGCAGGCTTTGTATTCCATTAGGTAGAAATAAAAATGTAAAGATGAATGTATCATTGTTAACCCCCCCCCCCTCTCTCTCTCTCTCTCTCTCTCTCCTCTCTCTCTCTCTCTCTCCTCTCTCTCTCTCTCTCTCTCTCTCTCTCTCGCTTCATATATATATATATATATATATATATAATATATATATATAAATATATATATTATATATATATATATATATAAACATAGAGAGATAGAGATATAATGATATATATATTATATATATATCTTCATTTTATTCGTTTATTATTTTTTTCGTTTATTTTATTTGGCTTCTTTTTAATCCATAAAAATAAGATAGCATACTCAGAAAGTTTTTTTTCTTTTTTATATAAAAGAGCTGCTTTCTTATGCTATCATTATTTTCGGTGTTTTTGTTTTATCAATTCCATTCATTCTGTCTATAATTCTCTTCATTTTCTTTTGCCTTTCTCCGCTCAATTCTGTCTAAACTCCTAATTCTTTTACTTCTTTCTTTCTTTCCAACCTATTGTTGCTGATTATGTAAGCATACTTAGAGTTCTCTTTGCCAAAGAAACAAATCTACAAAAAGGATCAGGTGGGGGCTCAGAAAAATCTCTTTCGTTTCTGTTTGTCTTCCTGCCTGTCTTCTCTCTTCCACTCCCTGTCTCTATCTCTGTCTCTGTCTCTGTCCCTCTGTCTGCCCTTTTCTGTCTTTCTCTCGCTATATCTGTCTCTGTCTCTCTGTATCTGTCTCTGTCTCTCTGTATCTGTCTCTGTCTCTCTGTGCATCTCTGTCTCTGTCTATCTCTGTCTGTCTTTCTGTTTCTGTCTCTGTCTGTCTTTCTGTCTCTCTGTCTCTGTCTCTGTTCTCTGTCTTCTGTCTCTGTCTCTGTTCTCTGTCTCTCTGTCTCTCTGTCTCTCTGTCTCTCTGTCTCTCTCCTCTCTCTCTCTCTCTCTCTCTCTCTCTCTCTCTCGTCTCTTCTCTCTCTTCTCCTCTCTCTCTTCTCTCTCTCTCTCTCCCCCCCCCCCCCCCTTCTGCCATCCTCTTCTCTTTTCTATCTGTCTTTATCTTGTTTCTCTTTTCTGTATTTCTTTCTTTCTCTTTGTCATTTTCCTTTTTTTCTCTCATCTTTCCCTCCTCCTTTCTTCTTTCTTTCCTTACTCTACTTCTGTTGATTTCGACCTTTTTTTCTCTACTTTGTTTTTTTAGTGTGTCGCCTTTTTCTTGTTTATATATCCATTTATTTTTAATGTCAGTATTTCGAGCGGGGGGGGGGGGGGTCTTTGCTTCTTGACTGGGTTTTTTTCTTTCTTTTCGCTCATTCCTCTCTTTTTCTATCTTTTCTATTATAACAAAAAACAAAACAATACATCAGCAATAGCAACAGCAACGCAACTAATAAAAATCCAAATATCGATTTATCCTGGAGAGGAAGAAAGACAGCGGAAACTGAAGAAAGGAAGAAAAAGAAAAGGAAAAGACAGACGAGAGAGAAGAGACAGAGAAGAGAGAGAGAGGGAGAAGAGAGACGAGAGAAGAAGAGAGAGAAGACAGACGACAGACAGAGAGAGAGAGAAAAGGAACGAAAAACAGAGAGAGAGAAGACAGACGAGAACTAAGAGAGAGGAGTAGCAGAGAGAAGAGAAGAGAGAGAGAGAGAGACAGGAGGATGAGAGAGAGAGAGAGCAAAAGAAGAGATAGCTGTACCAGATAAGAAAGTGAAGTGACAGCTAAGGCATGGCAGTTTGCCCTCTCTGAGGAAATGAAAAGAGGTTTTTATGGTCTTTACAACTTTGTCAAATGCCAGGTCAGAAGAGGGGTATTTTGTAGGAACAAACAGACCCCCCCCCCCCCCCCCAATAAAAAACAAACAAAAACCCAACAAACAAAAAACCCGTAACGTGTATATATTTTTTTTTCACCGTATGTACATAAAGTATGTGCTAAAAGAAAAGGCACTTGATATTTTGGAAGGTGTGTGTGTGTGTGTATGTGTGTGTGTTTGTGTGTTTGTGTGTGTGTGTGTGTGTGTGTGTGTGTGTGTGTGTGTGTGTGTGTGTGTGTGTGTGTGTGTGTGTGAGTGTGTGTGTGTATGTGTATGTATATGTGTGTGTGATGTATGTGTGGATGGATATTGTGGTGTGTATGTATATGTCTGTGTATGGAAATGTGTGTGTATGTGCGTGCGTGCATGCGTGCGTGCGTGCGTGCGTGTGTGTGTGTGTGTGTGTGTGTGTGTGTGTGTGTGTGTGTGTGTGTGTGGTGTGTGTGTGTGTGTGTGTGATATTTGAACTCGGCTACCCTGTCAACACTCCAAAAGATAAACTTCTTAATGGTAAAAAAAAAACATAACAGGTATTTATCTGCTTTAACACAGTCACAAAAAAGATGGCTGAACATCCTATTTTTCAAACATTGCAAAGAAATATGCTAGGAAGCGAAAAATAAAACCGACAACCTCGTGTGTAAACTTAATCTGACCAGGAGCTAGTAAGTGCTTAGTGGACATAAGTTTGTTTTCTCCAATTTTTTTCTGAAGAAAAAGTAGGGTAGATTAAAAAAAAAAAAAAAAGATCAGGAGAAACGTGTCTGTATTGGAATGCCAGTGGGGTGTAGGCACAGTTGCATGGCTATTTTGGTGTGAGAGAACTCTTGTGACAGGTTTGGTCATGTACTTCTCATGCAGATAGGCTTCCAATGTACATTTGTTGTGAAGAAAAGCAGTCCAAGTGCCAAAACTGTATGAAACTGTGTTCTGTTTTGTTTCTTTCTCTTTGACTGTCGAAAACTTTCTTTCTTCTCGCGTTTTTTGTTTGTTTGTTTTGCTTTGCTTTTTTCTTTTGTTTTTCGTTCTTTTCTTCCTTTCTTTATTCCTTTCTTTTTCTTTCTTTTGCCTTTTCTTTGTTTCGTTCTTTTGTTAGTCTTTTCATCTTTCTTTCTTTATTATTTCTTTCCGTCTTTGTTTCTTTTGCTTTCTCTTTAAGTTTTTCGGTATGCACTGGACCACTCTTAATGTGGTCAGTGTTGTTTCCTCTGATCCAGTATATAGGACACACCTTACCAAGCATTTCAACAGGAACAATAATAGCTCAGAACGCCATGCCAGACTAGATCACACTCCCTGCCTGGTATAGGAACTGTCGTATTGTCCTTCAAGTAGCAGTTCTCTATGATTTAATCATCTTACCCTCAACTGTTTCGACCCAAAATCATCTGAAATACTCAGGTCAATGATAAATAAAAACTGAAAAGACATGAAAATTTACATGAAAAGATATTGAAATCTGTATCAATGTTTTATAGCGTAATTAACAGCAAGGATTGAATGAATGGCGTACTGGACATTTAGCATTAACAATACACAATTCTCCAAGCATGTGGAATCCCAACAAGCGTAAGAATGTGCAATCCCAACAAATGTAAACATGTATAGTTAGGTTTTTTGTTGTTGTCTTTGTTCTTCCTCATCTTCTATGCAGTATTTGCAAAACCATTACAATAACACTCAACTTTACACCATGAATGTAACGACTCTCCTTTTTGTTTTACCTGAATGATCTAAGACACAACTCAACTATAACAAATATTAGCACTAGTTTGACAAAAAAAATCCCACAAAAAGTAAACATTCCTCAGACTGGAATTTTGAAGCCCATCCCCAAAATCAAGATCCTACTATTCTTTAGACTCTGCCAAGTCTTTTATCTGTTTACTTTATTTTCATCTTAAAAGCATAGCCAGAACGTCAATGTATACCCTCCCTTCTTCCCATCCTCAACATTTTGGCAATCTCTGGAAAAGCAAACTGTCACTCGCAGGACAGATAAGCGCACAGGGATGAGTGTTGCCATTCAAAACGTCTGGAGATCGTGTTTACCCTGGCAGAGAAAAAGGCTAGCTTGGTATCTGGGTTTTTTTCCACACCTGAAAGAGGGTGGGAATGGGAAGTCTCGGTAGAGATGAGGACAAGGAGAGGTAAGACAAAACAGGAAGAAATAGAGCAGGGTAGGGCAGGGCAGGGCAGTGTATGAAAGGGCAGGCGGCATGAAAGGGCAGGGCAGAAGAGGGCAGGGCATGACAGGGCATGCAGAATACGGCAGTAAAAAGTGGACTAGCATGTGATCAGAGCAGCAGCAAGTTGACTTAGCAAGGAAATATTCAGAAGGTAGGTTGTATGGCAGGGCAGACAAGGCAGGGCAGGGCAAGAAAGAACAAGCAGGTGAAATAGAGCGGTTTAAAACAGAGTAGAGCAGAGTAGGGTAGAACAGAGCAGGGTTGAAAAGCACAGTAGAACAGACAGAGTAGAACAGAGCACAGTAGAGCAGAGCACAGTAGAACAGAGCACAGCAGAACAGAGCACAGTAGAACAGAGCACAGTAGAACTGAGCAGGGTAAAACAGGGTAGAACAGAGCATGGCAGAGCAAGGTGGGACAAGTAAGCTGGGCAATATAGCGATAAGGTAAGGAAAGGTATAGAAGGGCAGAACAGGCAGAGCAGGAACAAGTTTGGTTAGGCAATGTAGGTACAGAAAGTAGTGCAGAGCAGTGTAGAGCAAGAAAGGGCAGGCAAGCATGAACAGGTGGAATTGACTTAATAAGGGCAAAGAAGAGTGAAGCAGGGCAGGCAGGCAGGGCAAAATAGGAGAGGGGAAACAAGACATGGCACAGGGGAGCAAGACAGGGCAGAACAGGGCAAGGTGGGACAGGGCCAGCAAGCAAGGCAAGATAAAAATATCAAGTAGTGTAGGCAAGGGCAGTGAAAGTAGACTAAAGGACTCTTTGCTTCTGAAAACGTGAGATTCTATAACTGGTTAATCGTACGGCATACCTACTCTACATGTATTAAAAATCAGTCTCGTGTTTCGAAAGATTTAAATTGAGATTTGTCTATAGGTAAGTATGAATGTGTAATGGAAAGGCTGATTGAATTCATCTATGCACTACCAATTATTTGTGCTACATAAACAGATGTTGCCTGTAATAGTGAGAGTTGCTTGTTCCAATGTACTACAAAGTTATTTATATGGTGCAGGAAAGGTCTGAGCATGGCAGAATAAGCTGCAAATACAAGATTAAGAATATTATACAAAATGATTAAAAATTGTCAGTTTTATTGTCGATGGACTCTCCGCAGACTGATTGAACTTGCAGTATACTACACAAATGATAACAGGTATGAGTGCTTTGCTCCAAGCATAAACTTAACGACATCATTTGATAAAAGAAAACAACGAGTGTATGGTTTTATTGCTTTCCTGTTTCAGACACAGTCCAGTCCAATCCAATCATGTTGTTTATAGCCCCGCCGACCACACAGGGCATAGGCCATATCGGGGCTGTTACCTCCTCAAATTTTAAAGCTCATCATACACTGTCCATTATTGTTTTATGGTAGTGCAGCATGACTAGTTGCTATACATCTGCCGTGGTGTTTGTTACTGTTTCATTGCTGCTTTCACCATCCTAACATCTCAACAACGTTAATGCATAATACATATATTATGCTTCTATCTATATATGTTCTGATGTAATTTGTTCAGCTGTGGACCATTTTTTACACCAGTATTTGGCAGTTCTCTTTACAAGCGTTTTCTTGCTTGCTGTACTTCCAACTCAAGCATTGCTTCTGCTGTTGTCTTGAATGAAAGAACAAATAATCTTGTTTAAACCAATGAATTGCAATGTGCTTCACCAAACACTAGACATCCTCCTCGGCTGTGCTGTGAGCTATGTGGACAATGGAAATGCCAATGGTGTGAGGGAGAAACACGACAGGGGGCAATAACAATGGGCGATGGGTCCTCGATGAATATACCTCTTCAGACGCTTGTTATCTATGTCTGGACGGTTTCCCCCTCCTCTCCCTCTTCTTTCCTTCATTGTTTACTGGATCTCTTTGTGTTGATGGAGATTGTCTTTCCGTGTTAGCAGTTTCATTGATTGCTGGCTGTCTCTACCTGATAAGATCATTCCTGGATCTTCCAGCTAGTGACTAGGAACAACAGGACTGAGTAAAAGTATTTTTAAAGACAGCAGTCAAAGGCGCCAACAGACATACAGACAGAGACAGACAGATAGACAGAGACTGCCAGATTTATCGATTCATCTATCCAAACTCGCGTCTGTCTTTTCATGCTTCTGTCCATCCATCCATTGATGCATCCATCCGACTGTCCGTTTGTCCGTACAACTGATCAACTAGCTAGCAATCAGTTATCAACGATTCAACAGATCATTATTTTAGAAACTAACACAAGAACAGTATTTAGAGGACAGACACTCTGAAAGTGAAGTCAAAAGACAGAAAATAGAATAAATCAGTAAAGGAATGTATGAATCTACACACGAATAGTGTCTAGTGCCATTTGGACTCCAAAGCAGTGCTCAAAGGCCTATTGCAGTACAGAGCAATGCTCTATGACTGTTGGACTCCAAAGCAATGCCCCATGGCCTGTTGGAGTACAGAGCAGTGCTCCATGAATGTTGGAGTACAGAGCAGTGCTCCATGACTTTGGAGTACAGAACAGTGCTCCATGACTGTTGGAGTACAGAGCAGTTGCTTCCATAACTGTTGGAATACACATCACTGCTCCTTAACTGTTGGAGCACAGAGCAATGCTTTATGGCCTGTTGGCATAAACATGGCAATTCTCCATGGCCTGTTGGCATACAGAGCATTTCCTCCATGGCCTGTTGGCATACAGAGCTGTTCCCTCCATGGCCTGTTGGCATACAGAGCAGTCCTCCATGGCCTGTTGGCATACAGAGCAGTCCTCCATGGCCTGTTGGCAGGAGTGGGCTGCTGCCCGCAGCTTGTCATCTGTTTGGTCTTCTGCAGCTGCTGGCGAAAGCTTGGATATTGTCTTAAAACGTTGGTTGAAAGAGGAATGGTTTCGATGCTGTTGTTTTCTGTGGTCTCTTTGTCTCCCCGATTCCCTCTGTTTTTCTGTCTTCCTCTTTTTCTCTGTCTGTCCATCTCTGTTTCTGTCTCTTTCTTTTCTTTCTTTTTCTATCTCTCTCTTGAAACCCAGTATTGGTTTTAAAAAGTCTGTTAATGCTAACCTGTCATCAATGAAAAATAGAGAATCTCTCTGTCTCTGTCTGTCTGTCTGTATGTATGTATGTCTGTCTGTTTGTGTGTGTGTGTGTGTCTCTCTCTCTCTCTCTTTCTCTCTCTCTCTCTCTCTCTGTCTGTCTGTCTGTCTGTCTGTCTGTCCGTTTGTCTGTGTCTGTCTGTCTGTCTATGTCTGTCTGTTTCTCTCTGTCTCTCGTCTTCTTCTCATCTCTCTCTCTCTCTCTCTCTCTCTCTCTCTCTCTCTCTCTCTCTCTCTCTCTCTCTCTCTCTCTCTCTTCTCTCTGTATTTCTGTCTCTGGTTCTCTTTAATCGATTTTACATCCACTGCTTACCGAATTGATTCTTTAGATTATAACTTGCTCATCTTTTGCTCTTTCTTTTCCTTTATTACCTTCTTTCTCTTGTTTTTAGTTTTGTTTTGGTTATTTTCTGCTATCTG
>CM060317.1:13435274-13440274 GCA_030674155.1 Stramonita haemastoma
CTCTCTCTCTCTCTCTCTGTGTTTGGGGGGCGGATAGCCTAGTGGTCAGAACATTGCGCTGGCAATTTGAAGACCCGGGTTCGAATCCGGTCGAGGAAATTTTCTTCCTGGAGTTAACATCAGTGCTGACTCCACTCTCCCCAAAAGTCCTTCGGATGAGACTTTAAACCGAGGCCCCGTGTGCGAACGCACGCAGAACATCTTGCGCACACGTTAAATCCTGTTCCGCTTTTCGTAAGAGTAGGCCATCGTGTGCCGGTGGGAACAGATGACAATATTTACAAAACTGCATACATACGGGGACCGGATGAAAAAAAGCACATGATTGCTTATTCTGTTATCCTCGATATAAAAGAATAAATAAATTTAAAAAAAATAAATCTCCTCTCTCTCTCTCTCTCTTCTCTCTCTCTCTCTCTCTCTTCTCTCTCTCTCTCTCTCTCTCTCTCTCTCTCTCTCTCTCTCTCTCTCTCTCTCTCCTCTCTCTCTCTGCTTGTTCCTCCGGTAGCTATAGCTTCCTTTGCCTCAAATCTTTCTTTGACTGTAGTGTATATGGTGCTTGTCTATCCGTCATGAGAATATGTAGCTAGTCATTTGTGTGAAGAAATTTTGTGAGAAACAGCGAGGTAAACTTTGCTCTCACAACCCACAAAAATAGCCTTTCTTTTTTGTGTGTTTCTTAATCTCACCATCTTATATTCTTACATACAATTTCAAGGTCCAGGGTGAAAGTCTTATCTTTGTTGAGCCTGACCACTTTAAGACAACCACCACTTTACGACACAACAAATTGGTTTGGCAACTCGACAGTAGGGTTGGACACAGTAATTAGCTTAGATGGTCCTCCTATATTGGTTCGATTGGTGTAGTGGTTAAGACATAGAGGCAATGGGTTTTTATCGTGGGGGATCGTAAAGTCAAAAATCGTGATTTCGAATCTGTGCCGACTAGGAAAGAGGATGTGTAATAATACCGATATTAAATATATGTGCAGGCCTGCCAATGCCTTTTCTTTTCATTGCGTGCATATTTGGGTATAAGCTGTGTATGTTGTGCAAATAGGATTCAGTTCTATAAAAGCAGTTTGGTTAATTTACAAAAGTCAGAAAGTAAAAGAGTGCTAGCTCATAAACCTTGAAAGCAAAGACCTGTAATTCGCAAACCTAAAAAAGGAAAGAAGCAAAATTCACAAAACTTCTTTTTACATGTTAGCTATGCCGTAGTCTACCAGACTATTGGTGAACCACTTAAGAGTTTGCAAACAGATTCCTCCACTGCTCGCGGTTTTGAACTTTCCGCTATCTGCCGTTCCACTCAGTCCACTGTCTGATGTTATGTTCCCACTGTTTTCTGGCTGTCTCTTCGTCTTCCGCCTTTTACTGTTCCATGTAGGACAGCCTTGGCCAGTCCATATGTTTGTATGACGTGGCCATAACATTTTATCTTGTGTTTTATCCCTGAAGTCAAGAAGTTTTCATAAGACCCAATGCTTTTTTTTACAATTCTGGTTTACACTTTAAGCGCTTTGATTTTTTTGTACAAGATATAGCGCTAAATAAATTCGATGTAAAATTATCATTATTATTATTGTTGTTGTTGTTGTTGTTTGTTGTTATTATTATTATTATTATTATTATTATTATTATTATTATTATTATTATTATTATTATTATTATTATTATTACACTTCTTCGTTGGTTAAGTGATCTCGGGATACCAAGAAACTTTGCAGAAGCATCTCATCTCCATTGCCTTTATCCTTTTTTTTTTTTGATGTCTGCTATTATGGTCCAAGTTTCACATGTGTACAAAAATAGGAACATGAACAAAAAATAGAAACGGTGTAATTTAACTTTCACAAATTAGGCTGGTGAGAGAGAGAGAGAGAGAGGGGGGGGGAGAGAGAGAGAGAGAGAGAGGGGGGGGGGTGGGGGGGAGGAGGAGAGAGAGAGAGAGAGAGAGAGAGAGAGAGAGAGAGAGAGAGAGAGAGAGAGAGAGAGAGAGAGAGAGAGAGAGAGAGAGAAAAAGAGAGACACACAGACACACAGACAGACACACAGACAGGGGTACAACATCAGAGAGGGGTAGGAGGGAGAGCCCTCTGTTCTGAAGCCGTATATATATCTTGGTTCCAGCCGAGAAGTGGAGCTAACTCTTATACACTGTGTGCAGCTGGTTAGTTCTTAGCGCGAGAATGGAAAGAACCGTAATTCACAAACCTTACAAAGACAAGAACCGTAATTCACAAAAAACTTGGAAACGGTTTCATCTAACTTTTTTTTACAACTTTAATTGGTGTACGGGCTCTGTTTGATAAGAGATGTTGAGTATCCACATTCTGGATGTACAACCTGCTATGGATGCATTTTAAAACCGGGTGTTAAACGTTTATTTATAAAATTCACACGAATTTGCTTCAGTCGTCTATTGAGTGATGTCCAGGTGGTGTTGTTTTTATTAGTGATCTCTGTGTTTTCAGCACTATCCTGTTTGTAAAATGTAGTTCTGGACAAAATTAGCCCTTCATTTTTGTGTTGTTATTGATGTTGTTGTTATTATTATTGTTGTTGCTCTTCTTCTTCTTCTTCTTCTTCTTCTTCTTCTTCTTCTTCTTCTTCTTCTTCTTCTTCTTCTTCTTCTTCTTCTTCTTCTTCTTCTCTTCGTCTTATGTTTCTTTATTTAAGCTCATGTTGTAAACTTTTATTTCCTATTTTTAACACCAAGCAGCAACACAAAAACAATAAGTAAAATAACCCTCCTCCTCACGTTTTAAATATATTGTCAGATTAACATAGACTTGTACTGAATCACGCGCACGCACATGCGTGCTCATACACACACACACACACACACACACACACACACACACACACACACACACACACACACACACACACACACACACACACACACACACACACACACACACACACACACACACACACACGTAACAAAGAAAAGAAACTATAAACAAACAAGGAAACTAATCCTCGCTAAAATGAAAAAAATCAACTGCAAAGTAACAGCCATTTTGAACTACAGCATTTAATTCTACACAGAAACCAGTTCTCCTTTACAACTGTACAGGTTAGTGGTTAATGCATTAAAGACATCACACTGTTTTTCTTGGTTCTTTGGATCGTAAATTTGACATCTTTCAATCGTATCTGGGCAACATTGACGTAGCTGCTGCTTCTTCCTCTTGTTGTTGTTGTTGTTGTGGTGGTGGTGGTGGTCGTGGTCGTGGTCGTGGTGGTGGTGGTGGTGGTGGTGCTTCTTTCTTCTTCTTCTTCTTCTTCTTCTTCTTCTTCTTCTTCTTCTTCTTCTTCTTCTTCTTCTTCTTCTTCTTCTTCTTCGCAATTCTTCTTCGCAATTCTTCTTGGCAATTCTTCTTCTTCGCAATTCTTCTTCTTCTTCTTCTTCTTCTTCTTCTTCTTCTTCTTCTTCTTCTTCTTCTTCTTCTTCGCAATTCTTCTTCTTCTTCTTCTTCGCAATTCTTCTTTTCTTGTTCTTCTTCTTCTTCTTCTTCTTCTTCTTCTTCTTCTTCTTCTTCTTCTTCTTCTTCTTCTTCTTCTTCTTCGCAATTCTTCTTCTTCTTCTTCTTCCAATCACTGGACTAACACTGCAAATGTTTGACTTGATGTAAGTTGCCACTTCTGCCAAACGTGTCATCAGTTCCTTACTTAGTACATGTTTTCTTCGTTTTGGGTCGTTCGAGGAGAGGTTATTTCTTTTCTGGAACACATGTTTTTTTTTCCCATACATTTTAATCTATCCACTTACTTAACTTTCTTTTGTTACAGACACTGAGGCAAAACAAAAGGTTTTTATTCTTGTTCTCAAAACAGTTGTGTACGTTCTGTTTGTTTTTTTAAATGACTATTTCTCAATCATTGCCGCGTTGACTGTCTTATTTGGCCGGCCTTATTGCTCGGGAAAGGGATTTTTTATTTCAGGTTTTAATTTCGTTCATTTCTGAAGAGACATTGGATGTTTCCCTTGATCTAAGCTGTGTGTTCTCTATAAGAGCACACTTCCTGTTTCTATAGGTTCCTGTTGCCTAGTTTCCTTTAACCAGTTGTGAGATCTCTCCAAGACACTGTCTCTTCCTGGAGCACGCCTCCTCGTCCAATAGGGTGAAATATGGTGGATCTGTTTGACTCCATCTAATGTGAACGCCACCTGAACACGTTGTGGGGCTGTTAGCAGCTCGCTTCTTGATCAAAATAAAACAGATTTTTTTCTGCTTGGAAGAAAGTGAAGAGCTAGCAATGCATTAAATCTTACGTTTCTCCTTTATACACTGTCTTGACAACATGGTCCGTCTGCATGAATAAACGTACACTAAGAACTAACTCTCTCTCTCTCTCTCTCTCTCTCTCTCTCTCTCTCTCTCTCTCTCTCTCTCTCTCTCTCTCTCTCTCTCTCTCTCTCTCTCTCTCTCTCTCTCACACATTATGTTTGTATTTCCTCATGCTCTCTTCAATCCTACAAATCTACATTTACGCTATTCTTTTCTCCTTTTACTCCAAAAACTAAAAAGATGCAAGAGCCATGAGTGCGGGGAGTTGTATTAAACGTGAACATACATATTTCACTTATCTAGATTGATCTCATTCTTCGCCTACACTTATAGTTCTAAACTTATCACCTTTTTTCCACGCTTGTAGGCATGAAGACAGTGACCTCGTTTAGATAGACTCTAAGTCTCTAGCCATCTTCTTTTATAAGCCTACTGCCCACATAACAGCTGTTTCTCATACGCTCTCGCTAACAGCTTTATCCCCCTTACCTCTCACGTGACAGGAAGTCGATACAGGATATGGCCCTAGAGGACGATGGGATAGAAAATGGAGTCGCTGTGAAATATTGGCGCAAAACCGTTCAGAGACTCGATGTTTTGAAGGGTTATGTAAGGTATTAATGAAATATATTTGTTCCTGAGTAACAGTCTTAGGCTGTTTAAAGACAAAAAGAGAGAAAGACAGAAATGCAGAGGA
>CM060317.1:13445274-13460274 GCA_030674155.1 Stramonita haemastoma
GTGTTAAGTGGGGTGTGAAAGAAAATTTATCACTGTTGGGTAATAGCTACAAGGTTTCTAGGGTGAGAGAGAGAGAGAGGGAGAGAGAGATAGAATATCACAGACAGACAGACAGACAGACAGACAGACAGACAGACAGACAGACAGACAGACAGACAAAGAAGAAGAAGAAGAAGAAGAAGAAGAAGAAGAAGAAGAAGAAGAAGAAGAAGAAGAAGAAGAAGAAGAGAAGAGGAGGAAGGAGGAGGAGGAGGGAGGAGGAGGAGGAGGAGAAGAGAAGAAGAAGAAGAAGAAGAAGAAGAAGAAGAAGAAGAGAAGAAGAAGGAGGAGGAGGAGGAGGAGGAGGAGGAGGAGGAGGAGGAAAAAGAAGAAGAAGAGAGAAGAAGAAGAAGAAGAAGAAAAGAAGAAGAAGAGAAGGAAGAAGAAGAAGAAGAAAAAGAAGAAGAAGAACTGTGAGAAGAAGAAGAAACTGTGAAGAAGAAGAAGAAGAAGAACTGTGAAGAAGAGAGAAGAAGAAGAAGAAGAAGAAGAAGAAGAAGAAAGAGAAGAAGAAGAGAAGAAGAAGAAGAAGAAGAAGAAGAAGAAGAAGAAGAAGAAGAAGAAGAGAATGAAGAAGAAGAAGAAGAACAAGAAGAAGAACAAGAACAAGAACAAGAAAAGAAGAACAGAAGACAAGAACAAGAGAACAAGAAGAACAGAAGAAGAAGACAAGAAGAAGAAGAAGAAGAAGAAGAAGAACTGTGAAGAAGAAGAAGAAGAAGAAGAAGAAGAAGAAAGAAGAAGAAGAAGAAGAAGAAGAAGAAGAAGAAGAACAGAAGAACAAGAACAAAAAGAACAAGAAGAACAAGAACAAGAAGAACAAGAAGAACAAGAAGACAAAGAAGAAGAAGAAGAAAACGAAGAAGAAGAAGAAGAAGAAGAAGAAGAAGAAGAAGAAGAAGAAGAAGAGAAGAAGAAGAAGAAGAACTGTGAAGAAGAAGAAGAAGAAGAAGAAGAAGAGAAGAAGAAGAAGAAGAAGAAGAAGAAGAAGAAGAAGAAGAAGAAGAATTGTGAAGAGAGAGGAAGAAGAGAAGAAGAAGAAGAAGAAGAAGAAGAAGAAGAAGAAGAAGAAGAAGAAGAAGAACTGTGAAGAAGAATGGAAGAAGAAGAAGAAGAAGAAGAAGAAGAAGAAGAAGAAGAAGAAGAAGAAGAAGAATGTGAAGAAGAAGAAGAAGAAGAAGAAGAAGAAGAAGAAGAAGAAGAAGAAGAAGAAGAAGAAGAAGAACGTGAAGAAGAAGAAGAAGAAGAAGAAGAAGAAGAAGAAGAAGAAGAAGAAGAAGAAGAAGAAGAAGAAGAAGAAGAAGAAGAAGAAGAAGAAGAAGAAGAAGAAGAAGAAGAAGAAGAAGAAGACGAAGAAGAAGAAGAACTGTGAAGAATGTGAAGAAGAAGAGAAGAAGAAGAAGAAGAAGAAGAAGAAGAAGAAGAAGAAGAAGAAGAAGAAGAAGAAGAAGAAGAAGAAGAAGAAGAAGAAAAAAAAAAAAGAAGAAGAAGAAGAAGAAGTGAAGAAGAAGAAGAAGAAGAAAAAAGAAGAAGAAGAAGAAGCAAAAAACAACAACAACAACAAACAACAAAACCAAAGTCAAAGTCAAAGGCAAAGAAATAAGTCGCACGAGAAGAAGCTAATGTTAGGAATGCAGAATGAAACCAGGGTGTGTGCTGTAAGCAATCCCACATCTACAGAAAGAACACCTGTCATATGATCAATAATCTGCCACCCCCTCCTCACAATTACTTAGTGGTCAGACAGATATTCGATGTGCGTGTGTGTGTTTGTGTGTTGTGTGTGTGTGTGTGTGTGTGTGTGTGTGTGTGTGTGTGTGTGTGTGTGTGTGTGTGTGTGTGTGGTGTGGTGTGTTTGTGTATGTGTATGTGTGCGTGTGTGGGGGGGGTATGTGTGTGTGTGAGCATGCGTGCGTGCGTGCGCGCGGCGTGTGTGTGTGTGTGTGTGTGTGTGTGTGTGTGTGTGTGTGTGTGTGTTGTGTATGTGTGTGATGTGCATCTCTTGTGTGCATCTGTGTGTGTGTGTGCACGCGAAAGTTTGTATGCACGTGTGTGGTGTGTGGGTGGGGTGGTGGTGCAGTTCTTCCTTTTAACATCTTACCCCTTTGAGTGATATTAGACTGCGCGCACGCATTTGTGTGCATATATGTCTATGAGTGTGCGTGCGTATGTGTGTGTGTGTGGGGGGGGGTGCAGCTCTTTCTTTTAACATCTTACCCCTTTGAGTGATATTAGACTGCTCTCACGCATTTGTGTGTATATGTCTATGAGCGTGCGTGTGTATATATGTTTGTGTATGTGTGTGTATGTGTGTGTGTAAGTGTGTGTGTGTGTGTTTGTATGTGTGTGTGTGTTCCTTTTAAAGTCTATCCAATAAAAAGTTATTTTAGACAGTATGTTTGTGTGTGTGTGCGCGCGCGCACGCGCACGAGCATGTGTGTACGTACGTGTGTGTGCGTGCGTATATGTGTACGTGCGTGTGTGCGTAAGTAGGCGTGTATTTGCGTATGCAAGCTTGTGCATCCCTTTTTCGGCATCGCCAACCTTGGCTGTCATCGTTCTGTCCTAATTCTTTGGCTTCCCTACCAGAGAGTCTGCGATTTCATTCTGCTCGATTAAAGCTGTTTGTCCTGCAAAACAAAGAACGACAATTTCATTGATTGCTGGATGTTGGTCAGACGTGTCTCCCTTGGTTTGTTTTGCCAGCCTGGGGAAAAAAACCCTGAAATTTGAGGAGGGGAGTGAAGGGGGGGGTTCTTGGGTGTTTTTTTCATTGTCTGGGGTTAGAGCCTTCAATGTTTTAATGGTTTGGTCTTTTCTTGAGTTTGCTGTTGGTGCTGTTGTTGTTGCTGTTTCCTGTTGCTCTATTGGTGTTTTTTCTCCATTTGTTTTGTATTCTTAATGTCCACAATTGAAGTTAACTTTTCATGCTCGATGGCTGAAGTGTGTATACTGAAATGAAGACTTTAAAACCTGGGAGGCATTGTTACAATTGGTCTCTGTGTCCCTACTATTTTTTCTGTCTCTAGGATTTGTTTCTGCATTTTTCTTGTCGTCTCTGTGCCTCGTTCTCTGTCCCTGTTCGCATTTCCATCTTCTTAATTTTCATGCTTTTATTTGCAATACATGTCTTTACCGTAACGAGACCACGGAACGTCGGCAAAAAGTATGGTTTTTCTTGAGAAGTACAAGGGGAGATCAATATACCAAATATTTGTCCTGCTACGACTCTGTACAACTTCTCGGCGATGACAGCACAGGCAGACAATGGGAATGTGGCCTCTAAAAAGTGGCGGGGGTAAATATTATATTTTACCGCTACGGGCAAAGTGCTTCCAACAAAGGCTTTTCGACCACCCCCCAACGATACAGAACGTCGCGCAATTCACAGATGTGGATCTAAATTTAGATCCATGACGCTGCGATTGGCAGTTCCGATCGCATGGGAAGTAATCTAATTACCGCCCCGTCACATCTCTTTCACTCTGCGTGTCTGACTGTCCTTGTTGCTTTTCCTGTGTCGTTTTCCTCTCTCTCTCTCTCTCTCTCTCTCTCTCTCTCTCTCTCTCTCTCTCTCTCTCTCTCTCTCTCTCTCTCTCTCTCTCTCTCTCTCTCTCTCTCTCTCTTTGTATGTATGTATGTATGTATGTCTGTCTCTCTTCGTGTATGATTGTTTGGTGTGTGTATGTGTGTGCGTGTGTGTGTGCGGTGTGTGTGTGTGTGTGTGTGTGTTGTGTGTGTGTGTTGTGTGTGTGTGTGTGCGCACACCGTGGTTCTGAGGGACAGACCAAGGGATACAAAGACAGAGATAAGGACAACGGGAAAATCTCAGAGAGAAGAGAGAACGAGGTAGAGAAGATGGAGAGAGGCAGAGAGATGAGAGGAGAGAGTAGGAGAGGTGAGAGAGGAGACAAGAGTAGAGACGAGAGAGGAGAGACAGAGAGAGAGGCAAAGAGATTGAGAGAGAGAGAGAGAGACTGACAGACAGACAGAAAGAGAGACAGAGACAGACAGAATTAAAAGAAAGGAACAGACAGCGAAGAGAGACGAGAAGACAGAGAAGGAGAAAGGGTAAAGTGTTTAATCTTGGAGAAGTCCATTTCTAATTAATTGAAATGAAGGGAAATAAGTGCAATTTTTTTTGTCAGCTTTCATTTGTTGGTGTTTACTTGTAGCGCCATAGGTTACACTCTCCGTTAATTAGAATGCAGGATAATGAAATGGAAATATTGTCCGACGAAACGTGGCAAAATTGCTTAAGCAGGTTGATTGTGAATGGGGAAAAAAAACATGAAAATATCCCACGCATGTTTACCTGATGTTACTGTTGCGATTAAGACATTATTATATGAACGAATCAGGATTAACTCTTCTTGTGTTTGCTTTTGTGTGTGCGTGTGCGTGTGCGTGTGCGTGGTGTGTGTGTGTGTGTGTGTGTGTGTGTGTGTGTGTGTGTGTGTGTGTGTGTGTGTGTGTGTGTGTGTGTTGTGTGTGTGTGTGTGTGTTGTGTGTGTGTGTGTGTAGTGTGGTTGTGTGTGTGTGTGTGTGTGTGTGTGTGTGTGTGTGTGTGTGTGTGTGTGTGTGTGTGTGTGTGTGTGTGTGTGTGTGGTGTTTGTGTTTTGTGTGTGTGTGAGAGAGAGAGAGAGTGTGTGTGTGTGTGTGTTTAAAAAGAACGGTAGGGTGTGTGAAATTGTATTATTAAAGTGTCCTCATGCATGTATTTATGTCTTAATGTCTACATGTCTGTTCATTTGCTTGCACACTTGCATTTTTTATAGATAGAAGACTTTGTTTATAGCATTTCATTACTTTTTCAGTGAACCATCTGGAAGTAAAAACTAGATTTTTTCTTGCACAAATTCATAATTTCAATCTGCATGAATACACACGGAGTTAGATATCTATTGAATAACACCTGAATCAATACCATGCCTCATTAAAAACACAATGTGTACATTCAACCAGTTTTAAAGCCTGGAACTACCAAAATGACGGCCTTTTTCTCTTTTGAGGTTATAAAAAAACAACACTGACCTAGTCTCGATATTGGTCATATCTCTTTTTTTCCCCTTTAACCTAATATCTTTTCAAGCTGTTCATGTAAGGGAGACAATAAAAAAATATCCCTTCCGTGTATCACGTGACAGGAAGTGGGTACATGACACTAGAGGATAGTGCGGAAGGAAAATGGCTCCGTCGGAAAAGTGCAGCTGCACTTGGGAAGTCAGACAGAGGAAGGGGATATAATATATGGAAGTAGACCTGGCAGGGAGAGGGGGGGGGGAGTTTGCACTCTATGAAAACTGGGACATAGTTCAAACAGACTTTTCTATGTTGTATGACAGTTATTAAGAAAGAAAAGAAAGAAAGAAGAAAGAAAGAAAGAAAGAAAGAAGAAGACAGGAGAAGACAGACAGACAGACAGACAGACAGACAGACAGACAGACAGACAGAAGAAGAAGAAAAAAGAAAGAAAGAAAGAATTAATCAATTAATTATTTTTCTTTCTTTTTCAATTGCTACAGATAAGCATTCACATACTTTTTTTTATCTGACCCTTGCCCTTATTAGGAATTATAAAAGCAAAGCCAAAATCTAAAAACCAAAACAAGAAACCCAGACACCCCCGCCACCACCCCCTCCCCCAAAAGTAAAATAAGATAACAGAAAAACCCACCCCATATTTATTTTGAAAGTGATAGTGAGCAATATATTTTTCAAGTATTGTAATCACAACGCCTAGAAGATGCAATCCCATGTTAGACTGGAAATTGGAAGTACAACAGTAGATCACAAAGAAACGAGAGGCCCAGAAACTGCACTACACTAGATATAGAACCCTTGTAAGTTCTCCATACTTGGGGATGACACCCGTCAGGAACACACTGAGTCTGTCTGGCTTGGACCATCTATGAATTGGCTAGATGGGAATATAATTTGCATGTGCATGTATGAAAAGAAGTGGGGAATGCACGAAGGGGATGGAGAGGATGAGAGGTTATGGAGGTAGGTGGTGGTAGAGGGGGGGGGGGGGGGGCAAGAATCCGAACTGATTGCGTTTGACAGGGCCGACATTCATGGTATTCTGTTCCTATTTCTTCAACCCTATTTTGCAGAAATTATTCGATGACATCTTTTTTTTCTTCTTTTAGCTTTATTCATTCATGACCTGTGGTGTTTTCCCACTCATCTCACAGAGAAAACAAAACATCCACAGCTGGTGTCGGGTTCAAAAATCGGGAATTGTAGGGTGGGGGTGGGGGAAAAAAGAAGAAATATGGGATAGGGGACAAAGACAGAGAGAAAAAAAGAGATGAAAAAGACAGACAAACAGAAATCGAAACAGCGAGGCATGAGGACACTAATGGACGACATGAAAAATGACACACACAGCGACAGACAGACAAACAGACAGATGGACGAAGACATACAGAGCAGGAGGGTCAGATAGGAAGCCAACCATTTTCGGAATCAAGTTTTGGACTAAATTGTTGCTTCCTGTGTTGTATTACACCCTTTTAAACTTAAATATGAGGCCTCATTGAAGACAATTTAACGTTATATTTTTGCTAAGCGTTTTTCTGATGTATTTGGAGGGGTTTTTTATTGTTCCTAAATTTTGCCCCTTTTCCTCTTGATAGCATTTGGTCTTAATTTCTGTTCGTTGTAAGAAATGTGCACGTGTGAAAAGAGTATTCCATGGCTATAGAGCTCAGCATGACGTTCTCTGTAGCATTCATAAGGAACGCAATGCTTTTACCGGGAAACTTTTTATAGAAATAGGAAAACTTTTGAAGAAAACGCACGAATCCATTATCATCCATAAACAACCACTAAAAAAGAACAATGAATTGCTAAAGAGCAAAGATACATTGCAACAGGTGTCTGAACAATGTGCTACAGACGCACATCATTACAACAGCTGTGTGAACAATGTTACAGACGCTCACCATTACAACAGCTGTCTGAACAATGTCACAGACGCACATCATTACAACAGCTGTGTGAACAATGAGTGCTACAGACGCACATCATTACAACAGCTGTGTGAACAATGAGTGCTACAGACGCACATCATTACAACAGCTGTGTGAACAATGTTACAGACGCACATCATTACAACAGCTGTCTGAACTATGTCACAGACGCACACCATTACAACAGCTGTGTGAACAATGTTACAGACGCACATCATTACAACAGCTGTCTGAACAATGTCACAGACGCACATCATTACAACAGCTGTGTGAACAATGTTACAGACGCACATCATTACAACAGCTGTGTGCAAAATATTACAGACGCACATCATCACAACAGCTGTGTGAACAATGTTACAGACGCACATCCTCACAACAGCTGTGTGAACAATATTACAGACGCACATCATTACAACAGCTGTGTGAACAATGTTACAGACGCACAACATTACAACAGCTGTGTGAACAATGTTACAGACGCACATCATTACAACAGCTGTGTGAACAATGTAACAGACGCACATCATTACAACAGCTGTGTGAACAATGTAACAGACGCACATCATTACAACAGCTGTGTGAACAATGTAACAGACGCACATCATTACAACAGCAGTCTTAACAATGTAACAGACGCACATCATTGCAACAGCTAGCTTAACAATGTAACAGACGCACATCATTACAACAGCTAGCTGAACAATGAGCGTTGCAGACGCACATCATTACAACAGCTTGTTTTGACTAGAGATGTATATAAAAACACAAACGTTTAAAATACCTATTATTGAGGAAACAGTAGTGGATGAAAACTAGTGCAGATAACCACTTACAACTTCGCCATCATTTTGAAAATGACTTATCAACGATTCACTTAAAACAAACTTTATAAAATACAATCTTAAAAGCTATATTAAAGCCAATCTTTTAGTAACAGCACTGTATGTATTTTTTATTTAAGGGCCATACCTTTGGCCTGACCTGACTGGAGTTTCGGTTCCTGGATGAGCCTTCGTCAGCGGTACCAGCGGAGATTGAAGCTTCACCCCTGTGGTACCTTAGAGCAAGTCACTTTTCAGAGTCTACAAGTGTCAATCGCATTCATATAAAAAAACATTTGATATTCCTGTGTCCCTTTTTAAACTGCCATCGAAAGGTGATGATAACAAGAGAAAGAAAATATGCTTACAGCATGACTTTGTTGCACAACTTCAAAGAAAAACAAACAAAAAAGACAACCCAACAACAACAAACCCAGGAAATATAAAGACACAAAACGGCAGTTAAAAACATGAACATTCTTTCAGACCAAGAAAGTAAATCGTGTGTTAGCATAAAACAGACATTTTGTAAAATCGATTTGGCTGGTTTATTTATTTGGTTGGGGGAAAAGACAATATGCTCTAAACCAAAACCAGGCGATTCACCTCTTATTCTGTTAAAAAAACAAAACAAATATGACTGCGTAACTGTTATGAACAGTTACAACCGTTAAAGGTACACCAACACTAAGACACCTAGAGGGGAAAAGACTGCATTTCTTCTTGTCATAAGCCAGAGAGGCAAGAGGGAAGAAGGGAAGGAAGGAGGAGGGAAGGAGGGAAGGAAGGAGAGAGGAATATGGGGACAGGGTGTGTGGAGGTACTGCCCCAGACACGCACACAATGACCAGCTGTCGGACCAGAGAATGGCTGTGGGGGTTTCATTGATTAGCTGATGGTGTGCACTGCCCTGGTCTCCACTTCTTGCCTGCTCTTAGCTTAATTGATTTAACTCTGGTTCTGCTTGATTGTGTTGTTCCTGTGTAAACTGTCCGCTTTGTCTGTTGAGCCTTTTTTTCTTTGATGTTTGTAGTGTGTTGTTTGCTCCTTTCAAAAACACGTGTGTAAAAAGATTTCAAATCTTTCTTAAAAGTTAATATCAAAAGAAATGAAGGCTAATGAAGTTCTCATTTTTGTGGGTAATGTCAACGCCATGGAAGAGCAAACAAAAAAGAGCAACGTGGACAGATCCAAATCAACTGCAAAAGACTAAATGATTCTGTGAAAAGGAAATGTGCTCAATCACAATAAGAATAGATAACATTAAAACGCCAAACTGTTGGAGATCTTCTTCACAAAAGAGGTACCAAAATGTGTAAAGAAATGACAAACAACAAGAGTAGTGCAGCAAAAAAATGGATACGTCAAGAGAAAGGACTTTTCGAAAAAGAAACTGTCAAAAAGTGGCCTGAATATACTGGTGATAACTAATGTTGCATGAAAACAGAGAGAACAAACCAAAACCATCACGCTGAACGGCCCCACAATTCTAAAAGCGGAAGTGAAGCGGGCCATTAAAAACTTAAGAAACAGGAACAGCCCCAGGCTCAGACGAAATCAGCAAAAATGAGCAAAGCTTTAGATGATCTCGGAATGGACAAACTCACTGAAGTGGTTCATGACATTTATGACACGGGACACTGGCCTGAAGATCTTAAAACCTCCACTTTCGGAACACTGCCAAAAAATCCAAAGGCTAAAATGTGATCAGATATCAGAACCATAAGCCCAATGTCCCATACCCTCAACATATTTTTGACAACCATCCTAGCAAGAATCAAACCCAAATTTAATTTTTGAATTGGACAGGAGCAAATCTGTTTAAGAGGCAACAATGGCACCAAAAATGCTATCCTTTGTTTTGAATTTTTAACACAGAAATAAATTGAAGAATTGGGAGAAATGTATGTGTCTCATCAATTATGCTTCGGAATGTGATGGAGCAAAACGTGCAAAAAAGACAGCAGTGCTTGAAAAGGAGGCATTGATGGTTAAGACATCAGGAATATAATCGACCCTTAAAGGAAGAAGAAAGCAGCCATTAGAGTTGATGACAAACTATCAGAACCTGCTGAATTCAAGAGAGAAGGGATATGGGGGTCTCTTGGGTCATCTTATTTATTTAACACATAAGGGATAAGGGATAGAGGATAGCATAGTGGTTAAAGCGTTGTGCTTACGGTTTAACGGCCCAGGATCGAGTGCCAAGACACCCATGAAAGCGGATTTTTCCTCTAAAGGAAGTTAACATCAGTACTGACTCCACTGCTCCCAAAAAGTTTTTCAAATAAGATGAAAAACCAAGGTTATTCTTAGAAAGGTAAAAAAATCTTTAAATTAAGCCAAATATCGTTTACTCTAAGAATAATATGAATGAAAAGCTACATAATGATATTATACCATTCTCTATGGCGCTGAAACACCAATTTTTTTACACAGAAATAGAAAGATAGCAGCCTTTGAAACGTATCTAGAGAAATATTCCAAAAGTTAGTTGGATAGACTAAACACCAAACAAATAAACCATTTTACAGGGATCCCAAAGAGAACTATTCAAAATAATCTACATCCTTAAACTCATATTTACGTCATATACTGAGTCGTGATTAATATCTACCCAAAACAGTGCTGACAGGGACAGTGGAAGAACAGAGATATAGAGACATACAAAGACGTCAATGGACAGAAGATGTCAAAGACTGGACAGGCAGTAGGCTGGCTGAGGGACTACCCCAAGAACAGATTGATATAGAGACGTGTGGCAGGTAAACCCCAGTCTTTGAACGGCACCTAATCCAATTAAATCCGAAGATGACCTTAGTACTACTTCTAAAACAGTTATCACGTTTCCTTTACAATCTCAAAGACACCATCGAAGATTCCTTCTTTGTTCTTGCCCGTGTCTCAGAAAGCTTGACTTTGTCAGGATATTGACTTGTCGACTTTGGGATGGGGGTGGGAGGGGGGTTATTTCCTATCTTCACAGTCAGCAGACTGGATGAAGTAAGAAAGAAATCGAGAATAGCCACGTTACACTGACAAGAAATGTGAGGCCTGGTATCAGTAGTTAGATCCCTAAGAGGAAGAATCAACAGAAGTGGAGCGATTTGTCTGGCAGGGCAAGACCTAGGACCTGAATGTGAGATTGGTGCGGGTAGTGTGAGGGGGTGGGGCGAGGGTGGGGGGAGGTGTGTGAAGAGGGGCAGTACTGGTTGAGATCGGGGTATAGTGCAATCTAATTCCTTTGACAAACTTTGCCACCGCTAACTTCTCCTCGTCCTGCTTCTTTTCTTTTTCTAGCCTACTTCTGCTGATTTGATAGGAAGGCGATCAATGACCTATTCTTTTTTTTTTGCTCCTGCTATTTCTGTTCTCCTCTCCCGCCCCCCTTTTTCACCCATTCACCTCAAAAGAAAAAAAATCTCCATGAGGTCGCCAGGGGCCTGTCAGTATAAATAGTATCCCACCACCTTCTGGAAATCATGGGCTAGAAATTCCCTCTTTTCTATCATTTTCTTTGCTTCTGCTTTGTTCCTTTTCTTCCTGTTACCTCCATCGTGTCTATTTTCTGCCATCTTGGTCCATTATTCCTCCTTTTTTCCAGAAAGACTTAAAAGATAACAGTCCCCTCCTTCGCCGAAGTCAAATGTGCTGGGCCTTTATTTGTCAGGGGCTTAACGGCAGCGTAAAGCTTTGTCACTCATATGACAGACAATAATAGCATCTGTTTGAACGTTCGAAGAAGAAGAAAGAAGAAGAAGAAGAAGAAGAAGAAGAAGAAGAAGAAGAAAAAGAAGAAGAAGAAGAAGAAGAAGAAGAAGAAGAAGAAGAAGAAGAAGAAGAAGAAGAAGAAGAACAACAACAACAACAACAACAACAACAACAACAACAACAACAACAACAGAAAAGAAAAGAAAAGAAACCCACAATATCCAGAGCAGTAACAATGTTCTGCATTCTAAAATAAGGATAGATAAAGAATGCAACATTTTTCCATCTAGATTTGGGCCAAGGTATTCCTTTGTGTTATATACTCACTCACTCACTCACTCAGTCCCATGTCCCAAAGGACGTAGGGGGGACATGAGAGAAGACGCAACAGAGATCTTTTTCCATGCTTCACGATCCTGTGTGGCTAGTAGGAGGTGTTGTAGGGGTTGGGCGGTCCAGTCTTTGATGTTGTCAACCCATGATTTCTTTTGGCGGCCTCTTCTTCTCTTGCCCTCGACTGTTCCTTGCAGGATGGTTTTTGCTAGGGTGTTGTGTCTTGTGGTGTGACCAAACCACATCAGCTTTCTCCTCTTTATGGTATATAAATATAAATACTAGGCCAGGCCTATTAAAATATATTTCACCAGTTGTTGAATAAATTCAGGGTTTTTCATTTCTATTCCTTTCTTCAGTCTTTTTTTCCTTTTTTAATTTTGTTGTTTCCCTTTTTTTTCTTGTCCCCTTATTTGCATTTATTCTAGAATGTTTTCTACGTTTCGAATTTGTGACCATAACGATGTTATTCAGCACAATGATCATTTCAGGATAAATCTAACGTTTATAATTTTTTTAAAAGCCAGAAGAGTTTGAAGTACTTGCATGAGCGTTTATAGCGCAAGTTATCATGCGAAGAGTTTGCCATAGCTGAATGCAGTCTCAACATTACATTTTAAAGCATAACAGCATTTTGGTAGAGATTTTGACTTAAAGCTTACATCAGTAATTGGACAACGCTTTTGACCGGGCTACAATCGTGACTTTTTCTTCCCACTTCTTCTTTGTCGAACGCTCACACAGCAACTATTAGCATCTGTCGTATGAGCGAAAACGCGTTATGCTGCTATAAAGCGCCCGACAAGTCAGGCCCAGCACATCCAACTTCGGTGTAGGAGAGAATTGCTATCTTTTAAGTCCTTCTGGAAAAAGGCAAAACAATTGACGAAAAAGGCAGAAAATAGACAAATTGGAGATGACGGGAAGAAATGGAACAAGGCAGAAACAAAAGAGAGGGATAGAAAAGAGGGAATTCCCGGAATTTCCAGACAGCTGGGGATCCTATTTATACTTACAGACCTGTGGTATCCCCACAGGGGGACTTGTTCTTCCGAGACACACCAAGGACAATGAAGAAAACTTATCTATCATTGTTTTTATCATGAACCAGAGAGGAAGAAGGAAGGAAGGAAGGAGAACAAAGGATGAATTCAGAGAGATATCGTCAGGGAAATGCTTCAGAAGCGGACAATGAACAGCTGTCTAACCGGAGAGCGGCAGTAGTAGAGTGGTTATTGATTAGGCGAAAGGTTTGCACAGCTGTGCGTTTGAGTTTGTGCCTGCACAGTGCTGGATTCAATCTTGGCTGTAGATCTGGGTCCTCATTCTGTTCCTGCGTGACTGGTTTCCTTTATCTTGTGTGTCTTGTTAGTTTGTTTCTGATTATTTCTCTACCAAAGATTTTTTGATAAACTTTTGACAATACTTATTTTAAACTGGCCATCAAACTTCCTTTATATCCGAATTTCTGAATAAACCACTTCACACCAGTGTATATCACTTGCTGTCTCCGAGCTAAGTTGAAGCAGCGTTGAGCAGAGGTGGCTGCTCATTCGCCTTGGCATCAGTGCAGTCCTCACAGGACATTCAGCTGTAAAAATGTACCTGCCCTATTTAGGGGACTGGATTTTTTTTAAAAAAGTACACGAATGCTTATTCATTATCCTCGAAATAAAAGAATTTGCCTTGCCTTTCCTTGTCTTTAGGGGCAGAAAAGGTAAAGCAGCGAGGGAAAAGAGATGGGCACCGCCCTCAATATGTTAGCTGCTAGAGAAGCTGAGGTCTCCGACATCACGCTCCCCAACGACAACATAGGTTATGGGACACCTTTTTACCGTTTATCTCTTGTTCTTGTTTATTTCTCTGATAATTATGGTTAAAAAGCTTAGACAATACTTTTTAGAGTGGCCACCAAGCTTTCTCTATTATATGGTTTTCCACACAATATTAAACCATTTCGCACCAACACACAGCACTCTCTTTCCCACAAGATAAGGTTAAATAGTTCTGAGTGTGGTTGCCTCTTGGATGGGTGACCGTTCTTACGCCTTGGCTTCAGTACAGTCCCCCCCGCCAGTTCACCCAGCCGTAAATGGATGCCTGCCCTCTTTATAGACAGGGAAGGTAAAGCAGCGAGGGAGAGGAGATGGGCACCACCCTCAAAATACTGGTCCCTAGAGAAGCTGAGGTCTCTAACACCTACGCCACCCCCTCCCCTATGGATTGGCATAGGTTTCTGGTAATACCTTTATTTTTACTCTCTACAACAAGTCTGTTTTCAAGTCTTAGTTTTAGAGCAAATTAAACCTTGTTGGAATACTGCCTTAGAGGAAATATTTTTAGAGGGTCCGCTTATCACAATACGCAAGAAATCCAGTGAAAAATAAAACTGAAACGAGGTGCATCTTTAAATGAAGTAATAGCTGTTGGATCTTACACCTGAAATTGGATCTTTTGTTGCGATTCTATGTTTTGGACAACAACCAAGTAAGATGGAGTAATTTGGTCTAGCTGATCAGACTAGCGAGGTATGTTTGTGAGTGAGTGTGTGTGTCTTTGTGTTTGTGTGTGCGTTCCTTTGTGTGTGTGTGTGTGTGTGTGTGTGTGTGTGTGTGTGTGTGTGTGTGTGTGTGTGTGTGTGTGTGTGTGTGTGAGAAAGAGAGAGAGAGAGAGAGAGAGAACTCTGGCACGATTGTCTTATATAGGGTAATTGGATGAGCCAGAAGGTTTCTTTACACCAGGTCATCATAAAAAGGGACAGAAAATAATTATATAAGCTAACGATGAAAGAGAGAGGGAGAAAGACAGCTAGAATGAGACAGACAGACAGAGAGACAGACAGATATAATGAGACAGACTGACAGAGATAGAGAGACAGACAGATATAATGAGACAGACTGACAGAGATAGAGAGACAGACAAACAGACAGACAGACAGACAGACAGACAGACAGACAGAGAGGCTGCGAAAGAGAGAAACAGAGACAGAGAGTATGAAGTAGAAGTTGAGGGTAGAAAAGTGAATACAATTGAGCAAAAATGAGTAAGTGAGAATAAATATAATTTCCTTGGGGGGCGGGGTGGGTGAAGGTTGTTGTAAAGTTACACCCCTAATG
>CM060317.1:13472774-13475274 GCA_030674155.1 Stramonita haemastoma
AGACCAAAACAAACGAAAATAGAACAAAGAAACAAATGCACAGATTAACGAAACAAATGCACGTCTGCGCAAATCAAATGACTGCGAACTAACAATGACTAAGTCAAAGGCTGCAATCATTCTCTACAGATTTATTATTCCTCTACTATTCATGCATTCTGTTTGATGTGTGTGTGTGGTGCTGTGTGTGTGTGGTGTGTGTGTGTGTGTGTGTGTGTGTGTGTGTGTGTGTGTGTGTCGTGGTGTGTGTGTTGTGTGTCTGTGTGTCTGTGTGTGTGTGTCTCTGTGTGTCTCTGTGTGTCTGTCTGTGTGTGTTTGTCTATGTGTGTGTCTGTTGAGCTGTGTTGTGTTTGTGTATTATTTATTATATATATATATATATATATATATATATATATATATATATATATATATATGTATTGTGTGTGTGTGTGTGTGTGTGTGCAGTGCGCGCACGCGGTGTGCAGTGACACCGGAAATGTCAGAGAGAGTTCGACCTGGGATTCTATGCTCATTCTAGAGCCAGGTAAACCCAGTCAGTGCATGGATCGATCAGGTGATGTTTCTATCATCTACTATCTATCTATTTCTACATGATCATATCTACTTCATCTATATATTCTACTCTCTCTTTCTGCTCTTTCTCCTATTTATCTATCTATCATCTATCTATCTTCTATACATCTATATCTATTATCGATCTTTATCTATCTATCTATCTATCGTTATCTATTTATCTATCTATCTATCTATCTATCTTTCTATCTATCTATCATCTATCTATCTATCTATCTATCTATCTCTATCTATTACTATCTGTCTATCTATCCCTAGTCTGGCGACCGTGGGGGCACCCCCGAAGACTTGACAATCAGTTCCCTCCATTCCTCTCTCTGTTCTGCCTTTCTCAAAATTTGGTTGAGTTCTAGGCCTGTCAATACGCAGATTTGGAGAGAAAAGTACGGGGGTAGAGATTAAATGCATCCGGAGATTCCTTGGAATCTCCTACAGAGACCACATAAGCAACGAAGACGGCACAACAGAATCCAGCAAACCATTGGTCCCTACGAAAACCATCTATCAATTGTAAAGAAGCGTAAATATTAATGATACGGGCATGTCACAAGATCGAAAGGACTTGCAAAAACAATACTGCAAAGCACTATTCAAGGAAGAAAGAAAAAGAGGCAGACCATGGAAGAGATGGGAGGACAACATCAGCGAATGGACAGGCCTAGACGTTTGAACTGCTGTTGGTAACATAGTTCATGAAAAACAGATAACCACTTAAGAGAACGTTGAAAAACAATTAATAACCGAAAACAGCAAATAAGTAGGTTAACTCGCGAGGGAAAATATATGCAATCATCTAAAGCATTCAAGAAATATTTCAAGGAAATTTTGTGATAAGCAGTGAACGCACATATACACAAGCATGCACGAGCTCGCACAGACGCATCCTATGACAATATTACTTCTGTAAACATATTCGGAAAGTAGACGTGTTTTGTCTATAATAGTCTCTGGTATTTGGTGTCTATAAATAAACCAAGCAGGACTATCATTTTGGAAAAAACTCTAATTTTAGTTTCAGCATCTCACTAAAAGCCAAATAAAGAACAACACAGATGAGAGAGACGAGAGAGAGAGGGAGGCGATAGAGAGAACAGAAGAGACAGAGAGAACAGAGAAAAGAGAAGAGACAGAAGAGAGAAAAGAAAGAAAGAAAGAGAGAAAAGAGAAGAAGAGACAAGAGAGAAAGAAGAGAAAAGAAAGAAAAGAAAGAAGAAAGAAGAGAAAGAAAGAGAGAAAGAAAGAAAGAAAGAAAGAAAAGAAAGAAAGAAAGAAAGAAAGAAAAGAAAGAAAGAAAAAGAAAGAAAGAAAGAATGAAGAAAAGAAAGAAAGAAAGAGTGTGAGAGAGAGAAAGAGACAGACAGACAGACCAGACAGAAAGAGTAGTCAAAAAGAACAGATTCAGAAAAACATAAAAGTACAGAAAAAAATCCAAAAACAACCCCAACTGCAACGAGAAAACAAAACCACACAACACACAATAATCTCCAAGAGAGCAGGAACCAAACCCAAAATAAACACTCAATCCACTGATGCAATGACAGGTTGAGTAAAAGACCCTGACAAATGACACTAAGTAGAGGGGAGGGGGGGGCGGAGAGGGGAGGCTCGGGGGGAGGGGGAGGTCGGAGATGGGAGGAGGGGAGGGGGTTACGGTCAGCAAAGATGATGTGCTGCTAGGAGAGAGAGAGAGAGAGAGGAGAGAGAGAGAGAGAGAGAGAGGAGAGAGAGAGAGAGAGAGAGAGAGAGAGAGAGAGAGAGAGAGAGAGAGAGAAAGGTGGGGGGAGGGGGGGAGAGAGGGAGAGAGAGACAGACAGACAGACAGACAGACAGACAGGCAAACAAACAGACAGACAGACAGACAGAGATAGACAGACAGACAGAGATAGACAGAGAGAATGGAAAAAGAGAGAAAGAAAGAGAGGGG
>CM060317.1:13480274-13490274 GCA_030674155.1 Stramonita haemastoma
GTAAACTAAAGGAAAATGTGAATTATTTAAATCCCCAAGGAAACTGTTTATGTCAAAATGTCTAAGATTTCTGTATTTAAGCCACTTATGGCTGTTCTTTGGAATACTAACTCCCTTTCTTGACCATGTAAAGCACACAGGGAAATGATCACTACATCCATAGGTTGGAGAACACACCTCTAACATATTGTTTAATGCCGTAGCATAAACATGGTCAATCAGGGTTTTCGAAGTAGCTGTGACTCTTGTAGGTTTGTCAATCAATTGGACCAGTTGGAAAGATTCATAAGTATGTGTCCAGGTTGACTGACGTTTCTGTAAATCAATATTAAAATCACCTAACAATATTGTCTCATCAGAATATATAGCTATGTCTTCCATTAATAAAGTAAAATTGTCTATCCAGTTTGCATGTTCAGCTGGGTTTCTGTAAATGAACCCCAAGAGTATAGGTTTTGCTTTTTTGAAATTAACCTGTATCCATAAGGATTCAACATTATGCAGATCTATAGGGTGTATTTGCTTGAAGTTTATTGTCTGGTGGATATAAACAAGAAGTCCTGTTTCTTTGGAATGTTTAGGATCTCTACGAATACAAGAATATCCTGGAAAAGAGATTTCTTCATCTGAAATATGAGCTGTAAGGCGTGTCTCTGCAAAGCCAAAAATATGGAAAAATTTCCCAGAGTTGGATAAAATATTTGACACATCCACTAATTTACCATACAAATGATTTATATTAAGGAACCCTACTCTCAGACCATCTCTTGATGGCCAGACATCAATAGTGTTTGTCAAGGACATCATAAACACAAAAAGGAAGTAATAATCAGCACATTAAGTATTACATGTAAAAAAAACATAAAAAAACAACGTTTTTTTAAAAAAAAATAAGAAGAAGAAAGACAAAAACAGCGAGGGAAAATATTATGAAACCTGTCCGTTTTGTATAAATACAAATACTATATAAGTAACCACAAGTTTGGTTAAAGAAAACCCAGGTAACAAAACACTATGTTTGTTCACATTTGGTCCAGGGCACACATGTGCATGCAAGAAACCAAGAAAGACAATTCACAAAACAGTTTAAATGAAAAAAGAAAAAAAAGAAGAAGAAGAAGAAGAAAAAACCCACCACCAACAACCCACAACAAAGATGCACACAATTTTTCAGAAAAAACTAGTCGACAACTAACAGATTTCAAGCACAAAAAATCTGAATAAGTACGTGTTCTCTGTCTGTCAATCCGAAGCCCAGTATTATATCAAATAGCCACTGAGTAATCAATTCATTTTAACATCCCACAAGGTCAATGTCTGTTAACACACACACACACACACACACACACACACACACACACACACACAAACAATAGGCACGCGTGCACACACACACACAACACACACACACACACACACACACACACACACACACCACATACACACACCCACCACATACACACACACACACACACACACACACACACACACACACACACACACACCACACACACACACACACACACAACACACGAACAATCAAGACACAGGCATGCCCTTCTCGAAGCGCAATACGCAGGCATCCCCAGGATTCACACAATGCACGCGCTCTGCAGACGGCACAGCACGCGTATGCCCCTCATGGTGCACAACATAGCCGCATCAATCAAAACCACACAATGCGCAATCATCCCTCAGGATGCTCAACATGAAAAGTCCCAATGGGGAGACAGATCATGTACACCTTTCCAGTAAACCCAGCATGCAAGCCCCTCCAGGAAGCACACCTTTTCTGCACATTTCAGGAAGCACAACATACCTGTACCACCCATCAAGAACAGCATGCATCAACCTGTCAGGAAGCAAGAGATCCATGTCCCTTTCACCAAGCCCAGCATGTATGCATCCACAATGAGACACCACGGGGACCATCACATGGATAAGCGCAATTGCATACAACAGTCATACACACACACGCACGCACGCATCTACAAATGCACCACAAACACACATGCGTGCACACACACATACACACACTCACACATACTCACATACATACAACACATTATGCAAACATATTTACACTAACACACACACACACACACACACACACACACACACACACACACACACCACACGCGCGCGCGCGCGCGCGCGCGCACAAACACACACACACACACACACAAAAACACACACACACACACACACACACACACACACACACACACACACACACACAAACCCACAACACAGGCACGCTCACACACACACATTGTTGTTACTCCGATGCTCTGACATTGTTGGTTTGCACTTCAGAAGAATTGTACAGCTGCTATAGTCCGAACTAAAGGGCCTACACTCAATTCAGTATGATCTTCCTATTGACAGGGGAGGGGGGGGGGGTTCTTCAGGAGGGTCTATATTGAGAAAGAATTTGGGACGCCATATTCAAGAGTTGGTAAGCATATTGTCCTGATTGAGACAGCAGACGAGGATCGGGACACTGGCTGCTGGGTGGTGGCGCTGATGCAGCTACAGTCTGGAGAGGCTGGGGAGGAGTGGGATACAGATAAGGGGGGTATGGAAATGAAGGGGGGGGATTCCACTGGGTCTGGAGAGGGTAGGGGTAGGGTCTGGGATGCAAGGTACTGGGGGCATCAGCAAATTGATGAACAGTTTCATTATCACCGCCATACAGCCGTGTAGAGGAAGATGGTCGGAAAGTCTGACTCCTGGAGTCAGCCAGAGGATCTGAAGAAACCCAGTGGGCGGGGGCAGGACCATCAGGTTGAGGCGGTTGTCCGTTCAACTGCTGGGTCGTTGTCTGGGAAGGCAGCATGGGGTAATGCCTCATAGAGGAGATAGCAGGTGCACCAGGGATCCGAGTGCCGTATCCACGAGAAGGGCGACGTCCATTATAAGACATCATCCTGCCTTGTCTCGTACTGCCAGTTGCATTCAGGAGATGTTCTGCTGGCTGCTCAGGAGGGAGAAAACCTCCAGGTGGACCAGCCTCTTCAGAGTGTTGATTTGAATGAGCTGACCAAGGGAGGAACTGCTTGAAGTTGACAGCCAGCTTGGCCACTCCCTTCATGCTAGGATGAATACTGTCTTTATATAGTGCCTGTTTTGGAGCACCATTTTGCGTTAGGAAAGTGTCCTGATTGTTGATGAAATTGATATCAGCGGTGGTACAGGCTGTTTGAAGATTTTTGTTAGTGGGAAGGATGGCGTTATTGAGAGGGTGCCGTCCCCGGGCTGGAATTATTGAACTGAAGCTTAATTTTGCTGCTGGAAAACCTTCTTTACAAAGTGTCATTAGTTCGACCCATTGTTTGATTGAAACAGGTCCTGCAGGACAGTCATTAACACCAATGTGGACTATCAGTGTGTGAACGTGGGTGTGTTTAGCTGGAAGTGTTGCTAGCCATTTTGTCAGGTTCACAAGAGTTATGCCAGGTATGCACAGCTTAAAGACTCGATTTTGTTGATTTCCCAACCGTCTTGGGTCAATGTGTCTTATAGAAGAGTCTCCTACAAGGACAGAGCTAGAGTTTTCAGGAATTTTTATTTCGTGAAGAATTTGTTCAGGTGTTTTTTTTTCAGGAGTCTTCTCACTGAGGAAAATCTGTTCTGAAGTATTTTCAGTCTGAGGGTTGGCTGTACCTACGTTATAGCCACCTACATCGTGTGATGGTGTGTTCAGTTCATTGTTTGATAATCGGTCAAACCGATTTTGTGTTGAAAAAGGAGACGTTACATGTAGATGGGCTTCAGGAGTTGTAAGTAAAGCTTCTGTTGTCGTTAATATTTCTGGTGCAACTGTTTTAATACTATTGTCGGCACTACTGATAACAGTTTCTGGGTTGTCTTTTTCGGGTTTTGTATGCGCAGAAGGATCTGCAGCTCTGGCAGCCTCGAAGGCCTGTTCCTCTGCTGTAGTCTTTTGCATGTCGCACTGAGTCGAAATTGTCTTGACAGGAGATTTGTTAGTCAGAAGTTTGAGTTTTGACTGCAGTGTGCCCATTTGTGTCTTTAATGAATGGTTTTCTTTGTTTATGACATTGATCTGAGTTTCCAGTTGAGAAATATACTTGTTAATGTTTTCCAGTTTAAGAACCATACTTTCTGTTTTGTTATTTAAATGTTGCTTGATTTCGTTTTTGATTGAAACCTGTGCATCATACAGCTGAGAGGTGAGTCTGCTTTCTAGGTCACTGATTTGATCTGTCATGAGCTCCTGAGTTTCTTCAAGGACTTGCAGTTTTTGACTCATGGAGCTATCAAAAAGTTTTTTAGGGCAAAGTGTGCGCCGTCTACTACTCTTGCTCTGTATGCGCTTGTGTGACTTGTTGGTGCCAGACATTGCATGATGCAAGCTGGAAGGCTGGCTTGTTGCCAAGAAGTCACCATCATTTTTTTTCGGAGTTAACTGATGTATTTCTTGTGAACTATTGACAGTGTTTTCTTTAGAGATGGCATATGAGTGACTTGAAGACTTGATCTCTGTCTCAGTGTCATCACTGACACTGCTAAGGAGAGAGGATGTAGGAGTGAGTAAGATACGGGCTGTGGAAGTCAGACGTACAGGAGAAGAAAGCTGGATAGATTGGTAGACATTTTCTAGAAAGGTAATGGGGTGAGCAATCAGAAGAGATTTTAGTTTGTCAGTGTTTTTGTCCAGACAAAAATCAGTCACAAGGTCCTTGAGTAGCTCGCATTCCTTTTTGTCCCACTGCCTGCAGTCATTGCCTTGACAGAGTAATGTGCCTGTGCCCTCTTTTTTAAAGTATAAGGACAAAGTTATTCTTTTTGTATCCTCTACGTAAATTCTAATGACTGATTTGCAGAGGCGTATTTGATTGGGGTAGGTGATCCAGTTTGGAAGGGAAATAATATTGTCGTCTTCATCGAAATCGGTTAATTCTATCCTGATAAGTTCTTCTGAAACAGCGGAGTACCTGTAAAATAAACTGTTTCTCCACGCTGTTAATTCATTCTCCGGGCACGAAAAACGCTTCTGAATTGAATCAAGAGTTGCTTGAAGTTTGTGTTCTTTAACAGCTGGCTGGTTTTCCATAATTGAAGAAAATCAACATTTTCGCATCTACTCGTTCAATCACAGACATTGTCTTATGGGATTGTTCTTTACTTCATATTTCAATAAGCATTTTACAGCATACTTTTAAATTTGGTGTTAAATCTCTTGATTAGCAAAGAATATCAGTCACAGAGTTCAATTTTGTACGGTGCCTGTGCTTAATCAGTTTGTTTACTTCCGTGATAAACAACAACAAAACCACGTGTATAAACTCAACTTTCCCGTGAACTGAATACACACACTATGAAATGCACAGACGTGGAGAAAAAAAAAAAAAAAAAAAACCACACCAAAAATAGCAAAACAAAGAAAAAAAAAAAAAAAAAAAAAAACCACCTCGTGATAACTGTTTATAGCTGAAGTTCAAATTTTCTTCTTTACGTGTACTAATCTGTAATTGATTGGTTACGCACCTTTTGACAGTTTCTACCACACTCTTGACTTCACAGTCACATGCAACGTGGTTTCACTCATCACTTCACAAAGTTTCACAACTATTGATGTCCTAGAACACCATCAAAATAAGTCATATGTGGAGAGCGATTTCAAACACGACCCGCCCCAAGAAGAGAGAGAGAGAGAGAGGAGAGAGAGAGAGAGGAGAGAGAGAGAGAGAGAGAGAGAGAGATAGTGAGAGAGAAATAGATAAAGAAAGAGAGACAGAGAGGAAGAAAGACAGACAGAGACAGAGAAACAGAGGGAAACAGAGAGAAGCAGACAGAAACAGAGAGACAAAAACACAGAGAAACAGAGAAAAAGACAGAAAAAGGGGGGGGAAGGGGTGGTGGAAAGAGAGACAGAGACGGAAAGAGAAGCTGGAAACGACGTCATTATTAGTAGCCAAAACGAATAAGGAAAGTTGTTACAGTTTCCCCCTAAAGGACCAAGAAGGAAGAAGAAGAAAACAGGAGGGGGGGGGGGGGAGAGAGAAGGAAAACGTGCCTACAGGGGTAGATAGCTTGCTATACCACTAGTGATGATGAGGGGAAGAGGAAGAAGATTAAAAAAAAAAAAACTGCGCACTTATTTTCTGGTCCAAACTTTCGAAGCGGAAATACCAAGCGAAATCATCTCTAGAGTCACACTGAAGGAAGTAGAAGAAGGAAACTGCCTGTAGGTTTTATAGGATGAACATTGCATAACCAGCTTACGCACGAATGCTCTCGCTGCATATATATATAATGTGTGATATATGCTTACAGGCATATTATACTGTTATATTAAAGATGTGTAGGCAGTACTATCTAGTTATCATTTTTGGCCACAAACTCTGTCTCTGTCTTTGTTTCTGCGTCTCTCTGTCTCTGTCTGTCTGTCTGTCTCTGTCTCTGTCACTGTATCTCTCTCTCTCTCTCTCTCTCTCTCTCTCTCTCTCTCTCTCTCTGCCTCTGTCTGTCTGTCTGTCTGTCTGTCTGTCTGTGTCTCTCTTTCTTTCTCTCTCTGTCTCTTTACTGGTATGGAATCTCTTTGATCTGTTAATTCTTTTGTTTGACATTTTACCACCACTTTTCCTTGACAGAGGGATAGATGTAAATAGGCAACAATGTATGCTTATTTCTTTCCCACAATGAAAAGATTCATACATTCGTTAAAAGATATTAATTCATTTTTGTCTCTTTTCTGTCTTTGAGAAAGAGAGAGAGGCGAAGAGAGACAGAGACAGATAGACAGGCAGACAGACAGACAGACACAGATATAGACACAGATACAGACAGGTAGACAGACAGACAGAGAATAACAGGCCAATAGAAAGACAGACACAAATACAGATACAGACACGGACTTAGACACAGACAGGCAGACAGACAGACAAACAAGCATACAGAGATACAGAGACGCAGACACAGACAGACAGACAGACAGACAGACAGACAGGCAGACAGAGAGTAACAGACCAGTGGACGGACAGGTAGGCAAGGAAAGAGTCACCAAAGGAAGGAAGGAAGAAAGAAACGAGTCTGTAAAGTGCTCTATTTTACTATGCCCGCTTCAAACAAAAGAGACATAAAACAGAGAGAGAGGGGCGGAACACAGGGAAAAAGAGGAAAGACAAAAAGGTAGACATAAATCTTTGGTAAGCCTCAATTTTACTGGGTCAGTGGACAAAGGGAAGATAAAAAAGAAAAGAAAAGGAGAGAACGACGAGAAAAGAAAGGGAGAAGAGCAAAACAAAAAACAAACCAACAACAAAAAAGGAAGAGAAAGGAAATGGTCTATACATTCTTCTATTTCATTAGACTAGTTTGAAATAAAAGCGACTTGATGGGAGCAGATCAAGAGACACACAAAAACAAACAGTTACACAAATCTTTGTTTAACCCCTATTTCTTTGGGTCAGTGAAGAAAGAATATGAAAAAAAGAAAGAAAGAAAAGCAGAAAGAAAAAAAAAGAGAGAATAAAATAAGGACAGAAGAAAATCCGTGATCGGTTAGGCTTGCTCTGTCATGGAATCTAGTTTTATCTCTATGCACCAATGACTTTGTTTCGTGCCTGTGTTCTTATTATATGCTGCAGAGTTCAGTGATTTACTGATGCATTGCTTACGCACGGTCTGTGCATTTGTGATGCACTGTCTTGCAATCTCTTTTTTTATAGTCACAGTCTAGTCATGTTTCGCTCTGTGTATGTCTTTTGCGATTGACTGAAGCTGAAATACTCTCTGTCTGTCTGTCTGTCTGTCTGTCTGTCTGTCTGTCTGTCTGTCTGTCTCTGTCTGTCTGTCTGTCTGTCTGTCTCTGTCTCTTTGTGTCTCTGTCTGTCTGTCTGTCTGTCTGTCTGTCTGTCTGTCTGTCTGTCTGTCTGTCTGTCTGTCTGTCTGTCTGTCTGTCTCTCTCTCTCTCTCTCTCTCTCTCTCTCTCTCTCTCTCTCTCTCTCTCTCTCTCTCTCTCTCTCTCTCTCTCTCTCTCTCATTTCTTCTCTCTTTATTTAGCTAGCTATCTATCTCTCGTTCTATATCTCTCCTTCTGTATCTCATTCTACGTTTTTTCTTTCCTTGAAAGATATTTGTATATATATATATATATATATATATATATATATATATATGCAAACAGACAGGCAGACAAGGATAGAGTCAGAAAAGGAAGGAAGGAAGAAAGGAATGAGTCTGCAATCTGCTCTACTTTATTATGTCAGTTTGAAACAAAAGAAACATAACTTAAGGAAAGAACAACAGAGGGAAAAGAACAAATAAAAGAGCAGACATTAATCTTTGGTAAGCCCCAATTTTACTGGGTCAGTGGACACAGCGAGTATAAAGTTTGTTTAAAAAGCGGAGAGGGAGAGAGACGAAATAATGACAGAGAAAGAGCAAAAACAAAACGAAACGAGAAAAAGTCTCTTTTTTATCGTTCTATTTGAGTAGACTAGTTTGAAATAAAATAGACATGATGGGAAGAGATGAAGAGACAAACAAAGAGAAAAAGAAAAAGAAAAAAAGCAGAAACAATTTCTTTACTCAACCGCTGTTTCACTGGGTCAGTGAAGAAAGATAATAACAACGAAAGAAAAGGGCTAAAGGAATCTGTGATCGGTTTATATCGTCTCCACTATAATGAAATCCAGTTTTATGTGTATGCACCCAATGACTTTGTTTCGTGCCTGGGTTCTTATATATTCTGCGGACTTCAGTGATTTACTGATGAATTGCTTACAGTCTGTGCATTTGTGATGCACTCTCTTGCAATCTTTTTAAGGGCAAAGTATGGTGATTTTGTTTCTCTTCACTGCGCAGTCTTTCACATGAGACTGTAAACTACAGTCCTGTGTGTAAGCTGCTCGCACAACACGTCAAAAACCCGTTCATTTTTTACGAAGTTGGCCAGTTATGGCTGGTTATATGGTTGATTCAACACACCTAGCATGCATTTTATGAGCCGGAGGTGAATGGACTCCGTCAGGTCCAGCTTTCTCTAAGATCAATCGTTTGGAAGCGTTGTGATGTCCCAGTAACTTTTCACGGAGTTGAGAGAGAGGTCCATCTAAGTCTCGTGAATTGCCGAATAACAGTCCAGTGAACGCAGGATGTACATGTCTAGAGATCTTTTGATATTCTGTCTAATGATCTCATAATGAATATATCTTGTAATCTCACGATGTTTTTATCTTCTGATTTCACGAAACACATGTCTTGGGATTTCATAATGACATGTTGTGTGCTTTCATGATGTACATGTCTTGCAATTTCAATGTAAACCTATAATAGATGTGTCAAATGATCTGATATACATATGATTTGGAATGTCATAAAGCACATGTCTTGCAATTTCATTAGGCACATACCTAGTGAACTACGCACATGTGTTGGGCCCTCATGATGCACATAAATCTTGAGGAGATCTTATGATGTACACGTTTTGTGATGTCATGATTTGCATGTCTTTAGATCTCATTGTGTACGTGTTTTGTCATCAGGTGATGTACATGTCCAGTGATCCTATGATGTGTAATGTCTGGTGGTTTTACATGGCATGTGCATTTGATTTCAAAGTGCACATGTAAAGAAACCCCATGGTGGATATGTCTAGTGGTGTAATGATACACAAGTCTCGAGATCCCATGATGTGTAATCATGTACATGTAGACATCTTCTGTTAATGTTGTAAGGCCTTTCCCAGCACAATACCCAACATACTAGAACCTTCAGCGCTTGGGCTTTATCGCAGTTTTTAATTAAACCATTGACGCTGGAGGCAACAGCAAAATGAGAGGCTGTATGATCAGTGGCTTTCCCACTCATGGAGTTCCACTTTACAGCTTTGTCTTTAGTGATCGACTATGACTCTCTGACTAGGAGGCTTGACATGCACAGTCCTTATGTGCTGCAGCCCTGGGGGCTAGTTGGCCTTTGGAGAGCAACTCCAACGCTGACTGTCCATATGCCATCTTGGCCGAGAGTG
>CM060317.1:13495274-13510274 GCA_030674155.1 Stramonita haemastoma
ACGCATAATAAAATATATATAAGAATGGGTTACACATTCCTTTTTAGGTACAGAAATACCATCACGTTTCACCATAAAAGAACAACCAAGAAACCCAAGTAGACCATAACAACAGAACAAAATCACTCTATTCAGACAGAGTCAAGGCCAAAAAGAAATCCCCACCAAAGTTAGATTACCAGACGACTAACTGAATATCCCTTTTTCCCCCTTAACAAACCTAATGTAGAGGAAAACTGTTACAGACTGCAGGGAGAGATAGGAAGAAGGATGAAAAGAGTGTGGGGCAGTTGGCCAACTCTCAATGACTCTTATTCACCATCAGCCAACAATCAGCACAGATAGTTTTGCAAGCAAACAGGGACTCCAGTTCACCTCTCTGGATGTGGTTCTTTCTTCTTCCCCCGTCACTGACAAAGGAACAAAAACCTTGAAAGAGAGAGAGGAGGGGTGAGAGGAGGGAGATGGAGGGAGGAGGAGGGAGGAGAGAGAGAGAAGAGAGAGAGAAGAGAGAGAGAGAGATACAGGCATACAGACAGTTAAACAAACAGGCAGACAGACAGACAGAGACACAGACAGACAGACAGAAAAAGACAAGGGTGAGTGGGGCGGGCAGAGACAAAGACAAGACAAACAGATACACCGTCAGAATAGGCATACAGACGGGACAAGCATGCTGACAGACAGACAAAGAAAAAATATCAGTAAGAGAGAAAATGATTTTTTATGACAAAGAGTTAGAGAGCCAGAAAGAGATATACACGGACACAGACAGACAGAGGGGAGGAGGAGAAATAAAGAAGACGATGGAGGAGACGAAGAAGAAGAAGAAGAGTGCAAAGAAGAAGAAGAAGAAGAAGAAAAACAAAAGAAAAGAAGAAGAACAACAGAGAGAAGACACAAGAGGAACAGAAGAACAGAAGAAGAGGAGAGAGGAGGGGCAAAGAAGAAGAAGAAGAAGATGTAGGGACAGACAGACTGACGGTGGTAGAATTTACAAATAACAGGAAGACAGAGTCAAAGAAAAATAAAAGAGCGAAGCCCAACGACTAGTGTAAGGAAAGAATATGCACCTGTGTAATATGTCTAAAAGATACTGCACATTATTATTCTTAAAACTGCAAAAAACTTTTTTTTTAAACAAAAAATACCTTCAAAATAAACACAACAAGGAAACACCATTAACCTACTACTTCTCACTTTCTCACCCCGTCCAAAAAGAAAACCTAAACAATTTTTTTAATAAAAGAGAAATATGCAAAGAAAAACAGGCCCTGCAAAACTGAGGTGATGATGCCAATAGCATAAACTTACCAAACTTCATGAATAACATCACGGCATAATCATGTCTGCAGGCAGTCTAAATTGGAAAACTGCATTTCTGTTTTTCTGATTCCTAATGTCCAAATAAGTTGGAAGGGAGAACACGTTTTTTAAAAAAAACAGACAATTCAATAGAGAGAGAAGAGAAAGAACTCTGAACTCTAAAAAGGACAGAGAACATACATACAACAGACAGAACATAATAGACAGACAGACAGAGAGAATAGGAAACAGACATACAGACATACAGGCAACCAGACAGAGAGACAGGCAGACAGAGACTGACACAATAAATGCACTGATCGCCAAGCTAAGAAACAAACGGATGAAAAGACAGACAGGCACACTGATTCATAGACACAGAGATAGAAAAACACTATTTAAAAAATAATAAAATAACCACAGAGAGAGGGGGGAGGATAGGGAGGGATAGACAGAAAGACAGAGACAGAGGAAGACAGAGATATAGAGAAATTTAGGAAACAAATATTGAGAAAAAGAGATAAAGTGAAAAAGGAGAAACAACGAGTTAGAACCAGACAGACTGATTAAGACAGAAAAAAGAAAGAGAGAAAGTTGGACGAGACAGAGACGGACAGACAGACAACTACACATACAAACACTACACACACCTCACTCTCACAGTCCCTGTCACTCTTCACGCTACACCCACACTCTCACTCTCTACTCTCTCACACTCTCTCACTCCTCTACTCGACTCACTGTCTCTGCCCTCGTCCTCCTGTTCCTACACTCTCTATCTCTCTCTCTTCTGCTCTCCTCTCCTCCTCTCTCTTTTTTTTCTCTCTCTCTCTCACACTTTTCCTCTCACCTCACATCCACACACACACACACACACACACACACACACACACACACACACACACACACACACACACACACACACACACACACACACACACACACCAATAGAACACTCAGAGAAAAAAAAGAGCTAAACCCAGAGACAGAGGGAAGTGCACATGGATCAATGTTATACAATGTTTCATCGAACACTAGTGATAATTCGGCAAAACTCTCAGGAGGGGAAAACCCATGGTGAAAATGTAACCAAGGGCAGAAAAGTGCTGAAGGGGAGAGAGAGGAGAGAGCAGAAGAAAGAAAGCACGAGAAATGCAATGGATATCAGAGGGAGCAAAAAGTGATTTCTAAGCGGTGTGAAAATGCCACACGTGTGCAGTTCAGTCGTGGGGGCTCTCTCTCAGGAACGAAAAGAGGCTGAAAGCCTTGGGCTATTCACAGACACACACATACATACACACATACGCAGGCAGGGCACGCACGCGCACACACACATACACAACACACCGCCGCGTGCAGCGCATGCACATACACATACACACTCTCGCAAAATACACACACAAGGTGCACACGCACACAATACATACATATCATACATACATACATACATACATACATTATCATCTCACATCCATCACATCATACATTACCATACATCCATCATCATCACATACATACCATACATACATACATACATACATACACACGCACAACACACATAGCACGCACACACACACATACATACATACATACATACATACATACATACATACATACATACATACATACATACATACATACATACATACATACATACATACATACATACATACATACATACATACATAATACATGCATACATGCATACATACATACATGCATACATACATGCATACATACACACACGCACACACAGACACGCACGCACGCACGCACGCACGCAAACATACACATAAACACACTCGGAAACACACACGCAAAAACGCGCACACACACACACACATACATGCCCATACATACACATACATACACATACATACATACACATACATACACATACATACATACATACATACATACATACATACATACATACATACATACATACATACATACATACATACATACATACATACATACATACATACATTCATACATAAACGCACATGCACACCCACATGCACACACTTACGCACGCATGCACACTTACACATACACACACTCGCAAAAATTACAAAAGCGCACGGGCACACACACATATACATACATACATGCATACACACACCTACACACACGCACACAAACACACGCATGCACGCACACATACACATATACACACTTGCAAACACACACACACATACAATCGTGCACGCACTAACACACATACACACATACACATACACATACACACACTCACAAACACAAAGACAGGCGTGCGCGCGCGTGCACACGCACACACACACACGCACCCACATGCTATAACGATAGACACACAATGAGGTAAAGACCATAGATTTAAAGGACATTGCTCATAAACTATTTATACGGTGTATGTTTAACTTTTCAAACTGACTCTAGAAATTTTTTTTTTAATCGTACAGATAGATACTTTCGTCAGCATATACAAGCACACACAGACACACAGACAGACACAGACAGACAGACAGACAGACAGACAGACAGACAGACAGAGACACAAACACACACACACACACACACACACACACACACACACACACACACACACACACACACACAGTTAGCTAATGTTATATTACAACAAACAAGAATATAGAAGAAAAAAGTTCTCAGATATCTCTGAGGGTATAAAAACACATGGACAATATGACCGGAGGGAGAAATTCCCTAATAAGGTTGGAGCAACAACAGAAAGCCGAGATACCCATTTTCTGTCACACAGTTTCCAGGGTGCAAAAATGCCACGTGCATTCAGTCGTGCGTTCTCAAGGGAACGGAAAAGCAAGAGTGTAAAAGCCTTTGGCCATTCACAAAATAATACACGAGCACACAAAGTGCGCACACGCGCGCATACACTCGCGCTCATGCAAATTGCTTGACAGCTCCCCTGTGCATTCATAAAAGTACCTGTCTGTTGATCCAACTACGTAGATGTAAACCTGATTGTACGTATGAGCTTATTAGTAAAGACTAGGATATGAACACATGAACGTGGTACATGCACACACATACATACACACGCACACACGTTCGCACCACGCACACACGCATTTACACACACACGCACACATATTTGAACGCATGCATGCACGCATACACAAACATATACACGCACAGCGTTCGTATGAACGCGCGGGCGCGCGCACCCACACACACACTACACACACACACAAAGAAATAGATAGATAGATAGATAGATAGATAGATAGATAGATAGATAGATAGATAGATAGATAGATAGATAGATAGATAGATAGATAGATAGATAGATAGATAGATAGATAGATAGATAGATAGATAGTCGCTTAAAAATGAATGTTGCACTTTATTTTTGTTCAGTGGAGCTCCATGACAGAAAAGCGAGGTAAATACATAAACAATATGACCCACATTCCTGAAATCTAGCTGTTTAGTTTGGTGATGGACACTTTTACTCATCTCAGCAAATTAGAAGAGATAATAATCTATTTGTGACGCTCCACCACATAATGAGACGGAGTGCACATGAGGTCAATTTTTAGTTATTGACATGTTATTAATGTTAAATAAAGTGGCTATCAAATACAAAAAACAGATTGAAAATCGGACAGTTCTGTGCATCATTATTACAAATTGAAATGATAGACTGCAGGATGTGACAAAATGAGAAACGGGCAAGTTTATTTTCGTAATAGGTTGTCAGAATGAGGGCTTGGGTATTTTCAAAACACGTTTAAAAGCAAAAGCAATAAAAATTATGCTTTGATATTTCGTTATTAGGTAGCTAAACCGATATAGTCTAATAATCAATCAAAATCTCAAAATTGACAACTTGACCCCCACCTGCCTTTAATGGCTCCTAGCACAAAATTGGGTAATGTGCTAAGCGACTCATTCCGTGGTGGAGCGTCACATTTATCTATCTCTTAGTATGGCGACCGTGGGGGGCACCCCTGAAGACTTGACAACCAGTTCCCTCCATTTCTCTCTCTGTTCTGCCTCTGTCAAAGTTTTGTTGAGTTCTAAGCCTGTCCAATCGCTCATGTTGCCCTACCATCTCTTCCTTGGTCTGTCTCTTTTTCTTGCTCCTTGGACAGTGCCTTGCAGTAGTGTTCTCAGAAGTCCTTTTGATCTTGTGACATGCCCATAACAGGTAAATATAATACTAGAAATGATAATAATAACAAATATAAAATAGCCGTCTTTCTGTCAGGTTGAGTATAAGGAGAGGTAAAAATATTCTTAAAGACCTAGACAGAGTCAAGATAAAAAGCAAATTTAAGTTTTCTAGCTTAGTGGCTTTTTCATTGGTTGTTGCTTTTCAATCATGGGTTCAAACCCTGTCACGGACAAAGGTTGTGGTTTTATTTCTACCCAAGTCAAATTTTACCTTGACCAAGATGTGTGTGTGTGTGTGTGTGTGTGTGTGTGTGTGTGTGTGTGTGTGTGTGTGTGTGTGTGTGTGTGTGTGTGTGTGTGTGTGTGTGTGTGTGTGTGTGTGTGTGTGTGTTACAAACACCGGAAATACTCCTGAACAAAATCGACTTTCAAACTGTCTTCAGTCCTTTCGATGCAAACGCTCCCAGAACATCATGCGCACATGTTAAACCCTCTTCTGCTTTTCGAAAGATCATTACATTTGCGTGCCGGTAGGAATGGATGACATTAAAAATATATATATATATATGCACGCTGGTGCCGTTTTTAGATATCCTTCCGAAATTCAGAATACGGCTACCTTAACAGAGGGTAAAAACGTTTGCATATGTAAAATTTCACCATTGGTGAACCTCGGAGCTCTAGACAAGGATTACAAAAAAAGAAAAGAAAAAGTCCCAAGCATTATTTATGACCTGTATTACAGGCATCCATACCCTATCAGACTTGCAATGGGATTCTGATAGAAGACGTCCTGCAATCAAGTGGCCATGAATCCTCATGATTCTCCTCCCACTCATCACTGACCATGGGATATCGGACAGGAGGGGTTTCTAGGTCGTCTCTACATCTTTGACCCAGACTGATCCCTGTCAGTGATCGTTTGTACACGTTAGGTTGTGATATGACGATTAGAAATCGCAGCGCTCAGCATGGCTTAAAATCTCTGCGCTAGTGTTTCCACCATGCTTATTAAGGTGTTGCCATTGTTCACACACAGTAACAACCTCCCTCGTCTGTTATGTCAGCAATGGCTCGGTTTACATTACAGGGGCGCCTCTGCGATATTGCCTGGTTGTTACAGAGTTTTATCTGTTCATTTATTTATTACCACTTTATGTCACAGCAGATTTCTCTGCGTGAAATTCGGGCTGTTCTCCCGGGGTGAGCGCGTCGCCACAAGTGCAGCGCCACCCTTCTTTTTTCCTTTTCCTGTCTGCAGCTGTATTTTGTTTCCATATCAGAGTGGCTTTTAGTATAGAATTTTGCTAGGGACAACCCTCTTGTTGCCGTGGGTTCTTTAATGTGCGCTATATAATGATGTGTAACACACGGGACCTCCGTTTATCGTCTCACCCGAAAGACTAGCGCCCAGACCACCACCTAATGGATGGAGAAAAAGTTTCGGGGCCCAAACGGGATTCGAACCACACACACACCAACCCCGACTTTTCGCATTCTACACAGGCGCGTTACCTCCAGACCACCGATCCACCGGTTGCGTGTTGCGCGTACAATGTGATAACCTGGGTTCGAGCCCAGGTTCCAGCCACCACCGAGATGCCCGTTTAATGGAATTTTCCCCTTGGAGTTGACACCAGTTGACTCCACTCCCTTGAAAGTCTTTCGAATGACGCTATAAACTGAGGTATCTGGATGCGATGTTTCTTATGAAAACTCAAAGCTATGATCTTAGCTACTATCGGGTCACAGGTTCATCGCTCTAACCACAAGGAAGGCTATTCCGTCTTCCTACATTTAGCATGTACCATGGTTGCATTTGAATGAAACACCATGACCGAGAGAGAGAGGGAGGGAGAGAGATAGGGAGAGAGAGAGAGAGAGAGAGAGAGAGAGAGAGAGAGAGAGAGAGAGAGAGAGAGAGAGAGGAGGAGAGAGAGAGAGAGAGAGAGAGAGAGAGAGAGAGAGAGAGCAAAATACCAAGGATAGTATTACTTAGCCATTGTTTTACTTGATGACTTTTGCCTCAACTGACCCCCAAACTATGGACCATGCATCTTCATAATGCTCGGAGAGGCAAGCAAACACACAAAAAGCCCACCGACATGATGGGTAGATATGTGTAAAAATAAAAAAAAAAATAAAAAATAACGGCTGTTGGTCACTAGTAATACTCACTTTCAAAGTGCCTCTCCCTCCCCGTCCCCTTATATCTGAGAGCCCTTGTGGACAATAGTTTGCTACCGCTGACTGCTTCTGTGCTAGTGATTCTCACGATGCTGCAGTGTTGATGTTGAGGTACTCTGGAGACAGTTTCGACAAGTCTTTGAAGTATTTTCAACCTCTGTATTCCCGTATATAGTAAGTATGTTTACTAAATCTTCAAGAAGTTGTACTTTGCCGTTGGTCTGATGATATAAGTAAACTAGTTTTTTTTCTAAACGTCAAACGTACGGTATGGTCATTATAGATTTTTTTAATTGCTTTGTATGAAATTTCTTTTAATAAAACAGTTTGATGTTCACTACATGAAGGCTATATGTGTAAAATAGTAAAATCAGAGTAGCTTCGCTGAGGTTTTAAAGAAAGAAACAAAATAGTCACTCTAGTAAACAAAGTTATAGTGTTCTAGTTTCTAGTTCAGAAACATAATGCAATTGCGCTGAAAAAGTATAGCTCCAAGAAATACAGAGAAAGAAAGAAAACCAAATTATAAGAGGTTATGAGGTTTACTGAAGGTTGTATAACAATTCTTTGATCCACATCCTCCTACATCCAACTGCTCAACCATGACATTTGAAAAGTTACAGGAACAAGTCTCTGACTGATGATACCGTTTTTTACGCTTTTACCTTTAAGAAATGCACAAAAATCACATTAAAAGCAATACTGGCGCTTTCCAAAGAGGAAAAGAAACATTCAAGAAAAGGACCAGTATTGCCAAACTGTTAGTCGTTCTAATCACGCATAGGAGTACCGTAAAAAGGTTGTTGTTACTAGTAGATGGTAGCGTTCCATAATCCCATAAGGAAGTGTATAGGGACGGACTATGAATCTCATTGTCGACAGAAATGTAGTTAGGTTACGTTGCTATACAGGAGCTATCATAAGAAGAGCAAATAGGCCGTCAGAAACAAGAAAATGACAGCAATCGAGAGAAGAAAACAAAGTCAAACAAAGTTAAATGACCATGGGAATCCCTTAATCTGTGTTTCCTAAAAAATCTACTCTGGCGGTCAATGTTATTATTATGAAAGATAGAAGAAGAAGGAGGAGGAGGAAAATAGAATGGTGAATGAGTCATTTGGGGACTCGGCCAACTTTTAATGACGCCTATTCATTGCTGGCAATAATCAGTACAGATTGTTTGTGTGTGTGTAAACAGATACTGATTTGTAGACAAAGAGAGAGAGGGGGGGGGAGAGAGAGAGAGGAGAGAGAGAGAGAGAGAGAGAGAGAGAGAGAAGAGAGAGAGAGAGAGAGAGAGAGAGAGAGAGAGAGAGAGAGAGAGAGAGAGAGAGAGAGAGATGGAGTGAGTGAGTGAGAGTGAGACAGACAGACAGACAGACAGACAGACAGACAGAGAAACAGACAGAGACAGAGAGAGACGGAGGGATACAGAGAGAGACACACAGAGAAAGAGACAGATAGAGAGACAGACAGGCAGACAGACAGACATAAATACAGAGGGAGGAGAAGAAAAAGAGAGAGAGATAAACAGACAGACAGACAGACAGACAGACAGAGGGAGGAATAAGAAAATGGATCACTGAACACTAAACACTGAACAGTTTTAATATAGTACATTGGCCTTATGCCACAATATACGGAGTTTGGGGGGAATGAGGAAAATCAGTATATTGGTATGCAAAATGTGACCAAAAATGGAGAAAAAAAACGATTGTTTGAGGCTCGTGATCGCACTGGCCATATCTTGAACAAGTTTAGAGTTTAATACACATTCATGTTACACTGCATGCCTATTTTAGTTAGCAGACACCAAGGGAGAGAGAAAGACAGAGGGAGAGAAAGAGAGAGAGAGAGAGACAGAGATTTTATTTATTCTTTTATATCGAGGATAACAGAATAAGCAATCATGTGCTTTTTTTTCATCCGGTCCCCGTGTGTATGCACTTTTGTAAATATTGTCATCTGTTCCCACCGGCACACGATGGCCTACTCTTACGAAAAGTGGAACAGGATTTAGAGAGAGAGAGACAGAGACAGACAGAGACAGAGACAGAGACAGACAGACAGACAGACAGAGAGAGACAGACAGAGACAGACAGAGACAGACACAGAGAGAGACAGAGAGACAGAGAGATACAGAGAGAGATAGAGAGAAAAAAAATTGCAGTGTCTTGCACTATTGAAACTTATGCCATAATGCCAAGAGATAGATACAAAAAATACCCTTAGGTGAAATAGAGCAAAGCCAGTCATCAACTAGGAATTGGACATGCATAATCATGTGTCCGAGGGCTTCTGTATGTATGTGCGTGTGGGATAGTATATAATATTATGTTATAGTACTCCGTGTGTGTGTGTGTGTGTGTGTGTGTGTGTGTGTGTGTGTGTGTGTGTGTGTGTGTGTGTGTGTGTGTGTGTGTGTGTGTGTGTTGTATATATATACATATACATATATATATATATATATATATATATATATATATATGTGTGTGTGTGTGTGTGTGTGTGTGTGTGTGTGTGTGTGTGTAAGTGTGTGTAAGTGTGTTTGTGTGTATGTTGAAACTTATATATATATATATATATATATGTATATATATACACATATATATTATGTATATATATATACATATATGCGTGTGTGTGAGTGTGTGTGTGTGTGCGTGTTGGGGGAGGGGGGTGGGGGGTGTGCGGGTGTGTGGGTGTGTGTGCACGCGTATGTGCGTGTGTGGGGGTGGGGTGTTTGTGTGCGTGTGCACGCGCGTGTGTGTGTGTGTGTGTATGTCTGTGCATGTGTGTATATAAACAAGACAAATCTCTAGAAAGATTGGAACATGCAGAAAACCTCAAAAAATCTTCACTTTACAAAAAAGGTAGAAAGAAAATCTCTACAGAAAACATGCAAAGAAAACAAGTCAGATATTTTTGTTCAAATCAAAATAATACGCCAGTGGCCAAAACTAACGACAGATCATGAATAATATCAGAACCAAATTATTTCTGTAGGCAAAATATGATTTGAAAAGAAGACTTTTTTCACACCAAAAACACATTGGAATACATGACAGTTTAGAGAACTACATATGAAGAGGAGTCTCTCTCACAGAGAGACAGACAAACAGACAAACAGACAGACAGACAATCACAGACAGACAAGCAGACAGACAGAAAGAGACGGACGGACAGACAGAGAGACAGATAGGCAAACAGACATGTGCACGGAGAGAATGACGTAGAAAGTGAGAGAGAAACAGAGGTAGTCAGATAGAGCGGCAGACAGACTGACAGAGACAGACAGACAGAAAGACAGAAAGAGACAGACTGCTCGAAAGAGGGAAGGTAAAAAGTAAGAGAGCATAAGCAGGATACAGACCGACAGAGAGACAGAGAGAACTAGGTAGAGACAGACAGACAGAGACAGAGAGAGAGACAGGGAAAGACAGAGATGGACACAAAGACAGACAGACAGACAGACAGAAACAGAGATGAACAGAGAGATATACAGAGAGATAGAAACAGAGAAAGAAATAGAGAAAAAGACGGAGACAGAGAGAAAAACAGAGAGACAGCAAGAGAGAAGGAACGCAAAGACAAAGACACACAAAAAGGAGTCAGAGACAGAGACGCAGATGCAGAATCAGCATCCTGTTTCAAAGTCCATGAATCATGGTTCCACCAAGTCTCCGAAAGGAAAGAGCACACGCAAAACTTGTCTGCAGACAGAAATGTTCTCGTCAGCGGTAAGGGCAAAAACAAAACAAAAACAAAAAGAACAAAAAATGCTGCAACATGCATTGTCTGTACACAGGTTCCGCCCAGCGTGTGAAAATGCCACGTGCACTCATTCGTGCACTCTCCAGGGAAAGCATCGGGTTAAAAGCCTTTGGCCATTCACATATGCACGCGTACACGCGCACTAACACGTATGTACGAGATGATGGCAAGAGTCATTTACCTCGTGTATTCTGAAACTTGCATAGTCATCAGTTTGTCTACTATACAGACGCGATAATAAATTATTTAAATGTTTATCAGCGTACACATATACATGCATTGCATGTAGACACAAACGCGCGCACATACAGATAGAAAGATACACACTGACGCACAGACACAAGACATAGACACAGATACACAGACACAGATACACACGCACGCACGTACACACACACGTGCGCTTATAATATATACTTATCATGCAAACATGCCTGCTTACAGTTTTGTGTCCACACACACCACATACACACACACACATGCAAATGCATACAAAGTCATGTGCGTGTGTATATTTGCATATGTGTTTGTGTGCGTGTTTGTGTGTGTGTTTCTGTTTGTCTGTCCGTCTCTCTTTCTGTCTATCTGTCTGTCTATCTATCTGTGTTTGTCTGTCTTGTCTGAGTGAAAACATTCGCCCGCACGTGCAACCAATCACCTGACCATGCCTACCAACGTGTGACAAAACCTTGATATTCCCACTAAACAAAAAGTAACTTGTAAAGAGACCGGCTCCCATTTCTAACGACAAACAACACTACAAGCACATCCACAGGTCTTCAGACCATCACGATGATAATTATCACGATAGAAGACGACAGATAATTATCACGATAGAAGACGACAGACAATAGATAACGTAGACACAGATAGATTTTTTGACGACCCGGGTTCGATTCCAGTCGAGGAAATTTTTCTCCTGGAGTTAACATCAGTGCTGACTCCACTCTCCCCAAAAGTCCTTCGGGTGAGACTATAAACCGAGGCCCCGTATGCGAACGCACGCAGAACATCTTGCGCACACGTTAAATCCTGTTCCGCTTTTCGTAAGAGTAGGCTATCGTGTGCCGGTGGGAACAGATGACATTTACAAAACTGCATACACACGGGGACTGGATGTAAAAAGCACAAGAGTGCTTTTTCCATTATTTTTTATATAAAAGAATAAATCAAATCAAATCAAATCTTCATGATTCCCCTCACACTTGTCACTCATCATGGAATCATACCGCAAAGACGTTTATTTATTCATTTTTATTTATTTATACATTTATATCGAGAATAATGGAGTAAGCGTTTATGTGCTTTTTTACATCCGGTCCCCGTGTGTATGCAGTTTTGTAAATCTTGTCATCTGTTCCCACCGGCACACGATGGATCCTGTGCGTGCGTTCGCACACGGGGCCTCGGATTAAAGTCTCATACGAAGGACTTGTGGGGAGACTGGAGTCAGCACTGATGCTAACTCCAGGGCAAAAAATCCCTTCGAACGGGAATCGAACCGGGTCGTCAGATTGCGAGCGCAATGTTCTGACCACTAGGCTATCCCGTACCAGTGGGAAACCAAGGCAAGAGTAGGGTGGTAGTTATGCTTGCATCAAGATCTTAGACCCAGACAAGTCTAAAGAAATGGTTGCTTTTTACGCTGTACATTATGACAACGGGAAAGGATATTCGGCGGAACTTTATGCTACTCTTGCCATCACACAGAAGGGTAGAAGTCTGAAGAATCGGTGCTGCGAGTTAGAGGTTTGCATTTATTTCAGGATCGGTTTTTTTTGTGTGGTGTTTGCAGCCTGCTGTTCACATCTCCTAGGGATGCTGCTGGGTTTGACAAGGGAGAGATGCTGTAAATGGTGATCGTGTTCTAATCAGTCAGCCACGATGCCTATAAACTCTGCTGTCAGCTACAGTGGTTGTGTAACGGTAGCTTTTTGATAGAAAGACACAGAGTAAGGAGAGGAGGGAGGGAATAAAGCAGAGAAAGCGGTCGGGGAATCGGAGAGAGAGACATTATATGGTTGGAGGGAGAGAGGGAGAGAAAGACAGACAGACAGATAGACGGATGGACAGACATACAGACAGATAGAATGACACAGATAGACAAACACAGACGGACAATATATATAACATATATATATATACATATATATATATAATATATATACATACAAGTAATATATATATTAATATATATATATATAATATATATATATATAATATATATAATATATAGTCAGAAAGACACACAGACAGAGACAGAGAAACAGACACACAGAGAGACAGAGAAACAACACACACAGACAGAGAACAGACAAACACAGACAAGAACAGATACACAAACAGAGAAACAGACACACACAACAACAAAACAGAAACAGCGAAAGCACACACAGAGACAGAGAGAAGGCAAGACGAAATTCTTTATTTTGGAAGATAATAGATAACGCTGACGTCCTTCGTTACATCCACTCTTATTAGGGACAATTATCCAATATCGAAATGAGACACAAGCATAAAAGTTGTTCCCAAAGTTCACTAAAAGCAGGAACACTGATAACAAGGTGCTCTTCATCTGTGGAGGATTCTTTGCCTCCAGAACAGTTTTTCCTCTCAAAATAATGATTTTAGCAATAAGCCTACGTCAATGAAGCTTTGATGATATCCAATCTAAAATCTCGTTTACACTTAAAACACATGAGACTGCTTATTAATTTTTCTCGTCAAAAATTTTTTGTGAAAAATCTAAATGTTTAGACATAACCATACTAGTCTTTAGGTAACAAACTTGTCTCTTGCATGAACATGAGTAAATCTACTTTTTGTCATTATTGTGGGTCAGATTGATTCGAGTTTTTTAGTTTAAATTGAGTTTTAGTTTAGGGTTTCAGTACAATCCCCCAGTTCACCCAGATGTAAATGAGTACCTGCCTCTTTAGGATTAGGGAAGGTAAAGCAGGAGGGAGAGGAGATGGCCTGCCCCTCAATATGCTGGGGCCTTAGAGAAGCTGGGTCTCTGATGCCTTACTCCCCTACAATCACATAGGCTTATGGGACACCTTTACCTTTATATCTTTTTTTGCATTACTGTTGACAGTAGCAGACCTCGTCAGTGCAGTAATAGGTTATTACCACACACACTAATAGAAGGTAGGGACAAGAGTAAGTGGTATCATGCAAGTGTTCATCTTGCACACCTCCAAACGACGTATTGTGTTTCATTTTGTGTTATGTATTATCGTACTGACCAAACACATGACACAGCATTGTGTCAGAATTGTAATGTGCCCATTAAAGAGTGGCCCGTGACGCGGGAAGAGTGGGAAGAGTTGCGGTTACCATAGTCCCTAAATCTGTTATCTCCACTGGGGCTGTACTATACCCACAACAAAAACCTGACCACAAATAGGGCATCAGGGCTGCCGCTTTATTCAATTTCAGTGAAACCCTCATTTGCCATACGCAAAATCATTCTCTACCAATCCTTTCAAACACAGGAGAAATAATATTAGATAGGCCTAACTCAAATTTTGATTTGTATGTTTATAAACCCAGTAAGACCGAACTATGCTGAAGACACCAGCCATTTTGTATAAG
>CM060317.1:13522774-13532774 GCA_030674155.1 Stramonita haemastoma
TTGTGAGGAGAGAGCGGCAGGGGGGGGGGGGGCGGCGGGGGGTGAGGGATGGTCAGTTAGTGTAGGGGGAGTGTATGTATGTGTGTGGTGTGTGGTGTGTGTGTGTGTGTGTGTGTGTGTGTGTTGTGTGTGTGTGTGTGTGTGTGTGTGTGTGATGTGCGTGCGATGTGTGTGTGTGTGTGTTGTTAATGTCCCCCCCCTCCTTTTTTTCATTCCAACCACCTCCATCTAACTCCTATTATTCTCAGTTTGTAATCACGCCTGTATGCCTGAATATCTTACAAACCATACATTTCTTCCAGGAGGGACGGGTCAGAGCACTCGCTTTCCCCAAGCTAAGGTTAAGCAGCATCGAGCGTGGTTACAATTTGGATGGGTGACGGTTTGCACGCCGTGGCTTCAGTACAGTCCCCTAGTCCACCCAGCTGTAAATAGGTAACCTGCCCTCTTTAGGTTCAGGGAATGTAAAGCAGCGAGGGATAGGAGATAGGCGCCGTTCTCAATATGCTGGCCCCTAGAGAAAGCTGAGGTCTCTGACGCCGTGCTCTGCTACAGTCACATAGGTTATGGGGGACATTTCTTCAGTTAATGTAGTTCTCGTACTTAGCACAACGTGGTGCCTCCATGGTCCGCAGGAATACGGGATAGGTGATGGTGAAGGTGATGGCTTAGCGCATGAAGAGCTCAAACATGGATATAAAATCTAACTACATCATGAAAGAATTCACACTAGAAACAGATATTGGATAAGAAACAAAACGGTCTCCATCGTGCAAACAATTCGTCGCTCTATGGAAACCTAAACCTTTTTGTTGCTATTGTTGTCTTCGTATTATTGTTGTTGTTGTTGCTTTTGTTGTGCTGTACATATTGCTACCATAATGTTGTTGTTGTTCCCCAGCTTAACACTCTGGGGGGTCACCCAGAATGTACCTTCTGACTCACTCACTAATCCTACCTGGGAATCACTGTGAGATTGAAATTGCACACACTGAATGAGAAGTTTGGTGTATGACTGTTTTCAAGTACCTCGCCATATAGGCAGCAATACTCCGACTTCAGAGGATACTCACAATGTAAAAAAAGAGTCCTAACTTGAACCTTACAGGACTGAACCTCAAACATCCGAACCATAATGTTTCAGTCTGTCTTCGTTGGTCATAAAACACATATAACAATCAGCTGTTAACGAGACCCAGACGACATACTGACTTCCTAAGCCATCTGTGTTGTAATTTAAGAGCGAGACATTGAAACAAAAGTGATGGGGACCAAAACAACACGTCTGCCCTACTTGATCAGGAAGTAGAAGTAGAACACGAGGAGGTGGAGGAGGGGGGGGGGGCAGGAGGGGGTTGGGGGTAGTCTAGAGGGAGGAGATGTGATAGCAGGGATGGGGGGTGGAGGGTCCCTTGTGGAAGGAATCCAGCTAAGGGGGCATCATTTATAAGTCTGCTTGTCAGTCTCTCCACCGACAAAGAAAACACGAAACCTGTTTGTGGTAACTTGAGTCATTTTCTAATTGAATAGCAGCCTGACTTCTGAGTTAGGGGGTGGGGGGGTGTTGAGAAATTTGTGGGGGGAGGGATTCTTTTTTCTTTCTTGTTCTTGTGTTTTTCTTGTTGTTGTTCTTGTTGTTGTTTGTTTTTCTTCTCTTTTCTTCTTCTTCTTCTTCTTCTTCTTCTTCTTCTTCTTCTTTCTTCCTTCTTCGTTCTTCTTCTTCTTCTTCTTTCTTCTTCTTCTTGTTCTCCTTCTTCTTTTCTCCTTTGCTTCTTTCGCTTCTCTTCTTCTTTCCTTGCATTCTTTTTCTCCTTTGATTTTCTTCTCTTCTTCTCTTCTTCTTCTTTTCTTCTTTCTTCTTCTTTTCTCTCTTCTTCGCAATTCTTCATCTTCGCAATTCTTCGCAATTCTTCGCATTCTTCGCAATTCTTCGCAATTCTTCGCATTCTTCGCAATTCTTCGCAATTCTTCTTCTTCTTGCAATTCTTCTTCGCAATTCTTCTTCTTCTTCGCAATTCTTTTTCATCTTCTTCGCAATTTCTTCTTCTTTCGCAATTCTTCTTCTTCTTCGCATTCTTCTTCTTCTTCGCATTCTTCTTCTTCGCCGGAATTCTTCTTTTTCGCATTTTCTCCTTCGCATTCTTCTTCTTGCATTCTTCTTCTTGCATTCTTCTTCTTCCTCTCTTTGCATTCTTCTCCTCTTCCTCTTCTTCTTCTTCATCTTCTCTTCTTCTTCTTCTCTTCTTCCGCACTGAAGAGGGAATGAAGTTACTGTATGCTCTGTCTGTGTTCTCTACTTGTTTACAATTTTAAAAGGTACATCAGGGTTATAGCAATTACCTCCCTGCACAGTGTGTGGCTTCTACTCAAAGCTGGATTTTTTTGTTTTGGTTTTTGATGGGGGTTCATTAAGGTGGATATTCTTTCCGCTGAAATATCATACCCAAAAAGTGAAGATTAATTAATGCAAAACTGAATGTTGCAAAAAGATAATTTGTATGTTGCTTCACTTATAAAGTAGATGTTTGTTTCGATATTGTAGTATATCATTCTGAAACTTTTTTTTTTTCCTTTTATTATTTGATAAATTTGATGAGATTTAAACAACCAACATTAGGTATATACGAACAGAAATCAAAGACAGCAAATGATACGGCAATAGTGGTCGTTTGAAAGGGGGGGGGGGACATTTTCAATTTGAACAGATTTTTTTAACACAATTAAAAAAAAAAAGCCAGTCACTAACTAAATTCACAACATATAGTGTGTAAGCGGTACTTTAATTTCGGCGGGAGGCCCTGTCAGGGGAGTTGCTAATAAACAGGAATAAAATGTCTGGCCGATTTGTTGAGGAGCCAGGCAGAGACTGGAGTGAAAGACACACCGGCAGATGCTGGCGAAGAGGTCAGACGATGTCACCTTGTCGTCTGTCTGCCTGTCAGTCTCCACAAGCAAACAAAATGCATTGTCCAGGGGAAAAAATGAGCAGATTACAATTCTTTCCCTCACCAAAGTCGGATGTGCTGGGCCTGACTTGTCGGGCGTTTAGATTTATTTATTTTATTTATTTTATTTTATTTATTCATTCTTTTATATCGAGGATAATAGAATAAGCACTCTTGTGCTTTTTTTTCATCCAGTCACCGTGTGTATGCAGTTTTGTAAATGTCATCTGTTCCCACCGGCACACGATGGCCTACTCTTACGAAAAGCGGAACAGGATTTAACGTCTGCGCAAGATGTTCTACGTGCGTTCGCACACGGGGCCTCGATTTAAAGTCTCATCCGAAGGACTTTTCGGGAGAGTGGAGTCACACTGCTGTTAATTCCAGAAGAAAAATCTCCTCAACCGGACTCGAACCCGGGTCGTCAAATTGCCAGCGCAATGTTCTGACCACTAGGCTATCCGTCCCCCTCTAGATGGCAGTGCAGCGTATTTTTGCTCATATGACAGACAGTATTTGCTGTCTGAGCATTTGAGAAAGAGGAAGAAAAACATAAAATATGCAGGGAAGCCTCACTATTACACTTGTGAATTTTTTTAATGATGTACGAAGCTTCACTAACAAAGATAGCGAATGGAATAGTGCTGTTCTTAAAGGGATGAAAGTATGATTGAATGACAGACCATCAAAATGTCAACTGGGCTTCAATCATAAATTATTGTATGATGGATCTGTTGTGGATTTTTTTTTCAGACTTGCTGATAATATATTTTTATGGACAAATGCTTGTGTATGCTGATTCCGAACATACAACTTGCATAATGTAACTAATGTTTGCAATTTAGACTTTGTTTCTGAACTCTTCATAGCCCTTGTATCAACTGTACATTCTTGAATAACACACGCACGTAATTAGCATAGATGTAAATGTGTATCATATGTAAAGTATTCAGGAGAGGAATATGCTTTCCATTGCTATGTGTAAGACGGGAGAGACGGGATAGTCTAGTGGTCAGAACATTGCACTCGCAATTTGACGACCCAGGTTTGATTCCCGGTCGAGATTTTTCCCCTGGAGTTAACATCGGTGCTGACCCACTCCCCCCAAAAGTCTTTCGGATGAGACTTTAAACCGAGGCCCCGTGTGCGAGCGCACTCAGAACATCTTGCGCAGACGTTAAATCCTGTTCCGCTTTTCGTAGGAGTAGGCCATCGTGTGCCCTGGGAAAAGATGACATTTACAAAACTGCATACACACGGGGACTGGATGTAAAAAAAAAGCATATGGTTGCTTATTCCATTATACTCGATATAAAAGAATGAATAAATAAATAAATAAAAAACATTATTTCTTGAGTATTGCATTTGGTGGATCGGCGGTTTAGAGATAACACACTCGTCTAGAAAGCGAGAAGTATGGGTTTAATTCCTTTATGTCTCCTTTTTTGCCCCATCCACTGGTGATAATCTGGGCGCTAGTCTTTCGTACCACACGATAAAACACGGTCCTGTGCTATGCTACACGCATACAGTACATTTAAAGACCACACGGCATTAAGAGGGTTGTCCATGGCAACATTCTGTTTTTAAAAAATGTCACTCAGGGGGGCAAAAATGGAACTGCAAACATGAAAGTAGATAAAGAATGGGTGGCTCTTGTGGCGACACACTTTCCATGAAAAGAGCACTCCCGAATTGCAGGCAGAGAAATATACCATAAGGGAGAGTGGTGTTCTATTCAAATCTAATGTTTTTTCTCTGAATTACATCAGCAAAATTTCTCCCGGAAAATGTATGTCATGTGTACCAACCATCTATTCTTGCGTAAAGCACGTAATGTTTCGTTAAAGTCTCAATTTGATTTGTTTTTTTGACATGATATAGCTATATAAATTCCATGTATTATTTTTTTTATTTTTTTTTTATAAATTACGAAATTCCTATTTTAAAAAGAAGCTTTTATTGTTTTTTTCATTGTATCTATGATTCCATGCTGTCAATTCTGTGAAATTTGAAATATTTGAAAAAAAAAAACGTTTCACAAATTCTACTGAACAAATGAAAAAAATGTTTTAACAAAATAAATGAATGCAAATAGAAAATAAATGTAACCAAGTCATAGGGAGATAAATAACTTTTTAAATCATTAATCTTTGAGAAAAAGAAATATAAAGCAAAATGGATGTAATTAACTGAATAAGAAAATAGAAGTAAGCACATTAGCAAACATAATACGACAGAAATATTATCGTAGAAAACAAATCGTAGACCAAAAAAAAATTCAGAGTAAAATTCTATTATGCCATATTACCCCAACTAACTTCTTGTACATCATTTTCCACTGTCACAGTGTGCATCTCCTTCATTGGGAGTTTCAAACTTTTTATTCCTGGTCTCACTTTTTTTTAAAGATATTCAGGAGAAACATCTTCTTTAAAAAAAAAAAACTTATAAAAATCCCCTCAAAAAGTGCCACATCTATCAAATCCTATCTGTTTTTGCGAATCTCTGGCGACTTCGAGCATCAGAAAGAGGAGCATGATGCAGTGTATCAAATATTCTGAGAGCAGGCGCGGCATCTGTCAACACTCACTCCCCACTGCCTTCGTGTCTCCTGTTGACCACTTTAGAATCCAAACTGGAATAAACAGATAAGCAAACTTGCCCCAAAATAACTATGTACGTGCAAGCAAGAAGTGTGGAGAGGAATGGCAAATCTATATTTCAATGGGGGAAGACTTCTGTTCAAGCGCCAGTGAAGATCATTCTTAGCGCCTCGTGTATATGAAATTTGATTTTTCTATTCCTAGAACTCTCTTTTTGTTAAAGTTGTACAACGGGGGGCGGGATAGCTTGGTGGTTAGAGCGTATTCGTATTGCGCTCGTGATCTGCCGACACGGATTCGATCCTGTTCAAGGGGATTTTTTCGCCTGGAAATAACATCAGTGGTGACTCCACTCTCCCTGAAAGTCATTCGGATGAGACTATAAACCTAGGACATGTGTGCAAACGCAGGCAGAACATTTTGAGCACATGTTAAAATCTGTTCTATTTTTCGAAATAGTACAGCACTACGTCAACATTGGGGGTGGGATAGCTAAGTGGTCAGAGCATTCGCTTTCTCCAAGTCAAGTTAAGCAGCGTCGAGCGTGGTTACCAGTTGGATGTGTGACCGTTTGCACGCCTTGGCTTCAGTGCAGTCCCCCCAGTTCACCCAGCTGTAAATGGGTACCTGCCCTCTTTAGGGTCAGGGAAGGTAAAGCAACGAGGGAGAGGAGATAGGCGCTGCCCTCAATATACTGGCCCCTGGAGAATATGAGGTCTCTGATGCTTCGCTCCCCTACGATCGCCTAGATTATGGGACACTTTTACTTTTACCTTTACCTTAGGCCATTACGTGACGGTGGGAACGGATGACTGACATTTACCAAACTGCATGCGCATGGGGACAGGATGTAAAACAGCATATGAGTGCTTAATTCATTATTCTCGAAATAAAGAATGAGACAAATATATATGAAGGAACAGGGGGGAATCATTTTGCTATGATATCTTAAACAAGCTGATTTACTGGAGTGGTAGAAACAGATTAAAGTAAGAGCTACTGATGGCTTGCTGTACGGTTATACCATATCGGCTTATTGAAGAATACGTCAGACGCAAGCAGATTTATTATCTGTTGTGTGGTATCATCATGTGGTAGCAAAACCACAGGAGACGGTATCCTCTTTTCCCATGGCAAGATAAACAACTTCTATATTATCTTAGCTGGTCTCTAGTTCCTGGTCCACAGCATAGTAATACCCTGATGTCAGTCTGAGACTGCTGGAGTTACTGCCAGCCTGGTGCCGAGCTTCCTGATGCTTGATAATGTATGGCTTGGAATATTCTAAAAGCTATATGTGTGTGTGTGGGTGTGAGGGGTCTGTGTGTGTATGTGTGTGTGTGTGTGGTGTGTGTGTGTGTGTGTGTGTGTGTGTGTGTGTGTGTGTGTGTGTGTGTGTGTGTGTGTGTGTGTGTGTGTGTGTGTTGTGTGTGTGTGTGAATGTCATAGTCAGAGTCACGGTCAAACTTTTATGTCCAGATGGCGTATCAGTCAGCAGTGCAACGCTTTTTTCATCAACTATCCACTAAAAAAATAATAAGCACAACACCATCATAGAATAACATATAATTATTAAATGATATGTAGAAATGCTGATAGAAATATCACATAATAACACACCGTGCATAGCGTGTTCTCTCATCTCTCACTCTATCTCTCTCACTCTCTCTCTCTCTCTCTCTCTCTCTCTCTCTCTCTCTCTCTCTCTCTCTCTCTCTCTCTCTCTCTCTCTCTCTCTCTCTCTCTCTCTCTCTCTCTCTCTCTCTCTCTCTCTCTCTCTCTCTCTCTCTCTCTCTCTCTCTCTCTCTCTCTCTCTCTCTCTCTCTCTCTCTCTCTCTCACACACACACACACACAAACCACACCAAAAACACACATTCACACACAGAAACACATACACATATATATTCACACACAAAACACAACAACAACAACAACAAACAACACCAACAACAACACAGTCAAACCACTCAGCATCAACACCACAACACAGTCGCGCAGTCAGTCTGGGAAGCCACCAAACGAAGCAATCTCCAACCAATGTCGGAGTCCCAAAACCAATTTGTCACAGCCCCCTGCCCCTAATACATGGATTTCAAGCTTCTATTGGCACTCTGGGCAGATACTAATCAACCGACCATCGTGCACTATACACATGGGAGAGAGAGAGAGAGAGGGGGGGGAAAAAGTTCCAGAAAAAAAGAAAGAAGAGAGAGAGAGAGCAGATTTCAAGGCTGAAACTAAGTGAAAAGAACAGGCGGAAAATGGAAGTCTTTTCTTATAAGTCTATCATCGTATACACAAGGGGGAAAAGTAGGTGTTTGAAAGGACTTTTGGAGGGATGAAACTGAATGAGAGTGGCAAGCAGAAAAGGAAAGTCCATTCCAATGATTGGTTATCGTACCCTGATGCACAAGGGAGCAAAAAACCCAGAAGTTGTGGGTCTTTTTGTGGAGGTGATTTCAAAGCTGAAGACTAAAACGAATGACAAGCAGAAAATGTATGTCTTTTTTTTATAAGAAGTGTAAGTTTTGGGGGATTCTGTCAGTAGTTTTTGTGCAGTATGCTCCATTTGCTCTTATGCAGAAGGGAATGCTACAATATCTCTTTGAAAATTCAGAAGTGAACCGGAAATGTTTTCACAACAACACACACACACACACACACATACACACACATACATAACACACACACACACGCGCGCGCGCACGCACACGCACCAGTCACCAATGTAGAAGCTATAAAGGACACAGTCTGAACCCAGTACCCATACCCCTAAAAAAAAACCCATCTAGACAAATCTCTCGACTAATCTACTGACGCTACAACTTGTTTAGTACTTTATTGTAGAAAGAAATGACTTCGACAAGAGAAGTTTCCCTCTCTTTCTCACTCTCTCACTCATTCCCTCACTCACTCACTCACCACTCACTCACCCACTCACTCACCCACTCACTCACTCAACCCCTGACCGATTTGGTCGTCACAGGGTTCTAGAGGTCTGCTGCAGACTTACCCAGGGATCTCCATGCCAATCTGTGGTGAGACAGGAGATCTTCCAATCAGACAGATGCTTGCAGGAAATGAAACGACGAAGGAAAGACTGTCCTGTCTGTCAGTTTGAATAGGAGGGTAATACTGTACGTGCCTTTTGTCCACGGAAGTTCAAGGCTTTGCAGGGTGGGATGGGATGGCATTTGAATCAGGGGAGCGAGGGAAGTGTCATTGACCTCAGCTTCTCCAGGGGCCAGGATTTTGAGGGCGGTACCCATCTTCTCTCTCTCGCTGCTTTACCCTCCCTGATCCTAAAGAGGGCAGGTAGTCATTTACAGCTTGGTGAACTGGGGGACTTTGCTAAAGCCAAGATGTATGAATGGTCACCCATCCAAGAGGCAACCCCACTCAAGGCTGCTTAACCTTTATTTATTTATCTATTTATTTATTTATTCTTTTATATCGAGGATAATGGAATAAGCATTCGTGTTCTTTATTTACATCCAGTCCCCTTGTGTATGCCTAACCTTAGCTTAGGACGGGAGAGAACTCTGACCACTGAGCTACCCGTCCCTCTACCCCATAGTGAAAGATGGATACCTTTAAAATAATCCATGTGTGTAAATTATACTTAGTCATTCAATCGGTGATTTTGCTGTAGTCTTCAGCCCCTAGATGTTTATTAAAGTGTAATTGTTGAGTACTAATACAAGCTGAAGCAACAAGTAATAGCAGGTCATCACTGTTCACAGAAGTGTATTAACTCATTCTTAAGCATCAAACATAATGGTAAAGACTGTAGTATACTAACACATTCATAATACATTTTAAACATAAAATATTAAATGGTAAGCACTGTAGTGTATTAACACTTTTTTGAACATCAAATATTAAATGGTCGGTACTGAAGTGTATGAACACTTTGATAAAATATCAAATATTAAATGGTAAGCACTGTAGTGTATTATCACTTTCTTAAATATCAAATATTGAATGGAAAGCACTGTAGTGTAATGCGCTTTCTTAAACGTCAAAATACTATTGAATGGTAAACTCTGTAGTACATTAACAGTTTCTTAAGCATCGAATATTAAATGGTAAGCACTGCAGTGTATTAACACAGCCTTCAGTATTCAATAATCAATAGTAAGCCACCACCATCAACTGTAGTGTATATATATATTAACAAAGTCTGAAGCCTCAAAGAGTTCATGTTTACCGCTCTGTCGGATGGACTTTTGAAACATGACTACCTGCCGTTTGGCACTGCAGAGTGGAAAACTAAGTATCCCTCTTCTGTTTAGAGACAAAGCCACTGTCACGTTTGCTCTTAGTAGGTGGCCCTTTTCCGTATCTTGTTCTCTTTTTTGGAAGTTTCTTTTTGATTTTTTGTTGTTGATTTTGTTTTTGGGGGGTTGGGGGTTGTTTGTTTTCTTGCTTTTTAGTCTAATAGCCT
>CM060317.1:13537774-13540274 GCA_030674155.1 Stramonita haemastoma
ACGCTACCTGAGGTGCGGGCTGGTAGAGAACCTCTGTCTTCTTCAGGCTGACTTCGAGTCCGAAGAGCTGGGCTGCCTCTGCAAAACAGGATGTTACATGCTGCAGGGCGGTTTCTGTGTGGGCTACAAGGGCAGCATCATCAGCAAAAAGTAGCTCTCGAATTTGTTGCTCCAGGGTTTTGGTGTGGGCCTGAAGACGCCGCAGGTTGAATAGGCTGCCATCTGTGCGGTAGCGTATGAAAACTCCGTCTTCGTCATCAAGATCTTCTGTGGCCCGCTGAAGCATCATGCTGAAGAAGATAGTGAAGAGGGTTTGTGCAAGAACGCAGCCCTGCTTCACCCCGTTTGTGATTGGGAAAGGCTCTGAGAGGTCGTTGCTGTTTCTGACCTGGCCACGCTGGTCTTCATGTAGCTGGATCACCATGTTGAGAAACTTTGGGGGACAGCCAAGACGCTCCATGATCTGCCACAGGCTCTTCACTTACAGAATGGATAAATCAATCAATAAACCAATCAATCGATCAATCATGAATGAATGAATCAATGAATCAATGAATGAATGAATCTATCAATCAATCAATGATCTTTATTTCTCAAGGGCTACAAATTAGCACTCACATACCCTTTCTTCATTTGGAATACCAAAACAAAACAAAACAGCTAAACAAGCAAACAAAAATTAATAAAACAGTAAAAAGCCAACCTAATATTTAAAGAAGATACAGACAGGCAGACAGACAGACAGACAGACAGACAGACAAACAGAAGACAGACAGATGAACGGACAGACATCCAGAGAAAGCATTGCGGGCGTGGTACGCGTGAACGTGCGTGTTGGTAGTGTATGTACATATGTGACGTTCACATAATTATGTGTCTGTCTGTTTTGTTTGTATGAGTGTACGTGTGCGTGTGTATATGTGTCTGTGTGTCTGTTTTCTGTCTGTTTGTTTATCCGCCTATCTGTCTGGTTTAGCTTTCTTTTGTTCATTTTCTTACATTTTTTGGGGGGGAAACATGCTTGCATATAACTGTACACATGTTTTTGTACGCCTAAACATGCATGCACCTTTCTCTGAAACAAAAAAGTAACCCACACACGTATGTCTGGCTTTTAAACATCAATAGCCATTCTCACTGTTTACTTCAAAATCTTTTAGGACGAAAACAAGACGGAGATTGTTTTTTTCTTTTCCGAAAGGCAAAGAAAGGGGCCATACATTAGCTAAAAGATCCCATAACTTCTGCCACAGCGTGTAACGACCGTAGAGAAAGAGGAACAGCAACAAAAATCCAGGGCCACATGCCGAAGAAAGAAACAACAAGTCACACAAACAAGCCGTGGAATCAATAATTATCGGCTGTGAAGGCGAGCTAAAGGATCCCAAAACAAGCGGAGGAAGTAGGTCAAGGGAACGTTAAAACCACAACATTAGCAGCAACAGCAGCAACATCAACAAGGACAAAAACAATAACCGAAACAGTACCTGCAAAGACAGTCAGCTAACAACAGAGCAGTTGCAACGTTAAACTAATTTGGCAACAATAATGTTGACTGACGACGACGAAGAAGACGACAATGACGACGATAATGACGACAATGACGACGACGACGACGACGACGACGACGACGACGACGATGATGATGATGATGATGATGATGATGATGATGATGATGAATGATGATGATATGATGATGAGATGTGGTGGTGGTGGTGGTGGTGGTGGTGGTGGTGGTGGTGGTGGTGGTGTGGTGGTGGTGGTGGTGGTGGTGGTGGTGGTGGTGGTGGTGACGGTGACGATGATGATAACGATGACGATGATGATGATGGAGTGTAGAGTCAATAATGAATGGTGATTCAAGATTGTCTTTTTCTAGATTGTGCATGTATTTTAATATACTTTACAAGCTATGATGTACAAGTAGCATTTAAATGTCACTAACAAAGAGTCCTACTCCTTTTTCCACTGAAATCAATAACCATGGTGTTCTCATAAAGCAGTAAACAAATAATGACACACCTTTTTATTTGAAGAATACATCTTCCTTTTTTTTTCTTTCCTTGTTTTTTTGGGGGAGGGGTTTCCTCGGATATAGCTCCTAGGTTCATCAATGGTGAGATTCTACTTTGCAACCGTCTGTACCCACCATTAAGGTAGCTGTATTCCAACTTCGAGAATGATGTCTGAACATGACACCAGTGTGCACGTGTTTTTTTTATTTTCATCTGTTCTTATTGTCACACAATGGCCTACTCTTTTAAAAGGCAGAACGTGTGCGCAAGATGTTTTGCGCGCATTCTTACACGGAACTTCGGTTTACAGTCTTATCCGATGGACTTTCAAGGGAGTAGGGACATTACTGATGTTAAATCCATGGGAAAATCCCCTTAAATCCCCTTAAAATCCCTTTAAATGGGTGCTTCTGGGGTGGCTCCAGCCTGGGCCGGCAAATTGTAAGCTCTATGTTCTAATTACTGGAAAGAAAGAAACCCTACAG
>CM060317.1:13557774-13562774 GCA_030674155.1 Stramonita haemastoma
TGTTGTTGTTTTCTTTTCCCTGGAAAAAGCATCAGCACATTTTCTTCCTGCATCATATTTCCGGATAGTGTCTCAAATAGGTTTTTTGTTTTGTCTTTTATCCCAAGGCATCTTTTCTTCCAGTCTTTGTTTTTGTTCCGTTTGGGAGAATGTGGAAATTGTTTTTGGTTTCTGTTCGAGGGAGAAGGGGTATGTTGGTTGTTTTTACTTTTTTGATAGTTTGGTTCTGTATTCTTGAGGTGTTGTTTTTTTATTGGGGGTTTGTTTAGGCTGTTTTGATTTTCCTTGATTTTTTTTTTTAATTTGTATAGGTTGTTTTTTTTCTTCCTTTTTTTCTTTGGGTTGTTGACTTGTTGTGGGGCCCATTTATTGGGGGTAGGGGGTGTAGGTTTCATTTTAGGGGGCGTGAGTCAGTTTTAGGGGTGGGCCTTGATTTTGTTTTTTTGTGTGTGTGTTGTTTGTTAACTCTTTTGTTGAATGGTTTGGTTTGGTGTTGTTGTTGTTGTTTTATTTGGGGGGTTGTTTGATTTTTGTATTTGCATTTGCCTCGAATGTGGTGAATTTATCTTTCTCTTTTTTTCTATAATTTCACCAAAGACCAACACACATACATAAAATGTGAAGACCATAAAATGTGATGACCATAAGTATAATTAGCGACACCAACAACTACTGTAAGAAAAACAGCAGCAAAGACAACAATAGTTATTATCAACATCATTATCTTCACAAAAGTTGTCATCGTCATCGTTCATCATCATCATTATAGTAGTTGTCGTTGCCATTGTTATCGTCATCAACGTCATTGCTCCTGTCGTTATTATCATTTACATCATTACCTTAACATCATATAACAGGGGTAAATCGCCTAGGCCTAAAAGTGATTTTCCTCAGTCGTTAGTGGTGTATCTACATATAATTCATTGTAAGAGTGTATTACATTAAGATCTTCCCATAACCTATGCGGTTGCTGGGAAAGAGGAGTCAGAGACCTCAGCTTCTCTAGAGGCCAGCATATTAAGAGCAGCGCCCATCTCCTCTCCCACGCTGCTTTACCTTCCCTGACCCTAAAGAGGGCAGGTACCCATTTACAGCTGGGTGAACTGGGGGCAGGGAGAGGAATTGCACTGAAGCTAAGTCGTACGAATAGTCGCCCATTCACGAAACAATTACGCTTAACCTTAGCTTGGGGAGAGGAAAAGCTCTGACCACTGAGTTCACACACACATACACACACGCGCGCGCGCGCACGCATGTACGCACGCACACACACACACACGCACGCACGCACGCACACACACACACACACACACACAACATACACATACACACACCGTCAGTTTATTTGTATTTTAGAAAAAGGGGAGGAAAGGAAAAATAGTTGAAGATAAAGAAAGAAAAAAAAACACCTTACATTAATTTTTTCCTTTTTTAAAATTTTTGTTCCTCGACTAGAGCTCTGATGCTTAACCAACGGTGAGAATTTGCATATTATTAGACTGTTTTACCCAACATTAAAGTAGCTGCATTCCGACTTCGAGATTTTTTTTTAATCATTAAGTCACCTGCAGAATATTCAAATATCAATAGAAGCAGTGTTGCGAGAAAGATTGTCGGAGTGAAAAAAAATCTAATCCAATTATCATGTTTATAACCCCAGCTAATCACAGAGGCCCTATTAAGGCCATTTATTTTATTTTATCTATTTATTTTATTTTATTCTTTTATATCGAGGATAATGGAATAAGCACTCTTGTGCTTTTTTACATTCAGTCCCCGTGTGTATGCAGTTTTGTAAATGTCATCTGTTCCCACCGGCACACGATGGCCTACTCATACGAAAAGCGGAACAGGATTTAACGTGTGCGCAAGATGGTCTGTGTGCGTTCACACACGGGGCCTCGGTTTATAGTCTCATACGAAGGACTTTTGGGGGAGAGTGGAGTCAGAACTGATGTTAACTCCAGGAGAAAAATCTCCTCGAACGGGAATCGAACCTGTAAGGCCATCATTTCCTTAATGAGTACAAAGAATATGAAACAAACATAAAAGACAATGATGAAAAACAACTACCCAAAGAACAAAGAAAGGTGTTAACAAAGACTGTACACTGTCATTAGTCTTTTCTTTTTGGCAGATTTATCAGCTCTGCGGAAACTCTGTGTGTGTATGTATGTGTGGTGTGTGTGTGTGTGTGTGTGTGTGTGTGTGTGTGTGTGTGTGTGTGTGTGTGTTGTGTCTGTGTCTGTGTCTGTGTCTGTGTCTGTGTGTCTGTGTGTCTGTGTGTCTGTGTCTGTGTGTCTGTGTGTCTGTGTGTGTGTGTGAAGTCAAGTCAAGTCAAGTCAAGTCAAGCCAAGTCCAAATTTTTTTTTCCAGATGGTACATTGAGTAAGCAATAAATTTACTTTTATTCATCAATCCATGTGTGTGTGTGTGTGTTGTGTGTTGTGTGTGTGTGTGTGTGTGTGTGTGTGTGTGTGTGTGTGTGTGTGTGTGTATGTGTGTGTGTGCGTGTTTGTGTACGTGCGTGTGTGCGTGTGTGCGTGTGTGCGTGTGTATGTGTGTGTGTGTGTGTGTGTGTGCGTGTGTGGTGGGAAGGAGGAGGAGAGGCGGGTATTCCTATAAAAGAGAGAAGTAAAGAAAAGCAGCTGAAAATGCTGGCAATAAGAGCAAGCTGCACACGTGATGCTCTGATCGAAATGATGGAACATAAAAAAAACGAAAAACCAACTAAATGACCAAATAAACAAACAAGCACAACATCACGCCAACACACCGGATAAACAAGCAAAACAACCACAGAAAAAATATTTTAAAAACTGTGTAAGGGTTCATAAGACGAAATAAAAGATGAGAGATTTATAGACAAGCTAATAAAAGTGCACATGATTTAGAAAGTGTTTCATACTTCGGGGTATTTTGCGAGCGTTTTTTTTTCACATACAGGTGCGCGCGCGCACACACACACACACACACACACACACACACACACACACACACACACACACACACAAGCGCGCGCGCCTGCGTACATGCATGCTCACGTGCGCACTCTCAACACACATACACATATCATCATCATCATCATCATGACGATGGCAGACATACAAACACACGTACTCACGCACACGCACACGTATACACATATCATCATCATCATCATCATCATCATCATCATCATCATCATCATCACCATCACCATCACCATCACGATGGTGTACATACACACACACACGTACTCACGCACGCTCACACACATACAAATCATATCATCATCATCATCATCATCATCATCATCATCATCATCATCATCATCATCATCATCATCATCATCACAATGGCGTCAAAAGCCATGACGACAACCACGACTAGGACAACAATAAAGATAATGACTAAAAACGACTGCAACAAAGACAACTACTACTACTCCAACGACAACATGGGATTAACAACAGTGCCGATTCCTCTCCCTAAAAGCCCTTAGGATTAGACTATAAACCGAGGCTCCGTGTGGTAACGCACGCAAAAACATCTTGCGCACACGTTAAAACCCTTTCCGCTTTTCGGAAGAGTAGTCCATTTGTGTGCTGGTGGGAATAGATGGAAAATTTGACAAAACTACATACACACTGGGACTGGATGTAAAAAAATCATCTGGGTGCTTCATTCTATTATCCTTGAAATAAAAGAATAAATAACATAGAAAATAAATTAGTTTTTAATAAGATAAACCATGATGTTCTCAATAGCAATAGTGACACAAATGAGACAATGAAAAGACATTGATGACAACAACAACAACAACAACAACAACAACAAAAAACAGCAGCAACAACATCCACAAAACCCTTAATCAAGACAACAATAATTTTCTCCGGGGCTGTGTTACAGGTGGGGTGTACTGTAAAGCGGTGTTCGACAGCTGGCTATGTTGGGACTACACCCCTGCCGGAGAGACAGCCTATGGCCGCTGTCCCCATTACTTCATGCCCGGCTTCAACAAAGAGGGTGCGTACGTCTCTTTTGTTGTCCTTGTTGTCTTTGTCTTTGTCATTGTTGGGCGTTCCGTAGATTTAACGCCCTAGGAGAGAGGGAGGGAAAGGTGGTGTTGTGGGGTGTGAGGGGTGGGGTGGGAGGGAGTTGCTCAGAATATTTTACTCTTGTTTGTCTCGTTGGATCTTGGAATCATTGTTTGGTTGTTTATTTATTTGTTCATTAATTTATTCAATCGTTTCTTTATTCATCTTTTTTTTTCATTTTATTCATTCGTCCATTTATCTATCTATGTATTATTCGTTGGTTACGAAGATAATGATGGAATAAGCACTCATATGGTTATATTTACATTCAGTTTCTGTGTGCATGATGTTTTGGAAAATTTTGTCATCCGTTCCCTCCTGCACACAAGGGCCTGCCCTTCCGAAAGGCGGGACAAGTTATAATGTGAGTGCAAGATGTTCTGCGTGCGTTCGTACAAGACAGGATCTCTGTTCATAGACTCGTCTGATGATTTTTTGTTGTTGTGAGACTGTAAGAACTCTCTGAATGAGAAGGTCGCTTCCATGCATGTTTTCATGTATGGCTTCATATGGGTAGCCATACTCCGATTTCAAAGGAAACGTTTACTACTTTAGAGAAAGGAGAATGGTGATTTTCTAAAACCCTGTCATAGATGGATAAGACAATCTCAATAAACCAGTTCCCTTCCTTGGCTTAAGTTCCGAGGTTCACGAATGATGAGATTTTGTCATTGTAACGGGTTATATCCCGCTAAGGCGGCCGCATTCCAACTTCGGGGATGACGTTTAATCTCGATACCAGTGTAGCATCGAGTTCTTGAAAATGTTGTCATTTGTTCCAGCAGGAAAATTTCCTGCTCCTCCGAAAACCGAAAAAAAACGAAAAATCGGGAGTTGGAGTCCCCAGTGCGGCTCCGGGGAGAGCAGCCCGCATTTCTCGCAGAGAAATCTGCTGTGACATAAAGTGGTATAAAATAAAAT
>CM060317.1:13567774-13620274 GCA_030674155.1 Stramonita haemastoma
GGACTGTTCTTCTCTCTTAGTCATGGCAAGCGATTAGGTCTGGTTACTTCTGTCTGGCAGAGGCCTTGATCACATGCATTCTGCTTGGGTGTTTTTACCGTCTGCTTTCAGAGATAAAGAGAAGGGGAATGGAGTGTGTGAGGGGAGAGAGAGGGAGGACAGGGAGAGAGACGGGGAGAGAAAGGGGGAGAGGGGGAGGGAGGGAGGGACGGAGAGAGAGGGAGGGAGAGAGAGAGAGAGAGAGAGAGAGAGAGAGAGAGAGAGAGAGAGAGAGAGAGAGAGAGAGAGAGAGAGAGAGAGAGAGAGAGAGAGAGAGAGAGAGAGAGAGAGAGAGAGAGGAGAGAGGAGGAGACAGAACAGACTTACCAACAGAGGCAGAGACACACAGAAGGCACATAGCAGAGAGAACCCTGCAATCAGACTGACCGACCCAAAGTACAATGATAGTTGGTACCAGAATAAAATATATCACGAACACAAAGAATAACCAGGAGACCATCCACACAATCATTTATGAGTATGTAACAATGACATATAACACTGTTGCTGAAAATGGTCGTGGTGTTTAATAATTAAAGCATGTGACAGGTAGTGTCCCCATGAATTTGGACATCATTGGCAGAAGTACGTTATGCGTAGAGAAGTAAACGTGAAAAATTTGTTATGATAATAACACTTTATTTGTAATGTGCTTTACATTTGAAAAATAGTTCTGGTCAAAGGACATTACGCAGGTATAACCATAAAAACTACAACATTAAAAAAATCAATATTGCATTCATTGTCTTCTTGATATTGCTTTCATTCACTACAAGTAAAGGTACACAAAAACAAAATAGTGGTTGGATTTATTTTTATTTTTAAATCAAAACAAAGTGATTTACACAAGTATAACAATAAGAACTTCGACATTTAAAAAAAATCACCATGACATTCATTCTCTTGTCATATTTCTTCGATCACGCGGCATTTATTCACAACAAGCAGTAAAAAAAAAAATCAAAATAAAAAAATAAAATAATAAACCAGTGACAAAACTACGACGAAACTTCATCAACAATCACACGTCATAACCTGCCCCTCCTCACCCACCCACCCACCTGTTTTCTCGCCTTCCACTTCACGTCCACCAACCCACCCCCACCAAAAAAAAAACCTCATTCATTAGTCACCCAGAGTCCAGACCATCATTTCTTCACCCCCAAGCAAGGAAGCCAGGTTTTTTCCCCCCGGGGATGTATGTATCCTTCCTACCTTTGACTGCATGCATGCAATGCCTGCCTTCCTCCTGCTCTGTGTTCTCTCTCTGTCTCTCTGTTTCTCTGTCTGTCTGTCTGTGTCTCTGTCTGTCTGTCTGTCTGTCTGTCTGCTTGTCTGTCTGTCTCTGTCTCTCTCTCTGTATCTCTCTCTGTATCTCTCTCTGTCTCTGTCTCTGTCTCTGTCTGTCTCTCTGTCTCTCTGTCTCTGTCTCTGTCTGTCTATCTGTCTGTTCTCTCTCTCTCTCTCTCTCTCTCTCTCTCTCTCTCTCTCTCTCTCTCTCTCTCTCTCTCTCTCTCTCTCTCTCCTCTCTCTCTCTCTCTTCTGGCCGTTGCATCGCCAGTCAGTCAGTCAGTCTGAAAGCTGTTGTCCTCTGCCACACTCGTGTTGTCTTCATGCTGGGAGCTCTGGAACAACTCCCCGATTTTTCCCCAGGGATGGTGTCTAAACACGACACCTGTGTGCATGCCGGTTTTTTATTTTTATTTTGTTGTCATCCTCTCCTACCGGTACACAATGGCCTTCTCTTCCGAAAGGCGGAACGGGTTTTTAACGTGTGCGCAAGATTTTCTCTGTGTGTTTGCACATGAGGCTTCAGTTTATAAGCTCATCCCAGTGACTTTTGAGACAAAAAATTATCTTTCACCAAGTCCTTATCATCAAGAAATCTGACATCTGACATACAATCTTCAGGGAAGAAAAATCGAGTCTGTGTATCGGTCAAATCGTTCGAAGGTGCATTCAGATCAGCGATGAAAAATGTCAGAGCTGATATGATACACATGTATGAGGCTATGAACTGATATAAATCTGCGCAAAAGTTGGTGCCTAAGTATATATCACGTCACACAAAGGGACGCCAAAGTTTCATGCACAGCAAATCGAATTTTGGCGAAAAACATTATTTTGACAAAGCCTGTACAGGGGGAGGGAGGATAGTCTCAAAATATGAAACACAAACTTGATGAATGAATTAATGATGATTGGATGAAGTAAAAAAAAAAATAATGAAAATGAATAGATACATTGTAGTGTATGGTATACCATTTTTAAGTCACAGCAGATTTCTGTGTGTGAAATTCAGGCTTTTCTCCCCAGAGAAAAAATAATTTATAGAATGTGAAATGATCACACCCATAGACATGGACATTGCCGGGGGAAAGGTAAAATGAAAATGATAGGAATGGCAAAAGATCAAAGATAAAACAATGATATAAGCTACGAAACCTCAAACAGAAATATATATAAACCTACAACACACACCACACACACACACACACACACACACACACACACACACACACACACAACACACACACACACACACACACACACACAAACAACACACACACACACACACACACACACACACACACACACACACACACACACACACACACACACACACAACAACACGAGCCCACGCACACACGCAGATCATTTGACACAAGCCACATACTTCATACTCCAACTCCAAATCATCAAGAAATCTGACATCTAACATACAGTCTCCGGGGAAATTTGAGCCTGTGATGCCTAGAGTTCTTTCAAAACTGGATTCATATTGGCAATGAAAAATGTAGGGGCCGGCCCGAACATGTATAAGGCTCTGAGCTGATAGGAATCTGCGCCCAGTTGTGACAGTTGTATATATATAACGTGACACCAGCGAAAGCCACAGTCCCCTGCACACAAGATTGCATCTTGGTGAAAAACACATTAATTTGATGAGGCTATGTAAGGAAGAACAAAAATGTTACCATAATAGGAAACACGTGTTGGATGAATGAATAAAGGAGGCAGGCTGGAAGGAAGGAAGGAAGGAAGAAGGAAGGAAGGAAGGAAGGAAGGAAGGAAGGAAGGAAGGAAGGAAGGAAGGAAGGAAGGGAAGGAAGGGAAGGAAGGAAGGAAGGAAGGAAGGAAGGAAGGAAGAGGAGGAAGGAAGAGGGAAGGAAGAAAGGGAAGGAAGGAGGGAAGGAAGGAGAAGGAGGGAGGGAGGAGGAAGAGGAGGAAGGAAGGAAGGAGAAGGAAGGAGGAGAGGAGGAAAGGAAGAAGGAAGGAGAAGGAAGGAAAGGAAGGAAGGAAGGAAGGAAGGAAGGAAGGAGGGCCAAAAAACATATATTTAGATAGATTCACTCTACAATATCTTATTTGAGCAGCAAGGTACGTAGATATTTATTTTGTATACTGTAAAGCTTACAAAGATAACAATAGGTATCTTCTGAAATAGCGAAAGTTGTAAAAAGATATTCAACGATAAAAGTCTGCAAACGTATTTTGATTCAGCCAATGGAGGATATGTATTCAAAATTCTCGTTAATTGAACACTGATGGTCTGTTTCAAATTGTTTTGTGTGACAAGTTTTGGTATTTACAATGGCAGTAGTTTCTGTTTCTTGCAAGCTTTATTATTTTGTTACAGCTGGACTGAGTGAATGAATAAGACGAGTTTGTTTTGAGCATGTCTGATGGCAAACTTTTTAGTCCATATGGAAACATCATGAATCTTGAGTGATGAAAATTACCATTGCATATTTTTTCTAATGTGTATTGTGGCCAGTGGCCGATGTACATTAAACAAGTTCCAAGGTTCCGAGTTCTCTCTCTCTCTCTCTCTCTCTCTCTCTCTCTCTCTCTCTCTCTCTCTCTCTCTCTCTCTCTCTCTCTCTCTCTCTCTCTCTCTCTCTCTCTCTCTCTCTCTCTCTCTCTCTCTTAAATAAAAATTAAGAAACACATCGAAAGACAAAATGAACCAAGAACTCGATAATTCCAAGGAAAAGATGTTTTTTCAGTTAACATGGTGAAAATCAACAGATTTTTACCTGATATATCAAAGAATGTGTGGACAACAAAAGAGCCACAAAAAAGATTGCACAAAAGCATAGAAAAGATCAGGAAGAGAGAGAGGGGGGGAGAGGGAGAGACAGAGAAACACTGAGAGAGAGATAGAGAAGAGGGGAGAGGGAGAGAGAGAGAGAGAGAGAGAGAGAGAGAGAGAGAGAGAGAGAGAGAGAGAGAGAGAGAGAGAGAGAGAGAGAGAGAAAGAGAGAGAGAGGAGGAGAGAGAGAGAGAGGGGAGAGAGAAGAAGAAAGAAGAGAAAGAGAGAGAGAAGAAAGAGAGAGGGGAGGGAGGTAAGGGGAGCAGAAAGTGGAAAAAAATAAACGAACAAACAACAAAAAAAGCCTTGAATAAATAGGAGGTTTTGTAAGAGTGTAATGGCATAAGCAAACACATCCTTTATTACCGATCCTCAGGGCATAAACGAAGAAAAGCATGTTTTAAAGAGTCCAATGAAAAGGAAACTGAATCATCCAAAAATGACACAAAAACCATATCTATACATTTCTATCCATCTCTTTTTGTTAAAAATGGAATTCTGAAAAACAAAATCGAACACGAACATAAGGTTGCAATGTTAAGAGAAAAAAAGTAGTTTGGAGAGAGAGAGAGAGAAGAGAGAGAGAGAGAGAGAGAGAGAGAGAGAGGAGAGAGAGAGAGAGAGAGAGAGAGAGAGAGAGATAAACAGACACACATACACACACATACGCGCACACGCACACACACACACACACACACACACACACACACACACACACACACACACACACACACACAACACACACACATACAGATAAACTGGCAGGCATGCAGTGAACAGACAGATACATTGACAAACAGACACACACAGACAGAAAAAAATAAATCCTGCAGACAATACCAACAAAATCTGTATCAGTTGCTTAAAAAAAAAAAACACCACATAATTATTTCTGCCTAATACCTGCAAAGAATCTACGCAAAAAAGACAACAAAAGAACAACAAAATCTCTTATTTCTCCATATCTTTTCTCTCTGTCTACCTATGCCTGCCTATACGTGACGCTCCACCACATAATGAATTGCATTGCACCAGAAGTAAATTTTTCGTTATTGACAGTATTAAGTTGCAATAAAATGGCTATACAATGCAAAAAGCAGATTGAAAATTGGACCACTGTGTCAAAAGTTATTACAACTTGAAATGATAGACTGCAGGAAATGACAAAGTGAGCAATTTACAAGTTTAGCATCCTAATAGGTGTTCAGAATGAAGGCTTGGGTATTTTTAAAACATGTTTCAAGGCAAAAGACAACAAGATTATGCCTTGATGTTTCACTACAAGGTAAAGTAATGGCTATAGTTTTATAGTCAATTAAAATCTCAAAATCGACAACTTGACCCCCCACCTGCATTTAATGGCTCCTAGCGGAAAAGTGAGTCATGTGCTAAGTGACTCATTTCGTGGTGGAGCGTCACATACAACCCCCCTCTCTTTTCTTCCATCCCCACCTAGGCCTTACCTACTTACTTACTACCAGCACTAGAAGAAGTCTTGGCAGAGAATCAGAGACCTGCCTTGTTCAGTCCATGACCTCATATCAGCTCCTCTTCTCTCTCTCTCTCTCTCTCTCTCTCTCTCTCTCTCTCTCTCTCTCTCTCTTCTCTCTCTCTCTCTCTCTCTCTCTCTCTCTCTCTCTCTCTCTCTCTCTCTCTCTCTCTCTCTCTCTTGAAAAATAAAGATTATTCATTCATTCATGCATTCATTTATTCTCTCTGTCTGTCTGTCTGTCTGTCTGTCTGTATGTCTGTCTGTCTGTCTGTCTGTCTGTCTGTCTCTCTCTGTCTCTCTCTCTCTCTCTCTCTCTCTCTCTCTCTCTCTCTCTCTCTCTCTCTCTATATATATATATATATATATATATATATATATATATATATATATATATATATATATATATATATATATATATAAGATATAGATATATATAATATATATATACATCTGTCTCTCTATTTCTGACTGTCTATCTCTCTATATATTTCTGCTGTCTGTCTGTCTGTCTGTCTGTCTGTCTGTCTGTCTGTCTGTCTGTCTGTCTTCTCTCTCTCTCTCTCTCTCTCTCTCTCTCTCCTCTCTCTCTCTCTCTCTCTCTCTCTCTCTCTTCTCAGTACATACATGATACAGGAGGGTCAATCCTTGACCACTGCCCCTGTGTGAGTCATGGCTGTGTTCTCCCTGTCTATGCCTCCCTGTCTGACCCAATCACACACACACACCCTCCCTGGGGACCACTTCAGCCGATCTGACCACGTAGTCTTGAGACCTTCCCCATTTCTGAAGACTTAGCCTGCCATATTTCTCATGTCCATGGTTGTTTCTAGACTATCTGTTTGTCTGTCTGTGTTTTCGCTGTCGTTTTTTTTTTCCCCAGTCTAACGAATTAAGAGGTGTGATTGGATAGTTGTTTGTTCTTCTGGCTGTTAAGTCAATAAGTCAGAAAATGAGGTAGTTTGTCTGTTTGTCTGTCTCCTCCCTGCCTTGTTGTCTGTATTTCTGTCATTTCTCTTCTTTTTTTTTACACACACACATACACGCCGAGCGGGTGCCATGCACATAGTTTACGAAAAGGTTTGTTTGGGGTTGTTTTTTTTTTGCATCTTTCCATTTTTGCCCCTGATCTATCTATCTATCTATCTATCTATCTATCTATCTATCTATCTATCTATCTATCTATCTATCTATCTATCTATCTATCTATCTATCTATCTATCTCCGTCTCTGTCTGTCTCTCTGTCTCTCTCTGTCTCTCTCTGTCTCTGTCTGTCTGTCTCTGTCTGTCTGTCTGTCTGTCTGTCTGTCTGTCTGTCTGTCTGTCTGTCTGCCTGTCTCTCTCTCTCTCTCTCTCTCTCTCTCTCTCTCTCTCTCTCTCTCTCTCTCTCTTCTTCTTTCTTTCTTTCTTCCCCCCCCTCTCTCTCTCTCTCTCTCAGTACACACATAATACAGGGTCAATCCTTGACCACTGCCCCCTTGTGTGACTCATAGCTCTGTTCTCCATGTCTCTCTGCCTCCCTGTCTGAGCAGTCCCAGCCACCCACCCACCTCCCTAGGGAGATGGGCTAAGGCTTTTGCCCCTCCTGACTTTTCTTCGTCTGTGAGAGTGAGTGGGAGAGGAGTATTTATTTATTCATTTATTTATTCTTTTATGTCGAGGATAATGGAATTACCACTCGTGTGCTTTTTTTCATCCAGTCCCCGTGTGTATGCAGTTTTGTCAGTCTTGTCATCTGTTCCCACCGGAACATAATAGCCTACTCTTATGAAAAGCGAAACTGGATTTAACGTGTGCACAAGATGTTCTGCGCGCGTTCGCACACGGGCCTGGGTTTACGGTCTCATCCGAAAGACTTTTGGGGAGAGTGGAGTCAGCACTGATGATGTTAACTCCAGAGGGAAAAAAGGTCCCCTCGTACGAGAGTCGAACTCGGGTCGTCAAAGTGCGAGCGCAATGTTCTGACCATTATGCTGTCCCGTCCCCGAGGTGTACGCCCAGCTGGCTATAGACGGGTGATTGGGTAGTTGTTCTCTGGGCAGTGAGGCTGGCTGCTTCCTTGTCCTGATGAATTGCATTCAGCATCCTTTCTTTATGTTGTTTCTGGTCCAGAGAGAGATGTGTGTGAGAGACAGAGAGAGAGAGGGAGAGAGAGGGAGAGGGATAGAGAGAGGGGGGGAAGGAGGGAGAGAGAGGGGGGGGAGAGGAGGGAGAGAGGAGGGAGCGAAGAGACAGACAGACAGACAGACAGGCAGAAGACAGAGACAGACAGAGAGAGAGAGACAGAGAGAGAATGAACCTTTCTTTTATTTTCCAAGGGTAACAAAGTAAGCATGCACATACTTTTTTTTCCAGAGAGAGAGAGAGACAGAGAGATTTTATTATTTTTATTTATTCTTTTATATCGAGGATAACAGAATAAGCAATCATGTGCTTTTTTTCATCCGGTCCCCGGTGTATGCAGTTTTGTAAATATTGTCATCTGTTCCCACCGGCACACGATGGCCTACTCTTACGAAAAGCGGAACAGGATTTAACGTGTGCGCAAGAAGTTCTGCGTGCGTTCGCACACGGGGCCTCGGTTTAAAGTCTCATCCGAAGGACTTTTGGGGAGCACTGATGTTAACTCCGGGAAGAAAATTTCCTCGACCGGACTCGAACCCGGGTCTTCAAATTGCCAACGCAATGTTCTGACCACTAGGCTATCCGCCCCCCTGAGAGAGAGAGAGAGAGAGAGAGAGAGAGAGAGAGAGAGAGAGAGAGAGAGAGAGAGAGAGAGAGAGAGAGAGAGAGAGAGAGAGAGAGAGAGAGAGGAGAGAGAGAGAGAACTCTGAACGTGTTTAATATGTACATTGGCCTTGGGCCACAATACACAGAGTTTGGGGGAGGGAGAAGAATCAACAGAGACAGACAGACAGACAGACAGAGGCAGAGACAGAGAGAGAGATAGAAAGAGGGAGAGAGAGACAGAGACAGAGATGGGGGATTACTTGAAGAGATAAAAAGAAGAAAAGACAAACAGGCATCAAGCATATATACATATAGACACACCAACAAATGGGGCACAGAGAGCTCGAATCAAAATCAAATATTCTATCAAGTGTTTTGGAATTAGCATGATGTTTGTTTCCCCAGGCCACTGTAAACGGATATACAGAGACAGACAGATAGACAGACAGACAGACTGAAAGACAGACAGACAGGGATGCACAGAAACAAAGGAAAATGAAAGACAAAAACAAACACAAAAACAAGCAAAGAACATCCTACTCATTTTCACACACACACACACACACACACACACACACACACACACACACACACGCACGCACGCACGCACACACACACGCACACACACACGCACGCACGCACACACACACACACACACACTCACACACACACACATACACACACACACATGCTCACACACATGCACACACTCACACACACACACACACACACACACATAAAAACACACACACATGCACACACACACACACATGCACACACACACACGCACGCACGCACACACACACACTCACACACATGCACACACACGTGCACACACACAAACACACACATGCACACAATCACACACACACACACACACACACACACACACACACACACACACACACACACACACACACACACACACACACACACACAAATATATATAGATAGATATTCTTAATACAAACACATGCTCCACCACCTAACCCTCTTATCGCAATCTCTGTCTGATATCTAATACACAACTCCCGCCCCCCCCCCCCCCCCCCCCCCCCCCCCCCCCAAGAAAAAAAACCAACCAAATCTGAAGACGCAGTAGAATCTTTCAGAAAGGGATTGGCGTCAGCAATGACAAATACAGCGGGCAACCCGATACACAAATTGGGCTATGAACTGCTATCCATCCACCCCAACTTGTGACAGGTGTAGAGATGAAGTGGAAGATGAGAGATAGATGAAGTGACGTAAGCAGAAGCTGCGGTCTCCTACAGAGAGGAGAAAGTGGTGATGAAAAACGCATTATAAGGAAGTAAGGGAGAATATAGTTATCAAAACTAGGAAAATGTTTGTTCAAGGTGGGGGTTTTTGTCGTCGGTGTACTGGTTTTAAGTTGAGTTTGGTATACCTGAATATATTGCATATATTAGGAGGCCACATAGTTGGGTGTATATAAACTAGTGCATTGTTTTCGTTTCTTTCTTTTATTCTTTTATTTTTAGGATAATGGAATAAGCACTGATGTCCTTTTATATATCCAGTCCCCATGTGTATGCACTTTTGTATAACAGAAAAAAATAGACCTCGAACTCTTCCAAAAGGCGAAACATGTTTTAACGTGTGCGCAAGATGGTCTGCGTGCGTTTGCACACGGAACCTAAGTTTATTGTCTCATCCGAATGACTCTTGGTTGGGGGAGTGCAGTCAGCACTGATGTTAACACCAGGGGGGAAATCCCCTTACACAAATGTCTTCCACGAACATAAAAAACCCATCCCTATATATGTGTGGATGTTTGTTGTTGTTTTTAATTTTGTAATCAGTTCCTACTAGCACGAAATAGCTTACAGATTCGAAAGGCGGAACAGGTTTTTAGCGTGTGCACAAGATGTTCTCCGTGCGTTCGGACACGGGGCATTGCTTTATAGTCTCACCTAAAGGACTGTAAACTAGTTTTTAAGTTCAGTACTATTCATCAACTACAACAGACAAATAACATACAAATAAACAAATCAACCAAGACAGAAAGAGGGACAAACAGACAAACAAACAATCAGAGAAACAAACACACAGATCTAAGCATAGCCTAGTGGTCAGAACATTGTGCTCGCAATTTGACGACCCGAGTTCGATTCCCGTTCGAGGGGATTTTTCCCCTGGAGTTAACATCAGTGGTGACTCCACTCTCCTCAAAAGTCTTTCGGATGAGACTTTAAACCGAGGCCCCGTGTGCGAATGCACGCAGAACATATTGCGCACACGTTAAATCCTGTTCCGCTTTTCGCAAGAGTAGGCCATTGTGTGCCGGTGGGAACAGATGACTATATTTACACAACTGCATACACACGGGGACTGAATGGAAAAAAAAACACGGGTGCTTATCCCATTATCCTCGATATAAAAGAATCAAATAAATAAATAAGCAATACCATCTGTATCACGACACATCCCCATTTCAGACCATCAAGCACTCCATCCCAACAGCGTCATCAGAAACTTCCCTTAGTCACCCAGCTAAGCCCCCTTCCACAAAGGGAGGTCACCTGTGATTAGCTGGCAACTGCCCCCCTCCCTCTCCTACCGTAATTAACACACACCCTCCCCTTCCCTCCCACTCCTTACTTCATACAACTTTCCCACACTCTCCTTCACCCACAAATTAATTTTATTCGTAACCTCTCTCTCCCTGTGAGCGTTCGTTTGCAATCAACTGCTAAAAGTGTCGTGCCTTTTCTCTCTGTTTTTGTGATTCTACTCCTATGCAGATTTTGGCATTTGCTGAAGCGAGGACTGCAAACTGATTAGTGATTTTTGTCGGTCAAGGAATTAAATTGGCCTTCTTTTTCTTGATGCGCTTTAATCAGTGCGTTTTAATAGTTTGATTGAGTCAGGAAAAGTGGGAAACAGACAGAGAGAAAGAAGACAGAGACACACAAAAAGTGTGTTACTGCAAGAAAGTAAGACCTTCACCTTCACCTGTCCCCTATGGTCCAGTGGACTGTGAAGGCACCACTGAAGATTTTGCAACCAGCTTCCTCCCCTCCTCACAGTGACATGAAAAAAGCAAGACAGAAATAAACAAAAGACACAGACAGGTAGAGTGTGTTACAGACAGACAGCAAGACAGAAAGAAACAAAGATACAGAGATTGGCGGTGACAAACACACTAGCAAAGACGGAGACAGAGAAGAGAGATATAGACATAGACACAAGATTGAAAAGTCAAAGTTTCGATGACTTTGAAAAATAATGTAGTGTTCGCTTGGGTAAAATCGAGCCAGCGTTGGATGTGGTTCATAACGTTCGACAAAACGAAAACATATATGAAAAATGCAGCACACGCGCGCGCACACACACACACACACACACACACACACACACACACACACACACACACACACACACACACACACACACACACACACACACACACACACACACACACACACACACACACACACTTTGCTGCTAGTGAAGCATAACCCTTGACAGCCACATACTTAGACAAGCATGCCCCTATACTCTTTAAATGTTTTATCCCCTTCCCCCATTTGCTTTTTTGCTTGTTTGTTGTCTTTTATTAAAAAATCAGGCTATCTTAGTATCTATTTCATTCATTGATTGTTGTTCCTTCTATTGTGTTTCTTTTTTCATTTTAGCTGTAAGTTTTGTCGCGTTTCTTCTGTCTACCCTTCATGTTGATTTCTAGCTTATCTTCAGCTCTGATATGTTTACCTTTTGTTGTTGTTTTTCCAGTTTCTTTTTGCACATCTTTGAGTTAGTCTGTCCTACTTTCGTTCCATTTTATCCTGCCTGTCCTATTTTCAGGGTGTTTTCATTTCAGCCAGACATGGCAATACCTGAGTGCATACATCACACGAACAGTGTCTAGACATAATCTGTCTTTATACTCGAATAATAATCTCCTTCAGATGCTAAGATAACGACCTTCATCTTTATGGTTGATGCGTCATTAAAGCCTAAATATGGAAACCCCGAAGTTTGATCCTGAAAACAACAGATAAGAGGTCTTTGAAGAAAGGAGGCCAATTGGACATTTTTTCCCACGGATTAAAAAATATATCTTTCACAACTGTTTATTAAAGCTAAGAGAAGATGGAAAGAAAACAAATGGACAGGCCAGACTAATGCGTTGTTTCAGTTCTTTAAGATGACTCTGATGTAAAACTCTGTGTTCTGATGTTTTCATGTTAATGACGTCATTGTGACGTCCTGTCAAAGCAACTGACAATATAAGATAGATAGATAGATAGATAGATAGATAGATAGATAGATAGATATATATATATATATATATATATATATATATATATATATATATATATATATATAGTGATTCAACAAAGGTGATTCAAAGAAAAGAAAGATCTGCACTAAACATGATGGGGTGATATTAGTAAAGAGTTTCTTTCCCTTTTTTATTCTCTACTTCTGAATGAAACTTGTAAAAGATTGTCTCCAAAATATTGAGATAAACATACAAACAGTTTTGAGTAGGAAAAAAAACACTTTCTACAACAAACAGGAAGACTCTTAATGTCGTTAAATGTTTCTGCCTGCACCTCTGTGTTCTCTGTCTCTGGCCATTGGTTTGCCTCGCCAGTCTGTCAGTCTACTAGGAGCTGTTGTCTTTTGCCACACTGTTGCTCATCCTGGAACTCTGGAACCTGCAGGAATACTGTGAATCCAGGATGTCTTCTCTCTTCTTCTTCGTTGTCGAAAGCTCAGACAGCAACTGTGGTTGTGTGTGATATGAGCGAAAATCATTGTATGCATATTGTACATACGCATGCATACCCATGCATGCGTATGTGCGGTGTGCAAGAAAATAAACAAGGAAAGAGAGAAAGAGACGGAGACAGACAGACAGACAGACAGACAGACAGACAGAGAGGGGGGAGAGAGAGAGAGGGGGGGGGGACTGGGAGATGGAAAGGTAGGCTGACACAGAGAGAGAGACAGACAGACAGACAGAGAGACATGCAGACAGACATACCAGTCACAGAAAGAAAAGAGATGACAAAAGACACAAGGCACAACAAAAGAGCTGGGAGATCAAAAAAGAAAAGAGCAGATTCTTTTAATACAAAGCCCTACATGTACAAAGTGACTACGGCCATTTGCAAGACGATGCCATGGACAACAGCAGTTTTATGGACAAGGGACCCTCTCCCTTCTCCTCCTCCCCGCCCATTCCCCAGGTCAGTGGGAATGAAGGGGTCACAATAGCGGACGTCTATGACCCCTTAGGGGATGGCTGCAAATGACCAGGCATAGGGGTGGAGAGAGACACTGAGAATGAAGCTAGGCCTAGTACAGCTAGATGGGGAATGGGTACGGGGAGAGAAGGCGATACAGCTCACAGAGAGAGAGAGAGAGAGAGAGAGAGAGAGAGAGAGAGAGAGAGAGAGAGAGAGAGAGAGAGAGAGAGAGAGAGAGAGGTGGGAGAGAGGGGTGGGGGTGAGAAAGAGAGGGAGGATGGAGAGGGAGGGAGGGAGGACGGAGAGGGAGGGAGAGGAGACAGACAGACAGACAGACAGACAGACAGACAGACAGACAGACAGACAGACAGAGTGAGACAGACAGACTGACAGACAGAAATAGAGAGAAAGAAAGACAGACAGAGAGACAGAGACAGAGAGAGACGGAGAGAGAGTTCAAATTAATGAAATCAAACCAAATCATTTTTTTGTTGATTTCGGGGGTAATGAAAAGGTACTCGTCAACGAGACGGGGACACAGAGACACAGAGACACAGAGAGAGAGAGAGATAGAGAGAGAGAGAGAGAGATAGAGATAGAGAGAGAGAGAGAGAGAGAGATGGAGGCCAAATTCTTTATTTCCAGTAATAGCAGATGAGTGGTACATGCTTCTTTTCATCTGCTTCTTGTTCCAAGGCAACAGAGACCTCAGTTTCTCTAGGGGCCAGCATGTTGAGGGCGGCTCCCATATCCTCTCCCTCGCTGCTTTAGCTTCCCTGACCCTAAAGAGGGCAGGTACCCATTAAAAACAATTACAGCTCGGTGAACTGGGGTACTGTACTAAAGCCAAGGTGCACAACCGATCACCCATCCAACTGGTAACCACGTTCGACACTGCTTAACCTTGGCTTGGGGAAAGCGAGTGCTCTGACTACTGAGCTATCCTGTCCCACAAATGCATCAAACACAAGTCAAATCAGGTTTTCGTGGAGCAGCATTTGATTTGGCTTTATAGGGACTTTAATGTACTTCAGTTTATTAAGAGTCACACAACTATGTAAAGATTTGATTTTGAAAATAAACTTTCCAGTATATGACAGAATAGCTATGGCATGTTGATTCAAGAAAGCATAATCTGATATTAGGACTGAAAGAAATATAGAAAAAGAGCAATGAAAACATACAAAATAAACGTGCATATAAGCTAAGAGAGTGAGTGAGTGAGTAGAGAGATAGAAAAAGAGAGAGAGAGAGAGAGAGGAGAGAGAGAGAGAGAGAGAGAGAGAGGGAGAGAGAGAGAGAGAGGGAGGGGGGGGGGGGGAGGGAGAGAGAGACTGAGAAAGATTCAAAGACAGAGACTCCTACATACAGCATCCCTCACACACACAAGCAGAGACTCCATTCAAGACCGTCATCAGAAATCTCGCCTTGTCATTCAACAGAGCACTCTTCCCTCGGGAAAGTCCGCCAGTAATTAGCTAGATCCACCCCCTCTCCTTCTCCTTCCTCCCCCCCACCCCCCCCCCCCCCCCCTCCCCTCCCCTCCCCCCACCCCCTCCCATCTCAACATCTTGTTTCCCTCCTCATCTCTTTCCCTCCCTCACCAAGTTCCGTGTTCAATGTCTCTCTGCCTCTGTGACTGGTTCTTAGCCAATCAGCTTCTGAAGAACCAGTAGTGGGTTTTTGGTTCTTTTTACCCTTTTGACCTCTGCTGCACAGTCTAGGGAACGTACAGGAACAAGGACAGGAAGCTAATGATAGCATTGTGTTCTCACCCGAGGAAGTGGCCTAGTCTTAGCACGCGTTAAATCTTGTTCCGCCTTTCATAAGAGTAGGCCTTTGTGTGCCTGTGGGAACAGATGACAAGGTTTACAAAACTGCATGCACGGGGACTGGATGTAAAAAAGAACACGAGTGCTTATTCCATTATCCTCAAAATAAATAAATAAATAAATAAAAGTTGTCTTGGAAGTTGTGCATTTCAGTCTCTGCATCTTCATGGTTCTGTTTACATGGAGAACACTGAATGTTGGAAAGTTTGAGAGTATCGTGCTTCATCTTTTGGGGCCACAATGCAAAACGTGTGGGTTGGGGTAAAGTTTAGTTATAAGAAGAAGAAAAGTGTTTCCAGATTCTTGTATTTAGAGTCTTAATTGTAAAACGCGTGAAATCGTAATCAGCCTTATTCTGTTATCAACATCATTATCATCAGTAGCAGCATCACCACCACCACTACCACCACCACCATCATCATCATCATCGTCATCATCATCACTATCATCATCATCATCATCATCATCTTCATCTTCATCATCATCATCATCATCGTCATCATCGTCGTCGTCGACGTCGTCGTCGTCGTCGTCTTCATCATCAACAACACTTTCGTCCCGTCATCACCACCACCATCATCACTATCATCGACATCATCTCTTTCACCATCATCATCATCATCATCATCATCATCATCATCAAAATCATCACAATCATCAAACAACAAGTATCATATTGATTGTGAGGAAACTTGCTTGTGGAATCAGCATGACAAAATGTTATTATTCCTTCTCTCATATTCCCTCATGGTTGATGTTCTCTTTTTTACTCTAATTTAACAATGGTGATGATTGTTTTGTTTTTTATTTTCCCTTTTTCTTCTTCTTGTTCTACATATTACTTCCATTTGTACTTTCGTTATTGTAGCTACAATAATTATTATAATAATTTGAGGGCTAGGTGTAAAAGATCTTTTGCTCTTATTCCATAACCCTCAGGAATTTTTTTTAATTCTCGTTTGCCTTGAAAAAAAAATTCATGTGAGGGGAAGCAAATTTTAAAAAATCAATATAAAAACAAACATATAAATAAATAAACGAATAATTGAATAAATTAATACATAGAATGAAAATGACGTAAAACTCAATAGAAAAACAAGCACATAGATAAACAAACGAATACGTGAATAAATTAATACATAGAATGAAATCTGACGTACTAGACTCAAAGTGACCCTCTCAAAATAGAATAACTGTTCTGTGGCATGACACATCCCCATCTCTCACACCAGCCACAGCTTCATTGCAAACTGTCACCAGAAACATTGGCCAGTCATCCAGCTAAGCCCTCTCTCCTTAGGGGAGTCCACTTCTGATTAGTTTGACCCCCTCGTCCACTTCACTCCCTCCACCCTCCCACCCCCCATTCTCCACCTAATAACACCCTTCCTTGATATTCGTGTACACTCTACCTCACACTAACTTTTTCTCCTTCTTTTCTGCATTCTTCGGAATTCTTCTTCTTCGCATTCTTCTTCTAAGCATTCTTCTTTTGGTATTCTTCCTGCATTCTTCTTCTTTCATTCATTCATTCTTATCAGTTTTCTTCTTGTTCTTGTTCTTGTTCTTGTTCTTTCTCTTGTTGTTTGTTTTCTTTTCTTCTTCTTCTTCCTCTTCTTCTTCTTCTTCGCATTCTTCGCATTCTCCTTCTCCCTCTTCAGACGCTCAGACCGCAACTGTTGTTGTCTGTCACATGAGCAAAAATGTATTGCACTACCACTAAGCGCCTAATAAGCCAGGCCCAATGCATCCGACTTTGGCATAGACGAGAATTGTTAACTTTGAAATCTTTTTTTAGAAAAGGCAGGACAGCAGAACAAGAAGACAAAAAGTAAACAATAAGAAAATGTGACAGGAATTAAAAAAACAATGCACAAGCAAAGAGGGGGATAGAAAAAAAAGAGGAATCCCAACAGAGAATTTCCAGAATGCGGGGGTGTTATTCATACTGAAGGCCCCTGGTACCCCCACGAGGGGACTTGTATTCTGAATGTCTGAGTCTGTGTGACTGGTCATTGGCAATCAGCTTCTAAGAGGTCATCAGTGTTTTTGCTCTTTTGACCTCTAGCTCTACAACAGGCTGTAAAGTTTGTAGAAACAAGGTTTGCAAGCTAATGACTGGATTGTTTCTTTGCGAGTAATTAAGGTGGCCTGTCCTTGTTTGTGCTTGAAATTTGTTCAGTGCAGATTTTTTTTGTCTGGTGACATGGTGAAATACGCGTAGAAGAGAAAGTGTGGGTGGGGTGGATTGTGAAAAGGTGGAGGGGGTTGGTGTGGTTGGTACGTGGATAGAGACAGGTGGAGAGACTGACAGAAGTAACAAATAAGATCGAACAGAATGAAAGATCAAAAGACTGGACACAGGAATACAAACTATAAGATTACTGCAGTGAATATTTTGAAATTATTTATCGAAGACTTGATACTTGTTGCAAATGCAATGGTACTGACACACTTAAGTATATATTTTCGTATATTTTCTTTACATTTTATTTTGCTCTTTTAACAAATCGGTTGGGAATAGGACACTGCCAGCTCTTATCCATCTCCACCGTATGAAAACATCCCACACTGACCTATCCTCTTGTGGCCAGGCCCACAAACTCCACACCCCTCATCACCCATATCCTGCAGTCCTGTCCTACCTTCAACACTCTCAGACACCAGACGGGCCCAGCCCAGCAGAACTCCAAAGAAAAACTCTGATGACCACCAGGGTCACATCGACAGCCTGCAAACACTGCTATCCAGACCGGATTAAGAATTTAACATGCTGGAGAATTCAGAAGAAAAATATTTTATTCTTTCTACGATCCTTGTTCTTCTTTGCCGTTATTATTCGTTCTCATTAAATATTGATCTAATAAAATCTGTTCCTGTTTGTATCAATACTTCTTATCTGTGTGTATTCATGTTGCTGAGTTAATCTCCTGTTTTGTTTTAATCTGCTTTTTGTTCTAGTCACTTATTATTTTCTTCATCGAAAGTGATCTTAGTCAACTACACTAATCATTTCTTTTTTTATTGTCCAGTCTGTTCTCTTCCCCCACCCTACCCCACCTGCATCCCAGGACATTAATACACTCAAGTACATATTCCATACCCTTCTTCTTCTTCATCGAACACTCAAACAGCAACTATTGTTGTCTGTTAAATGAGCGAAAATGCGTTACGCTGCTCTTAAGCACTTGACAAGTCGGACCCAGCGCATCGGAATCTGGTGTAGGAGAGAATGTTATCTGTTGTATCTTCCTGGATAACAAGGTAAGACAATCGACCAAAGTGGCAGAAAATAGACAAGAGGGAGGTGACATGAACAAAAGGAACAAAGCAGAAACAAACATGGCAATAAAAAGGGGAATTTTTAGCACACATGGGGATGCTGTTTATATTTACAGGACCCCAGGCATCCCTTGGGAGGGGAAAAGGGTGTCTATGGATCTCACTTAACTCATTACAGCTGCATTTGCAATGCACCATCAGCGCCCCCTATCCTTGACAGCCAGCCCAGTGGTGCAGGAAGGCTGTGACCAAAGACAAAGAACACGGCCATTTTCTCCTGGACTGGATAGCATGTGGGTGGATACAAAAGCTGAAAGAAGATGGAAACACCAGACTAAAGCCTGTTTGCCTCAACAGGTTGAAACAAAGTAACTCCATTCCCCAAGGTCTCAATAACGTGCAACGATTTTTTTTCTTTTTTCATTTTTAATTGGGGGGGAAGGGTGTCTGTTTGGTACTGAAATAAATTTTGTAAAATCTAGAACATGGTCATCTGTTTTGACTACGGAAAAGTTAAAGGATTTTTTTCGCTGCCATTCAATAATGGTGTCAAAAAGAGAACAAAAAGAATGTCTTCCCAAGTCTTTGAAAAACGTTGTGTTTATGTTTTACTATGTAGAGCAGATCTGCAAATATTTAATTAATGTTGTTCTATGAAATGGCGATATTGTTTGTAAAAGAATTCATGGCATTGTAGTGACAAAGCATATCAGCCTGCCTGTCTGTTGGTCTGTCTGTCTGCCTCTCTGTCTCTGTCTCCCTCTCTGTCTCTCTCTCTGTCTCTCTCTCTCTGTCTCTCTCTCTCTCTCTCAATCTATCTATCTATCTATCTATCTATCTATCTATCTATATCTATCTATCTATCTATCTATCTATCTATCTATCTATCTATCAATCTTTCTATCTCTATCTCAAACGAAACCTGCATACATCATCCCACTAAAGAAACACACACAGGCGTGCGTAAAACGTACAAGCAAATAATTATCATTAGAAAACGTGTAAGTTACAAAAAACGAATCAACAATTCAAAAACTCTAAAAAATAAACAAGAACACCCTCATAACAGCTTCTCTGTGTCAGTGCACACCTGGCTCTTTTCCACACAACCCTCCCTCTCATCCAAAACAATCATCAGATCTGGCCCTGTCTGGTCAGCCAGCATAGTTAATCCTTCTCTCCTTGGGCGAATCCATGTGTGATGAGTTTGACCTTCCCCCCTACCCCTCCACCAACCCTCCCCAGTTCTTCCCCTCCCCTCTCCACCTACATCTACACCCTCACTACAACATATTCATACTCCTTCCCCCACCCCCTTCTGTTCCGAAAGTCTCTGTCTCCCTGACTGGACATGTACAATCAACTCCTAAAGGGTTATTAAGGGTGGGGGGTTGTTGCTTTTTTGTTGAGGGAGGGGGTGTTTTTGTTTTGGTTTGGTTGTTTTTTTTTTGGGGGGGTGTTGCTGTTTTGACCCCTACCTGCACAAACTTCAGAATGAGCAGAAACAAGCACTGCAAGCTAATGACGGAGTTGTTCCTTTTTCTCAGGTAACGAAGCTGGTGGTGGCTTCTGCTTAATTGGTAGTTTTGCCCAGTACTTTTTTTTGTCCTGGTGACCTGGCGAAAGTGGGCGTGGGGAGAGAGGGTGAATGGGTGGGGAAGGAAGAGAGATATAGGGGGGGGGGGACGGAGTGAAGACACACAGAAAGAATGAAAACAGAGAAGGAAACAGGTGGACAGTTTGTCTCTTCCCTCCCCAACCCCCCCTCCCCTTTAGTCCAGAATATCGGCACCATTCAAGTGCATATTCCATACCAAGAATGTCTAGAGCTCACTTCTCCTATACAGGAAAAGATGTCTCTAAAATAATATCAAATTTGCTTGGTTGCAAAATTGTCAGTGGTACCCTCAACAGTTTACCAGACTACAGGATAGGTGAAGGGGGTGATAGAAATATCGAGGAATCACAGTCACCTGCAGTGTGGTGGGGCTTAACATTTCCCCCTACTGTGTGAATGCTTGCTTATGATGTATGTATTTTTATCTATTTATTTATTTATTCTTTTATATCGAGTATAATAGAATAAGCACCCGTGTGCTTTTTTACATCCAGTCCCCGTGTGTATGCAGTTTTGTAAATCTTTTCATCTGTTCCCACCGGCACACAATGGCCTACTCTTACGAAAAGCAGAACAGGATTGAACGTGTGCTCAAGATGATCTGCGTGCGTTCGTACACAGGGCCTCGGTTTACAGTCTCATCCGAAGGACTTTTGGGGAGAGTGGAGTCAGCACTGATGTTAACTCCAGGAGAAAAATCCCCTCGAACGGGAATCAAACCCAGGTCGTCAAATTGCGAGCGCAATGTTCTGACCACTAGGTTATCCCGTCCCCTGTGTGTATGTTACATACATCATGTTTAAATCAACTGCAGATCTGTTGCATCATACAAACACATCGAGGGTAGTCTACCAGCAGCACTTATCTTGCTAACAATGATAAAACATTCACCCAAGAAAAGTACCGTGACCATGTTTTCATTGACTGGAAAGCACAGGACTAGTTTTTTTTTTCTAAAATCTGAAAGAAGATGGATGGTGCAGACTAATGAATTCTGTTCTCACAAGGTAAAAACACGGTAACCGACTTTCCACGCTCTTAAAATAAAAACTTCCATTTTTTTTACTTTGATTCTAAAACAAACTTTGCAAACTTTAGCACTTTATCAGCTTTCTAGACTAAACAGAACGTACAGCAAACTTTCTGTTGTCATTGAATAATAGAGCCAAATAGAAAGTTTGGATTTTCTCGAGTCTTTGAATGATGGTGTTCATGTGTTTAACCATATGAAAGCACATCTGTAAACGTATATTTTAATATTTTAAAAATCATAAAATCGTTGTGAGGAAGTATTTTAGTCTGTCTCCCTGTCTCTGTCTCTGTCTGTCTGCCTGTCTGCCTGTCTGCCTTTCTGCCTATCTGCATCTATCTATCTCTCTCTCCTCTCTCTCTCTCTCTCTCTCTCTCTCTCTCTCTCTCTCTCTCTCTCTCTCTCTCTCTCTCTCTCTCTCTCTCTCTCCTCTCTCCTCCTCTCTCTCCTCCTCTTCTCTCTCTCTCTCTCTCTCTCTCTCTCTCTCTCTCTCTCTCTCCTCTCTCTCTCTCTCTCTCTCTCTCTCTCTCTCTTGTGTCTTTTTCCTTTATTTACCTACGGAACTCTTGGTACGTTTTGCATTGGGGAAAAATGAAAGAAATACTTAAATAAAGAGGTAGCAACATTTTTTTTAAACATACAGATTTTGGGGGGAAATTTTAGAACAGCAAGCCAGAAAACTTCTCAGAACAACTCCTCCGTAATACCACACATTTGCACATCTCACACCAGCCACCGCTTTATTTAAACTGTCATCAGAAATCTGATGCAGACAACTAACTAATCCGCCATCTTTCCTAAGGGGAGTTCACTTGTGATAAGTTAGACCCCCCAAAAAATCCATCACTACCCCCACCCTTTCTGGTCCCTCCTCCTCGCCACCAACGCCTTTATCAACACACACACACACACACACACACACACACACACACACACACAACACACACACACACACCACACCACACCACACCACACCACACCACACACACAACACACACACCTTTTCACACACACACACACAACCACACACACACACACACACCACACACCTTTTCACACACACCTTTTCACACACACCTTTTCACACACACCTTTTCACACACACACACACACACACACACACACACACACACACACACACACACACACACACACACACACACACACACACACACACACACACACACTCCTTTTCCCACCCTACCATCAGTTATCAATGGCTATATCTACATCTCTGACTGGCCATTCATAATCAGCTCCTGAAGGGTCGTTTCTTATTGCTCTTTTGGCCTTTCATACACAGAGTCCAGAATTAGCGGAATCGAGGACTGCGAAGTTAGAATGACTGGATTGTTTCTCGGTAATCGATCTAGTTTCTTTTCATTGTCTTTACAATAGAGACAGTGTAGACACAAGCAAGAAAACAAGCAAGCAATCCCACGCGCACACACACACGTGCGCGCGCGCGTGCGTACGCATGCATACACATACACATACACATACATATATATATATATATATATATATATATATATATATGTATATATATATACATATATATATATATATATATACATATATATATATATATATATAATATATATATATATATATATATATATATATATATATATATATATATGTGTGTGTGTGTGTGTGTGTGTGTGTGTGTATGTATGTGTGTGTATATATACACGCGCGCGCACACACACACACACACACACACACACACACACACACACACACACACACACACACACACACACACACACACAGGGAGGAGGGAGAGGGAGCGGGTGGGGGTCAGAGAGAGAAGGAAACAGGTGAGCAGATAATGAAAACAGTGAGACTAACTTTCAGAGCGTGCTGGAGAGAAAATTTTGACAAGAAAAAAAATATCATAACATTGTTCCCTTATTGTAGATTCATGTATACTTCTTATTCAAAAGTAATATTGTTATAACTTATGTGTACTTATGTGCGGGGTTTTTGTGCTTATTTTGTTGGGGGGGGGGGGTCTTTCAAAGATATTATCAATTCTTTGTTCTATTTTCTTTTTGTCATCATGTATTTGTCCTGGTTAAGTTTTGAGTTGCTGTGATCTTTCCCTATCTGTATTGATACGTCTTTTCATGTTTCCTTGCGTTTCTTAGTCTTTGTTGCTTTTTGCTCTGATTTTTTTTTATACATTTTTTCCCATCGAATTCATTACTAGTCACCTTGTTTTCCCTTTCTCTCTTTGTCTTTTCTGTTATTTCTTTCCCCACCCATAGTTGCACAGTTTAAATCTGAGGTTTAAAATGATACGAGGTGAAAGCCCCGATAAGGCTTTTGTGGTCGGTGGGGCTACAAACAAGAAAATTGGATTGGATACCAATCCTCGACCCCAGCCGCTCTCTCTGGGACATGTATACACTTTATCGCGTATTCCATATAGATAATGTCTTAACTTAATTTCTTTTATATAGGGAAAGGGGTTTCTGAATATCAAGTAACCACGAACAACCACACTGGTGTTGTGCTACCAAAGCCTATCAATGGCAGCCCCGTAGGAATGTACCTGCAAACAACAGATAGCGATGCTTTTATTGGAGAAAAGCAATCTGGTCAGTTTCTCCCTGCTGAAAAGCACACAAATGGTTTTCAACCCTGACAGAAAATGGATTTGTAAAACTAACTGCATTCTGCTCCGCAAGTGAAAAATAATAGCTCCATCTTCAAAAGTTTCAAGAAACTTTTAGTTTTGGTTTGATGACTTAAACAATTTCTTCAAGGCAAATACAGAAATCATAAACTGTTTAAACTAAACAAGACGTGATGTAAACATTTGGTTTGTGTGAAAAATGGAATCAAACAGAGTGTTCGGAAAAGGAGTGCTGTTGTGCTTTGGTGTGTTGGAGCAGGTCTGCAAGTCCTTTTTGGACATGGATCTTACAAGACGGGGATGCTATTTTGTAATAGAATTCACCAAACTGAAGTGACAAAAAGCTCTCTCTCTCTCTCTCTTTCTCTCTCTCTCTCTCTCTCTCTCTCTCTCTCTCTCTCTCTCTCTCTCTCTCTCTCTCTCTCTCTCTCTCTCTCTCTCTCTCTCTCTCCCCTCTCTCTCTCTCTCTCTCTCTCAAAAGCTTCACACATGTTTGCAAATTGCACCGAACAATGTCCACACATAGTCATGCAAGCAAATAAGTATCTGAAAATCAATGAAAGGATACACTAAGAATTAAAAAGCAAAACGAAAAACCTATCAGAATCACCCCTCTGTACCATCACACATCTACAGTTCTCACACCAGCCACAGCCACTCCAGTCGAAACTGTCATCAGAAATCTCACCCAGTCAGCTAATTAAGCCATCATCTCTGGCATCTTGGAGAGGGGTGTTCACATTGTGATTAGTCAGAGTCTGACACCCCCAACCCTCTCTATCCCCTCCACCTAACCCCCTACCCTTTATCACAACACACACTTACTCCCACTCCCACGCATTATTCTGCTCTGAATGTGTCTACCTATCTTAAGGTCCTTTGCAATTAATCCCAAAAGGGTCGTTGGTTTTTTTGCTCTGTTGACCTCTCTGCACAGACTTCAGAATTAGCGGGAATGAGGACTGCAAGCTAATTACTAGTTATACTAGGTTGTTTCTTTATCAGGTAATAAAGCTGTCCTCTTCGTTTTTTTTATTTTTGGAGAGGGGGGGGGGGTGTCAGGATAGTACAGTGGTTAGAGCACTCTGCCAGTTCACCCAGCTGTAAATGGCACCTGCCCTCTTTAGGGTCACAGAAGGTAAATCAATGAGGGAGAGGAGATGGGCACCGCCCTCAATATGCTGGCCCCTAGAGCAGCTAGGGTCTCTGGCACCTCACTCCCCTATAACCACATAGGTTGTGGGACACCTTTACCCTCATTTCAGCCTTTTTTGTTTTGCTCAGTTGTCCAGGAGACCTGGAAAATGATATCATTATGTGAAAGGAACAGAAGGGGGTGATAGAGACAAGGACAGAGAGATAGAGAAACAGAAAGACAAGGGGGAAAGAAATAGAAAAACAGACTTAGAGAAAGGGGTAGAAAGAGAGAGAAATGAAACAGAGAAACAAGCAAAGTAAGTGAGAGTGCTATGGTTTACTCTTTGATAAAATAACATTCATCTAAGGAAAATGCATTCTTCGAGATGCAAGCACACCTTTTTAATGGTGATATTGATATGCATTTGTGTGCACCTTTGTGTATGCTTTCTTGTGCTAGTTTTGCTGTAAGTAATGACACATTGACATTTTTCTATCTTTTCCCTCTTCTTCTCGTCATCTTTTATTCATACTCATTAAGTTTTTATATGGTTTGTCTTGTATTTACCTGTATCAATACTTTTATCTGTTTCCTGGTGTTTCTTAGTTTACCTGATGTTTTGTTTAATTTTCTACAGGTCTTAATTTCTTACATCCCTTTCATTAGAACTGAATTGTATTGAATTAAAAACCTACTTTCAGTCAATTTCTTGGAGTGGAATTTGATCTGCTCTCCCTGGGGTCCGCCAGTTGCCACAAGAGCAACGCCACCCACTTTTTATTCCCTGTTGCAAGTCTATTAATTTTGTTTTCCTATTCGAATAGCTTTTTCCTGCATATTTGTGCCTGGGATAACTCTTATGTTGCCATGGGTTGTTTTAAGGTATCCTGAATGTGAATTACATATGAGATCCCGGTTTATCATCTCATCCAAACAACTTGCACCCAGACCACCATTCAAGGTCTAGTGGATGGGGAAAGTTTTGACACACACAGGATTGAACCCACACTATGCCCTTTTTTAAGAAAATGTGTGACCACCGATCCACTGTCTGTTGTTTGCACTTTCATTTCTTTTTTCTTTCTCTGTTAGTCATTTTTGTTTTCTTCCACGACCACCATCCCCTTATTCTCCACATGCTACATCCATACACTGAATGCATATGCCATGTTGAGAACGCCTTGACCTAATTTCTCTTCAGATGGGAAAACTGATCTCTGAATTCCAAACAACCCCATTCAACCACGTTTGTGATACTCCATTAAAGACCATGAATGAGATTCCGGTATCCTTTTACCTGTAAACAACAGACCCAAGGCTGTTAGGAGACAAAAACACTCTGGTTATTTTTCCCACGGACCAAAAATCGTTCCATGTTTTTTTAAATGAAAAATGGGATGCCCCAGACTAATGCATTCCCTTGTGGGGATGCCAGGGGCCTATCAGTATGAATAGCATGCCCACCTTCTGTAGATTATGTGCTAGAATTCCCTGTTTTCTGTCCCCCCACCTCCCCCCCCCCCCCTCCCCCCCCCCCCCCTCTCTCTCTCTCTCTCTCTCTCTCTCTCTCTCTCTGTTTCCTCTCTCTTGTTCCTTTTTTTCTCTTTACCTTTTTCTTGTCCTATTTTTCTGCTTCCCCCCCCCCCCCCCCCCTCTCCTCTCTCTCTCTCTCTCTCTCTCTCTCTCTCTCTCTCTCTCTCTCTCTCTCAAGAACGGCACACACATAGGCACATGCACACGAAGAATATCACAATTTGTGAAAAGACAAAGGAATTTGAACACGAAGATGGCTCATCCTGGAGCCGAAACAGAGTCAGGTTAGACCAAAGACATGGCTCTTACTCAAAAATGCCTGAGCTTGAATCTTTGATAAATCATTTTCAAAATGATTGAGAGATTGAGAAGTTATAAATGGTTATCTTCACTTGTTGTCCTCCACTACAATTTCCTCAGTAAAGTAAAAACAGTCAATAAATTAATTGAACAGATAATTACATAAAAGACTAGAGCAGCACATACAGAAACTCTTGGAACAATTCCTCTCTACTACCATACAGCTACATCTCTCATACCTTCCCCCACCACTACATGCAAAACCCTCATCAGAAATCTCACCCAGTTGGTCATCTAACTGAGCCATCATCCCTTGAGGGAAAGTGGGGGCGGGGGGAGGAAGGGGTCGCCCGTGATTAGTTTGACTCTTCCTCCCCCCCAAGCCCTTTCCAGTCCCCCCCCCTCACCACCTACAACCTTTATCACGACAAACACTTACACTCACTCTCCCACAGTTGGTTCTGTTTTGTATGTCTGTGGCTCTGTGGCTCTGTGACTGGTCATTTGCAATCAGTTCCTGAAGGGTCATTGGTGTTTGTTGTTGTTGTTGTTTTTTATTTTCTTTTGCTCTGTTGAGCACTTCGACACAGACTTCAGAATTAGCAGCAACAAGCGCTGCAAGCTAATGACTGGGTTGTGTGGGTGTTTTTTTTTTCTAGGTAGGTAATCAAGTTAGTCTTTTCTTTTCTTATTTCTGTTTTTGTTTTGTACCTTCTTTTGTCCTGGTGACATTCTGAATGTAGGGGGTTGGAAGAAAGAATGAGTGGGGGGTAGAGACAGAGACAGGGTGCACACACACACGCACGCAGCGCACGCACACACACACACACACACACACACACGCCTGCGCGCGCGCCACACCCCACACGCGCGCGCACAACACACACACACACACACACACGCCCGCACGCGCGCACACACACACACACACCCGCGCGCGCACACACACACACCCGCCAGCGCGAGCACACACACACACACACACACACAAGATCACACACAGAGAGCACACACACGCGCGCGCGCACACACACAGATCACACACAGAGAGCACACACACGCACGCACGCGCACACACACACACACACACACACACACACACACACACACACACACACACACACACACACACACAGCACAATGGTTAAGGAGTGCTTGAGCGTTCTAAAGTCATTCGAGTACCTCTGTTTATTGTCATGAGTTGATTACATTCGAATGTCAAACAAAAAACTGGGAAAGATAGCGAGACACTAGAGACGGGTGGCGAGAGATTTGATTTGATTGATTTGATTTATTCTTTTATATCGAGGATAATGGAATAAGCATTCTTGTGCTTTTTTACATCGAGTCCCGTGTGTATGCAGTTTTTGTAAATGTCATCTGTTCCCACCGGCACACGATGGCCTACTCTTACGAAAGCGGAACGGGATTTAACGTGTGCGCATGATGTTCTGCGTGCGTTCGCACACAGGGGCCTCGGTTTAAAGTCTCATCCGAAGAACTTTTGGGGAGAGTGTAGAGTCAGCACTGATGTTAACTCCAGGAGAAAAGTCTCCTCGACCGAACTCGAACCCGGGTCGTCAAATTGCGAGCGCAATGTTCCGACCACTAGGCTATCCGTCCCCCAGACAGACAGAAGACAGACAGAGAGAGAGAGAGAGAGAGAGAGAGAGAGAGAGAGAGAGAGAGAGAGAGAGAGAGAGAGAGAGAGAGAGAGAGAGAGAGAGAGAGAGAGAGAGAGAATATGAGAAAAGGTGAAAATGCAGAAAGAGATAGAGAAGAGAAGGGGGAGAGAGACAGACAGACAGACAGACAGACAGAAGCAGAGAGAATGTACAGAGAAAAGGTGTATATGCATTTAAGATATTGCTTCACGCTCAACACAGTCATTCATGCATGGAACTCTGAACAAACACTTTGGTCAAGTTTTATTTGTAGTCATTTTGTAATGCTTTCTATCAACATATGAAAATGTTTTTCTAGTGGAAAAAATTATCTTATTCAGTTATGGGAATAAACTTTGAAAATAATAAGCATTTTCATTCAAATACTTTTATCTCGTAGAAAACTTTAGGCAGGTTACAAGCCATACATAAAAACAGTAAACTTGTAAACATAGCATAATGGATATATACATAACACAAGATCCGAACATCGGCACACACCCATCACAATATAAAAAAGCACCCGTAAGTCGGCAATACCTCAGCCAGTTACAAACTCACCTAAGTCAAATCACACTCGTGCGCGCACCAGTATGCGCGCCAGCACACACACAACACACACACACACACACACAACACACACACACAGAGCATTTGTACACATTCGCACGCATTTTTATGACATAAGCCTAACTGTGTTATAACAGTTATAACACTGATAGTGTGATAAGACAATTATCATGAACTAAATAATACTATATTCTATAAAGATATTGAACACAGCTTTAAACACACACACACACACCACACACAACACACACACACACACACACACACACACACACACACACACACACACACACACAACACGCACGCACGCACGCACGCACGCACAACACGCATTTTATGATATAAACCAAACTGTTACAACATGTATGATTTAAAAATATCAATGAAGTTAATACTTTGTCCAGAAAATATTGAACGCGGTTTAAAATGATAAAAGGCAGCCTTTGGAGTCATAAAAAGTTGTCCTGAAGTTTTTAATTTTGTTCTATTTCAGCTGCGAGCCGGCTACCCAACCCTAACTCCAGCTTTATTGGCTGAAGGGGAGGTAGGCTTTTCCCAATGCTCATACCAGCAGTGACACAATGACCGACCAACTGACTTTGAATTCTTACACCAACTTTTGAAATAGTTCAGACCACATTGTTCAATCCAATATGATTTTAAAACACAGAAGATGACAAAAAGCTTAACTTCAGCCGTGTTTTTTACAGCCACAAAGTACGTACACCCCAAGTAAGCATGTCAAAAGTATCAGATCGTAAGTTGTGCAAACCTTGTATTTTTCTCAGTAATAAAGTCAGTTTGGGTTGTCAAGTGCCAGTGGTGTGTGCTCACCACCTAACCCTTTTTCAGGCACTACAATTTTGTACAAGGCTGCCATGCCATACATGAAAAATGGAAGCAATACTGGTTACAATTTTGTTGATCTTAAGGGAAGACGCAAAATTTTCTCCACTCACTGCTATTGGCAAATGGGTTTCCAGTTCACTTTTCATGGAAGTAAATCAATTTGAAAATAGCTTAAATGTATATTTCAAAATAATGCACATAAAAACAATTTGACTCTGAAGGAATAAAATAGGGAGAGGGAGCAGCAAACAACTGGAAAAATATTAACTGCATAATTTAAACAAGTCTACCAGATACAATGCAAAACTACTAAGAAATTCCACACAAAAAGGGAGTTTAAAACATGATTAAGCCACGACCTTTAGGTTATTATAAGACATGAACAGGCAACAAGCTACTACTCATACACCATTATCTGAATGTGAACAAAATCCCTGGAATGGTTACAGGCAAATAAACCTATTACACAACTGCCCAGATAAAGACAAAAAGTTCAAACCTCCGAAACAAATATTGAAACATCAAAATACCCCAAAAAAATCACCATTACTGAAAACACGTATATGCAAGAGCACCTCGTAGCTCATGCAAGAAAGGGCAATGTTATGTTTGGAGGGAAAATTAAGTGTTACTGGGTTACATTTAGTGCTACTATGCTTGCTGTTTATGCAGGGGAAACGTGAAAAGCACCTAATGGTGGAAGAGAAACCACATAACAAACTCGTGCCCCTTACAGCTGGACAGAAACCAATACAGCAAATGCTCAGAGCAAAATCATGGAAGTTGCTACAAATACAATCAATGAGGGCTATACGGATGTTCAATAGGTAGAGTTGGTTACACCGCTTGACAATACCACATTATCAGTTTACAATCCACTTCTATCAATACATACCCACATTCTACAGATAACAATGAAAAAGAAGCATCAGCAATAAATTACTTCCCTTTGTGCTCAGTATTTCAAATTGTGATTAATCAAAAAGCAAGAATGACAAGAATTACCTTTCATAATCAAGTTCAAGAAAGCTATAGTAGATGTTTCCATACAAATGTCAAAATTGTGAAGAAAGAGATAATGGAAAGAGCAAGTACTTTTAATACAAGCTGCTGTCCACCAGCATTCCTTGCTAAAATGCATTTACTTTGTTATAAAGTTTATAGCACACAAAAAACCAAACATTTATACAGCTATGTGTTTTGTACAATTGTATGTTTACACTCTAACAATAGCTACTAAAACAAACCACACATGCTCATTTTTTAGCTCACACGACCCAGGTTTTATGAAGGCACAAAATTTAGCAAGAGGGGCTAAACGAAATTCAAAACAAATCAAACCTGTACCGCACTGCATTATCAGATGATCTTCTAGATGCACTATTTCACAACATTTGGTACACGGAAATTTTGGAATATACGCATATGGAGTGAAGTTTCATACTTGCAGCAAAACATATACAGAACAAATACAGTAGAAAGGTTGGACAAATTCACGAAAGCCCACAAGAAATCATGCAGAAATTATCAATGATTGATGTGAAATCTGTCATTTTAGTCAGTTTTTTGTGGGACCTTCCAACCTCTTTACCCGTTTCATACTAAAATTTTGTACGTGTTTATCTCTTTGTTTGTCTCCATTTAAAAAAAACAGTGAGGCCCTAAACCTTTTCTATTTTATTTTCTTTACAGATTTAACTGAACAAAAACAGAAATAAAAGGCTTTGATTAATACATTTATGCTGACTAATGGAAATTAAAGACTGCTGGGAGAGATAAAGATGGAGTAGTCTATCGTTGGGCTGGGAAGTGCATAGCTATGACCTGGGTAGCGAGCATGTCCCTGAGCTACAGAAAAAAAAAAATTAATAAAAAAAGGAAATCAGGGAACAGGACACATCAATAATACACCTACAATCACATAATCTACGTATAACATTAAAGGCAAACATTTTATACCCCATTTTGTAGAATAAAAGGTAATGGCAAAAGTGTTTCCATGACCTATGTGGTCGTTGGGGAGGGAGGTAACAAAGACCTCAGCTTCTCTAGGGGCCAGCATATTGATGGCGGCACCTATCTCATATCCTTCACTACTTCATCTTTCCTGTCCCTGAAGAGGGCAGGTACTATTTTCATCTGGGTGTCCAGGATGGCTAACAGTTACTTATCTGCTTGGTAACCATGCTCAATGCTGCTTAACCTTAGCTTAGGTAAAGTGAGTGTTTTGATCACTGAGCTATACCGTACCCTAGAACAAAAGGGAAAGAAATAACTAAGCTTTAAGATGTATGCGAACTTTTTCACACATCAATACCGTATGTTTATTTTAATCAAATTCTTCTCGCTTTAAAAAATCAATGGAGAGTTTTTTAAAATCAGTGTTGGTTACATAAGCAAAGCCAGCTGTTTCTTTCAACTACATATTCATACATAGTTTTAACACGTTTGGTAACTGCTATTCTCCACGCAACTCCACCCCCAAAATATAAAAACACATGGGTGGGTGTGCAACTTTTGGGTAGGCTGCACAATGCAGCTTACACTGGTAATGATAAATACCTGAGGTAGACCATTGCATAATACCTCTGTCACACAAATCCCATCTCACACACACACACACACACACACACACACACACACACACACACACACACACACACACACACACACACACACACCTGAACAGACTGTCTACCCTTGCTTTATAATAACGCCCCATTTCTGCAATGCATTACATCAGTTTTCCAGCACCCTCCCCCAATAATTATTCATTAATGCATTCCAAAACGAGCGCTTCCTATTTTTTTTTTATAAACTCTTCTAAAATAAATAAAAAATAAAGTAAAAAAAACACCCTTCAACTGATTATTGCATCATGCTATCTAAACCTAACACCCTCATCTGTTTTTAGGTACACTTTTCTAAAAGGCTCCCCACCTCCACCCACCCCTGAAGCTAATCAGTTTTCCTGTCCCCTATCCTAATGCTCATTCTTTACACCACTTTCCCCATTACTATGTATATCAGAACATTATAACACCCCTCCCCCTTCCTAGCATCCTTTTTTTCGAAAATTTCTCGCGCCTCTCCTCCTACCATCCCCCCACCCCAAAAAATGTTTAGCCACTGTGTCAGCATATGCCATTATCCACTTGCCTTTTGTGTCCACATGTGGGGCCAAGGTTAGTGTTGAGGTTATTGTTAGAGTTAGTGTTAAACGTTAATAGCGGGTAAAGGCTGTCTGTCAGATGGTCTGTCGAATGTTAGAATTCATGTGGACACAATAGCAGGTGGACGATTGGTATGTAGCTGAAGACAATGCTACACACATATTAAACCTGGATATCGTTTCAGACGAGTAGGCCATCGTGTGCCGGTTAGAACGGATAACCACGTGCACACAGGGACTGGATAGGAAAAAGCAAATGATCACATTTGACTATCCTTAAAATAAAAATTAAATTGCCCTGTAGCTTGCAATAGCATGAAACTTTAAATTGGAACAACCAGTTCTGTCAAAATCTAAGGCTACACATTGGACATGGGTGTCCACAAATGTCCAGTTAAGCTGTCAAAATATTTCAGGTTTCAGGCATTTATGAATCCCTTGAAAACTATGAGCCCTCCAAAAACCACGTTAAAAAGTTTACCAGCCAGCCCGTGTCCCTACTGCTCTAATTGTGCATCAGATCCCCCACTATAACACTCCTTTCCCTTCCTTGCCTCTCCTTCCAACCTTAAGTCTTCTTTCCATAACTAGCCCCTGTACACGTACACACACACACACACACACACACACACACACACACACACACACACACACACACACACACACACACACACACACACACACACACACACACACACACACACGCACGCACACACACACTATACGACAGTAATGTTTGGTTAAGTATAAAAAAAAGAAAGATAAACCTACAAGTACCATAAAATCTGACTGAGGTACTTGATATCACACAGGAATGGTATAACCCTGGCAAATCATTACACATATATTTACTCCCAATACTGGAAAACTTGTTGCCAACTCTATCCACAAAAGTATTCTGAAATGCCCTGATAGAGTAGTGGTAGTTTTTAGAGTACAAATTTCACAACATCAGTGAATAATCCTGATGATATTTTCCAAAAAAAATGTGTTAAGAATTCTGAGCGAATCAGTCTACTTCAGCCAAAATCAAAGCCTATTTGATTATTTTCCAATTTCTTTTCTTGAGGTATCTGACACTTCCCTTCCCAACGACCTTTTAGGTTATAGTACACATTTACCTATTTTCTAACAACAAAAATCTCGTAAAAAAAATTAAAAAGCATTGCCATATAGCATAATTATGAGTCATGAGCATGAGCATAAAGAGACATCGACAGGGGAAAAAAAATAATTTATTACCTTAAAAAGCTAACAATTTATTTGTCTCTTACTGCCATCCTTCTTCCTTGATACTTTGTACACTTTCTCTCCTTGAAAAAAAAAATCAGCACATTTCCAGTAGGTATTGATCGACTACTTTTTGCCATCTTGCCACACATGGGGGGAGGGAGTTTTTTTAAAGTAATCTCAAAAAGTTTTTTAACAATTTACTTTCTCTCCAAAAGAAACTTTTTTTAACCACAGATTTCATTGTGGACTGTATCTGTTGAAAATATATGTAGTCAAATATTTATGACACATACTAATACAAAGCCATTTCATAAATAGATACATCTTATTCCGATATTTTATACTTCTGCTCCAACTTGAAGAGCTCAAATTGATTTTAGAGTTTTTGTTTCACAGTATAAATATTCTCTAGAATATATGTATATATTTTACGAACTATCTGCAACACAAATCTTTTTGTTTGTCTGGATGTTATTTTACAAACTAGATGCATTCAAAATCGTGAAAATCTTAATGAATTGTTTTAGAGATAAACTTGTACAGAGTGTATTTATTGAAATGAATTTTTTGTACAATTTAAAATTCCATCATTACCCAGAAATATCCTGCAAGGCCGTTTCTATGGGCCTACATAGATAATTCATCTGTTCAAAGCTCTTAATAATTTCATCAATCTTCTATGGTCATGTTTTTGATGAATTAACTTGAGAGAATATAATTTATGAATTATTCTTTTGCTGTTTCTATTTACATTTCTCAAATAGATCATGTTTTAATAGTTGGTCTTAGCACAGTAATGTTCTTAAATCAATAGTAAAGGAGGATTTTTAAAATCTTTCTGCACAGCCCAGTGGAGCCATACTTATTAGAGTATACATAAATTAGGAAGTGATCTGTAATAGAAATCTGAGCTTAATTACAAAACTTTTGTTTTTAGCTAGTCACACCTAACAGTTACACCAAAAAACTGAAAAAAGTAAAAGCTCAATCACAGAAAATCTCGTGTAGGCAGAGTTCTAAATCTCCACACACCACTTTTTTTATATTTGTATATGACATGCATGAGACAAACAAACCAAGTAATTGAACATGAAATTTCAATGGCAACTGTCACAGTTAGTTTGCATAAAGTGGTAGCAAGTTTTCTGAAATTTTTAAACAAGTTTTAGCCAACTTACGAAAAATAAAGTGTTACATCCTATCAATAAATCATTGCAATCTGTCTTAACTTGCACAACAGATAGGTTTGTGTTTTTTACTTCTGCTACACGTACGAGAACTACACAAACCAAAAACACATTCGCCGTGAATAAAAAAAAAGATATAAAAAACCAACGTTTACACCACCATAAATCAACCTAGTCTTATGTCTGAAAAATTCTAGGTACATAAATGTTTTGAAAGAGGCTTTTTTCATTCAAATATTACTGAACTTATTCTGTATTCCCCTAGCCTCATAAACCGATGGTGAACTCGTATCCAAAACCAAAATTATTTTGAAAATGGCACTCATTTCTGCTGGAATGTTGCAATACACATCACTAAACTATTGATACCAGTCCTACAGAATTGTAAATAAAATAAAATAAAACAGATTCCAGGGATTGGATGATTTCAACAAAATCCTCTTGATGTAGGGGTAGATATCAGGAAAGGCGTATGTTGATGTAGAATATGATGCATGATCAGACAATTCAGTTTGAAAAGAACCCTACATGGCTTTAAAAAAAAAAAAAAAAAACCTTAGCCACTGTAAAGAATAAGCATTTTAAGTTTGAGACCAGACCTTTTATCCGGATTGTAGTTTATAATAGGTCTTTAGCATGACTCTGTGTGTGTGTGTGTGTGTGTGTGTGTGTGTGTGTGTGTGTGTGTGTGTGTGTGTGTGTGTGTGTGTGTGTGTTGGTGTATGCGTGTATGCGTGTATGCGTGTATGCGTGTATGTGTTGTGTGCGCGCGCGCGTATGTGTTGTGTTGTGCGTGTATGTGCAATTTTTTGTTGAAGTTATCTTTGTTTAAACAAACATGAAATGTAGCCATCTTGTGTCTTGGGATTATTATTCGCACCAATGTCTCTCAGTATTGTAATTGCCGTTCATGGGGTGATTGAAGTGTTTTTGACTGGACTGGACTGCAACCTCCACAGTAGTTCAGGACTGGTCTTCAGCCTCCAAGCCCCTGAAAGCAGTTAACAGATAAAGAAATAAAAAAATGAGGCAGGGGTCTGGAGGGAGAGGGGAAGGGAGGGACAAAGAAAGACCGCAGGGATTGAGAAGAGAGAGAGAGAGAGAGAGAGGAGAGAGAGAGAAGAAGAGAGAGAGAGAGAGAGAGAGAAGAGAGAGAGAGAGAGAGAGAGAGAGAGAGAAGAGACAGAAAGAGACGAGAAAGACAGACAGACAGACAGACAGACAGAAGAAGACAGAGACAGACAGACAGACAGAGCAGACAGAGAGACAGAGAGAGAGGAGACAGAGAGAGAGCGAGAGAGCAGACAGCGAGAGCAGACGACAGCAGAGCGCAGAGAGAGCGAAGAGCAAGCGAGAGAGACAGCGACGCAGAGAGAGGCGAGAGAGAAGAAGCAGGACGAGAGAGACAGACAGACAGAAGAGAGACGAAGAAGAAGATAGAGGGAAGAGAAGATAGAGTGGAAGAAGATAAGAGAGAGAGAGAGAGAGAGAGAGAGAGAGAGAGAGAGAGAGAGAGAGAGAGAGAGAGAGAAGAGAGAGAAGAGAGAGGGAGAGATAGGGAAGGAGAGAGTGCAGAATTTTCCAAACAAATTAAGACATCTAAAAAAAAAATGGATTTTCACTCAAAGACAGAAAACTCTCCTACTGTAATCAATATTACTGAAAATGCAATATTGTTACCTGAAAAATTACACATTTGAACATAACACTTAGAATCAAAGTACGTTTATATCTGCTTTCTCATAATTAAAAAAAAAACTTTTTAGCTGAAGTCTAAGTCATTGATTTCAATGCCTTTAAAGATTCAGATTTATTATCATCTTTACGCACTGTCACTATTCCTTTCTATTAATTGGTTTTAAAATAAGTTGCCCTTAAGAACCGACTTTTAAACAAATTCCTTTTAACACATCAGTCAAAAAATTGTCTCCGCACTCCACATACTTATCTCTGTACCAAAAACTATTTCAACAGAACAGCTTACTCATTCTCAGACTACATAAATGACTTTCTATAAGTCAAGTATGAGAATAGCCGTATTCTCACCTGTATTGTGTCAGAAGCACGTCTTTGCTCCCCTCCCCCTTTGCTCCCTCCCCCCCCCCCCCCCCCCCCCCCCCTATGCAGGCAGTTGCAGCATCAGTGGTAGCGACAAACTGTTGGCAGATTCTTCCACACAGCACTGAGGTCTGTTCCATATGAAATGCAGGTCCTGGGAAGATCACTGGCGCTCGGTTCTTTTCTCTGGATGAACATGGAACAGTGCCTGGTGATAGTCGACTTCGGTGGCACTCTCCCGGTTCACAAGGTACCTGGTAAAACAGATGTAGATCACAAAGTGATTGATAGGGAAATAAACAACGAAAGAAGAAGCAAGGGCCAAAACATAGGTGATTAAAATAAACGGAAATAAAGGCCAGACCAGGAAAGAGCTCATTAAGAAGAGAAGTTTACGAGTAACAAAACAGGTAAGAAAAGAAAAAAATAAGAAGGAATAGAGATAAAAGTAAAAAATTTGCGAGTCTGCAGTAAAAAAAAAAAAAAAAAAAAAAAAATTTAAAAAAAAACGCTCTTGAAGTATAAGGATTAGGGGAAAAAGCTACGATTAACAAAAACTACAGACAAGTGACTCACAAAGACAAAAACAGATCAGACTGAAAAAATATCCCTTCCAAAAAAAACAGACATATGGACAAGAAATTATAAAATCCCTTACCTTCATTTCAGAAATTGCAGGTTCTGATGGTTGTGATCACTTGTCAGGTCAGGTCACAGGCACTTGACAAAACAGGTCCTGATGGTTTGCGATCACTCGTCAGGTCACAGGCACTTGATAAAACAGGTCCTGATGGTTGCGATCACTCGTCAGGTCACAGCACTTGATAAGCTGTCCTGATGACTGCTCTCACACTTGTCAGGTCACAGGCACGTATGATCCACATGACTTTAACCACCCGGTTAAGACCCATGTATCAAAGGATAAGAAAGAGGAGGGATCCATCCCAAGGAAATTATGTAACAATGGAGTTGACAAGTTACAGCCCCTAATGACCACTGTAAATGATCTAAGAATGGAATGACAAAAGTCAAGTCTCTAATGACCACTGAAGTAACGTAAGAAAGGAGTTACAGCCCCTCGAGACTACAGAAACAATAAGGAAAAAAATGACAAGAATCACAACCCTTCATGATCACTGTTAATGATTTAGAAATATAGTGACAGAGTCCCAGCCCCATATGACCACTGTAATGATGAAGAATGGAATTACAAGAGTCCCAGCCCCTCATGACCACTGTAATGATGTAAGAATGGAGTGGCAAGAGTCACAGACCCGCATGACTAATGGAATAACGAGTCCAGCCTTTCATGACCACTGCACCAAAACCTTTGCAGATGGAGACACCAAGATCACTGGTACCAGGATTGCTCTCCTCTTAACTCCCCCTTCCCCCTTTTTTGGTTCTAGTTTTGTTCTATTTTCTTTTAGCTTATCATTTTATTCTCTTGTGGTCTAGTTTTATCTAAGTTTTGGTTTTATTTTCCTACATTTTAGTTTTTATTTCTTTTCTAACTCTATTCTCTCCTAGCTTTTGAGGGGAAGGTGGAGTAGTTTGCTTTTTATTTTTCCTAAAAAAATTTTCAGTTTAATGTTCTATCCATTTTGGGTTTGTTTGTTTTTTTAACTTTTAGTGAGGAGCATTGGTGCAACCAGAAGGTGTCCAGTGATCATTTGAAGACAACTGACAAGGCAACCACGCAAAACAGACACAGACCCTCTCCAAAAACCATGAACCACAACAAATCACTGAAAACTGAACCACAACACATCTCCGAAAACAAAATATCCTGAAAAAAAACTATGGAGCCCAATATATCCCCCAAAACTAATCTCCAAAAATTATAAAGCACATCTCCAACAACAATGTAATACAGCATATATCCCAAAGCTATCAAGCACGACATATATCTGAAAACAATACATCTCCGAAAGCTTCGAAGCACAAAATATACCTAAAGCATATCTCCGAAAACTATGAAGCACAATATACCCCGAAAGCTATGAACCGCAACACATCTCCGAAAGCTATGAGGCACAACACATCTCCGAAAGCTATGAGGCACAACACATCTCCGAAAGCTATGAGCACAACACATCTCCGAAAGCTATGAGGCACAACACATCTCCGAAAGCTATGAGGCACAACACATCTCCGAAAGCTATGAACCGCAACACATCTCCGAAAGCTGTAAAGCACAGCACATCTCCGAAAGCGATGAAGCACAACACATCTCGAAAGCGATGAAGCACAACACATCTCCGAAAGCGATGAAGCACAACACATCTCCGAAAGCGATGAAGCACAACACATCTCCGAAAGCTATGAGCACAGCATATCACATCCTGAAGCTTTAGATCTCATGATCTAATATCCCAGATCAAAAGATTTATTTCCTTTATCCCACATTCTTAATCCTTTGATAAACCAGGGCCTTACAAGGTTAAGTTATGTTTCACACTGTACGCAAATGATGAGAAGTATCTGGCAAACAAAACAAATATTTATAAATATGACATTTTCAGATAACAGGAAAAGTGTGTGTGTGTATATATTGTGTTTGTGAATATCTATAGATATACGTGCATGTCTCAGAGAAAAAGTGGGTGGGAGAGAGAGGGAGAGACAGACAGACAGACAGATACAGATAGGCAGACAGACACAGACAGACGGACAGACAGACAGACATACTGAGAGACAAGAGAGAGACAGACAGAGAGACATAGCGAGAGAGGAAGACAAGAGAGAGAGAGAGAAAAGAGGGAGGGATGTAGGAGGGAGATCAAGTGAGGGGGGAGGAGAGAGAGAAAGGATGGGGAGAAAGTAAAAAAGAAGACAGAGATAGAGAGGGGGAGAAAGAGGTATAGACGTGGGGAGTAGAGAGGCAGAGTAAAGGGGGGGGGCAAACGAGAGAGAGACAGAGGCAGAGAGATTCTTTTATATCGAGGACAATGGAATAAGCACTCATATGCTTTTTACATCCAGTCCCCGTGTGTATGCAGTTTTGTAAATATCTGTTCCTACCGCCACACGATGGCCTGCTCTTTATGTAGCCAACCTATATTTTTTATTTAGCCAACCCACATTCTTATTTAGCCAATCTATATTCTTATCTAGCAAATCTATATTTAAGACATGTGAAAAAAAATGGAAGAGGAGAGACACAAAGCATCACGCGTGTTAGCCATTGAACAGGAGAAATACACACTGTGAACTGAACAAGAAACAGCTATATAACTAAGCACCAGCTGAAATATACTGTTAAAAGAATACTCTCCTGATTTCTTTTGTTTGTGTAGCTAAGAGAGGGGGTGGGGTGGCGAGAGTCTGCATAAACTTGTTTAAAATTCGGGGGGGGGGGGGGGGGGGGGGGGGGGATGCGAAATAGTTTCGCGGTTTCGACATGACACTGGCGAATAATTCAGTTCAGTGCAGCAAAATTCTGATAGTAGGAATCTGGTTAAGCCACGCAGGAATGGGAGGGAGCACACGCAAAGTTTGCCTGACTACTTCGTTGTTTTTATCTCCGTATTTTTTTTTAATAGTTTTTCATAATTTCTCCCTTATCCACTTTAAGTTTCAAATATGTTAAAGTAGTTATCAATAACTAGTCCCAGGTCATAAAACGAATGGCATCACTTACCAATGGCCTCACAGCAAGTCTACACGGAGCAGCAACAACAAGCGCGTCTTGTCCAGTTAAGCAGCAAACTGGAATGAACTGAACAGTGAAGTGCGCAGGCTTATAAGTTCAGTGCCCTCTGTTGGTGAACAGAACTAACTTTCCGTGCATGATGCACGGACCAGGGCCTTGCTGATAGCTATATAAATATTGTAGTTTTACAAACCGCCATGGCGCAGTGGTTAGCGCCTTGGATTTTAGACTGGAAGGTCGCGGGTTTGAATCCATAAGAGTCATAGGGATTTTTCGGACTCCAGCCGGCTGCTACCCAGAGTGAATGTGCTGTGGGCTCAGTAGGAAGACTGGGACCACACAGTCGAGCTTCATCAAATTTAGGGATGCGAGTTTGCGTGTTGCTCAAATTACCTGACCAACACTGCAGGTGTCTGTATTTCTTGGGCTCTATTGACGCTGGAATGTATTATGATAGTAAGCGTAGAGTACAACCCTGTCAAGTAGTCTCAAAGCATGTGCCCTTCCACACCATCCTCATTATCATTGATCATCATGCAATAAAAAAAACTCTGATTCGGTGGTACCAGTTACTCTGGTCTCATGATGACCTCAGATTCTGTTTCCCCATACATTTCTGTGCCCGTGGTGAATTTGTGTCAAAGCCTTTGGGATTGGAGGTTTGCGAGGAATTTTCGTGGGAGGGACTTTGTGATAGTTTCCACCTTGGGTGGGTAACTCACTCAGTCTGGCTCCTCGACTGAGCTAGCACTGTCTTTGGTAGGGGGCTTAGTAGGTGGTGTCTAGCGTATGTTCGCTCAAAACAGGCACTACTGAACACCACCAAAGTGATCCAGCAGCAGTGCAGGGGCCCTCTGGCTGGTGGCCCCATGGCAGCCTGATATTGATGGGCCCTGTGGACTTCCGACCCTGAGGATAAGACATGACAAATGTGGGTATGGCTGTGGGGGCAGATTGAAATTAACATCCGTTCCGACACCACTCCACTGAAAGTCCTTTTGCTCGGACTATAAATCCAAATTCCATGTGTGACCACACGCAGAAATCTTGTACATATGTTAAAAACCCGTTCCGTCTTTCGGAAGAGTAGGCCAATGGGTACCAGTAAGAATGGATTACATTTGTTTAAACTCATGCATACAGGTATCGTGCATAGACAACATCCCCAAAGTTCAAATGTGGCTACCTTAATGGTCTGTAAAAAAAAATAATAATAAATTTCAGTTAAAAGGTTGCACACGCAAAATCTCACTGTTGACGAACCTTCGGATTACTGGCCAAGTAATGAACAAAAGAAATGCACAGGGCAGAATTTTTTCTGCACCAAAAAGACATCTGTGAATATCAAGCATGCACATTCATCCACATTTGTGTGATGGCAACCATTCAAGCTTATCAATGGCAGCCCAGAAACATGTTCCCTGTCAACAAGGGAGAGAGAGACAGACAGACAGAGACACAAAGAGTCTTGGTAGTGATGTTTTCCACGACAGAAAACAATCTAGTCATTTTCTCACGGACTGAAAAGCACATGAACGCTTTTAAAAGCAGAATAAGATGGAAGCATCAGACTGATGTATTCTGTCTTCTGTCTTTTTTTTAATGTATGATGATCGATGAAAATGAGGATGATGTAATGATGCTGCTATGGAGGTGCATGTGCTTCGAAACTACTTGACAGGGCTGTATTCTACGCTTATTATCAAAATATATCCTGGCGTCAACCGGGCCCGAGAGATACAGACGCCTGCAGTGTTGGTCATGTAAATTGAGCAACACTATCAAAATCACATCTGTAAAGTTTCCTAGGGTTCGACTAAATTATCATTTTTCTGTTTCAATTTAAATCTATGTTTGCCAGACAGATTAAAGCAAATTTTTGTATTCATTGAACAGCAATCAAACAAAAAGTTTGTATTTTCTTGACTCCTCGTAGAATGTTGCTAATGTTGTGTAACAGTGCACAGATATTTGATTTGCGCGCACAGAGGGTTTTTGACCACTACCCAAGGATACAGAGCATCCACAATTCACAGGTGTGTCTCTAAATAGAAACACGAAGCTGCGATCGCGCGCTCTGATCACATGGGAGGTAATCTACAAACCACCCCATCACAGTTGTGTTGTTGTTTTTGGGGGGGTACCAGTGGAAATCGATTTGAAAATACTTTTAATTAAAATAAATCTTACAAGAAAGTAGTATTGTTTTGAAAAAAAGATTTTATAAATCATAGTGAAAAATGTGTCTGTCTCCTTATCTGTTTTTTTTTCTTTCTTTTTTTTCTAGGATAGAGAAATAAGCAGTTATGTGCTTTTTACATCCTGTCCCCGTGTGTCTGCAGTATTGTACATTTTGTCATCCGTTCCCGACTGCACACAATGGCCTGCTCTTTCGAAAAGCTGAACGGGTTTAACAAATGCGCAAGATGTTCTGCGTGCGTTTGCACTCGGGACTTCGGTTTATAGTCTTATACGAAGGACTTCCTTGGGGGAGTGGAGTCAGCGCTGATGTTAACTCCAGAGGAAAAATCCTCTTGAACGAGATTCAAACCCGAGTCAACAAATCTCTCTGTCTATCTGTCTGTTTGTTTGTCTGTCTTTCTGTTTGTTTGTCTATCTGTATGTCTTTCTGTCTCTGTCTGTCTCTCTTGGTGTCTCTCTCTGTATCTGTATCTGTATCCCTCTCTCTCTCTCTCTGTCTCTCTGTCTCTGTCTCTGTCTCTGTCTCTCTCTCTCTCTCTAAATTATCATTTTTCTCTCTCTCTCAAGAAGGTTTAATATATGTTTGCACTATAAAAAAAAAAACTGAAATCTAACAAGACATGCTCCTTGATGATTATCAATAAAAGAATGAATAAACAAATAAATAGACAGATAAATACATAAATCATCATTCAAAATTCAAACAAAAAAGTCTAGAAACAGTGTTACTGTATCGTCATGGTGCATCTGCACCTCTCACACCCACCAGCAACTGCCACCATATTCCCAACAGTCATCAGAACCCCCCTCCGCCGCCCCCCCCCCCCCCCCCAGTCATCTCGCAATGCCCTCTTCTCTCATGGGAGTCCACTTCTAATGAGTCTGACCCTATCTACCCCTCCTCTTCTGTGCTGCCACCCACCCCCCACCCAACACATTCGCCCCCCACCACCACCACCACAACTCCATCCTCCCCCTTACCCATTCCTTCACACAAAATATCATCTTCTCCTATGTGTCCCTGCTCCTGTGTGTCCCTGATCCTGTCTGTCCCCGCTCCTATGTGTCCCCGCTCCTATGTGTCCCTACTATATGCCCATGCTCCTATGTGTCCCTGCTCCTGTGTGTCCCTGCTCCCGTGTGTCCCTGCTCCTGTGTGTCCCTGCTTCTGTGTATCCCTGCCCCTATGTATCCCTGCTCCTGTGTGTCCCTGCTCCTATGTGTCCCTGCTCCTATGTGTCCCTGCTCCTATGTGTCCCTGCTCCTATGTGTCCCTCTCTTATGTGTTCCCCCCCTGTGTGTCCCTGCTCCTGTGTGTCCCTGCTCCCGTGTGTCCCCTCTCCTGTGTGTCCCTGCTCCCGTGTGTCCCTGCTCCCGTGTGTTCCCTCTCCTATGTGTCCCTGCTCCTTGTGTCCCTGCTCCTGTGTGTCCCTGCTCCTGTGTGTCCCCGCGCCCCCCCCCCCCCCTGTGTGCCCTGCTCCCGTGTGTCCCCTCTTCTATGTGTTCCTGCTCCTGTGTGTCCCTGCTCCTGTGTGTCCCCACACCCCCCCCCTATGTGTCCCTGGTCCTTTGTGTCCCCGCTCCTATGTGTCCCCGCTCCTGTGTGTCCCCGCTCCTATGTGTCCCCACTCCTGTATGCCCCCCTTACTATGTGACCACGCTCCTATAATTATGTCCCCTCTGCTATATATCCCCCTTAATATGTGTAGAAACTGGTTGTCAAGTCTTGTTGTAGGAGGTTGTAGGAGGGAACTGGTTGTCAAGTCTTCAGGGGTGCCCCCACGGTCGCCAGACTAAGGGATAGATAGATAGATAGATAGATAGATAGATAGATAGATAGATAGATAGATAGATAGATAGATAGATAGATAGATAGATAGATAGATAGATAGATAGATAGATAGATAGATAGATAGATAGATAGATAGATAGATAGATAGATAGACTGTGTCCATGCTCCTATATGTCCAGTCATTTGCAATCAAGGCCTACACTTTTCATCAGTTTTTGTTCTGATGACCTCCCCTGCCCAGACTTCAGAATTACATGTGTGACCAAGGACAGTGACCTAACTATAGGATTGTTTCTCCACCCCTCCCCCCAAAAAAAAAAATTGAGGTTGTGTGTGTGTGTGTGTGTTTGTGTGTGTGTGTTTGTGTGTGTGTGCGTGCGTGTGTGTGTGTGTGTGTGTGTGTGTGTGTGTGTGTGTGTGTGTGTGTGTGTGTGTGTGTGTGTGTGTGTGTGTGTGTGTGTTGTGTTTGTGTTTGTGTGTGTGTGTGTGCGTGTGTGTGTTGGTGTGTGTGTGTGTGTGTGTGTGTGTGTGTGTGTGTGTGTGTGTGTGTGTGTGTGTATTCTGTGTGTGTGTGTACGTGTGTGTATTCTGTGTGTGTACTATGTGTGTGGTTTTTTGTGTACTTTGTGTGTGTTTGTGTGTTCGTGTGTGTGTGCTGTGTGTGTGTGTGTGTGTGTGTGTGTGTGTGTGTGTGTGTGTGTGTGTGTGTGTGTGTGTGTGTGTATGTGTGTACTATGTGTGTGTGTTTGTGTTTACTCTGTGTTTTGTGTGTGCTCTGTGTGTGTAGTCTGTGTGTGTGCTCTGTGTGTGTGTTTGTGTATTGTCCATGTTGGTGGTCTTCATGACCTGTCAGGAGATTTGAAAGAGAGGTTGAGGGGGGGGAGGGGGGTGGAAGGGACAGAACCAGACAAAAAGGAACATAGACCGTGAAATCGACAGTATTCAGAAAGAGACAGAGACAGCAAAACAGAGATAACAAAACACCCAATAATATTATGGCCATTATATTCACAGAGTGGAAAGGAAACCATTGCTTTTAGGAAACACAAAAAGTATTCTAAAAGTGCCATACAATGGCCATAAAATGGCCATAATATTATTGGGGGGTGGGGTTGTTTTCCTTCAAAGCTCTTGAAATCTGACCTTTACCGGAAAATAAGACTACATTTTTTTTCTATACCACTTTGTGTCACAGCAGATTTCTCTGCATGAAATTCGGGCTGCTCTTCCCGGGGAGATCGCGTCACCACAAGTGCAGCGCCTACCCTTTTTTTTTTTCTTTTTCCTGTCTGCCACTGTATTTGTTTCCCTAGAGTGGCTTCTTTCTACAGAATTTTGCCACGGACAACCCTCTTGTTGCCGTGGGTTCTTTTACCTGCGCCAAATAATGAGGTGTAATACACGGGACCTCAGTTTATCGTCTCATCCGACAGACTAGCGCCCATGGTCTCATCCGACAGACTAGCGCCCATCACTCATGGTCTAATGGATGGGGGAAAAGTTTTGGACCCAAACGTGATTCGAACCACCATACACTCCGACCCGGACTTTTCGCTTTCTAGACAGGCGCGTTATATCTAGACCACCGATTCATTCCTATGCATAGACTATGATGGTGCATACAAAGGAAGTTTTCTATTGCTGTTGGAGGTGGAGGTAAGGAGGCTGAGTAGCTTCGTGGTTAGAGAGCAAGTGTGGTACTTGCGGTTTGGCAGCCCGGGATCGAGACGACATCGGATGACAGAATAGATTAGAAGAATGCTTTGTTACAATTGTATAGGGAGCGGGATAACTCAGTGATCAGAGCGCTCGCTTTCCCCCAGTCAAGTAAAGCAGCGTCGAGCGTGGTTACCAGTTGGATAGGTGACCGTTTGCGCGCCTTAGCTTCAGTACAGTCCCCCCAGTTCACCCAGCTGTAAATGGGTACCTGCCCTCTTTAGGGTCAGGGAAAGTAAAGCAGCGAGGGAGAGGAGATGGGCGCCACCCTCAATATGCTGGCCCCTAGAGAAGCTGAGGTCTCTGACACATCGCTCCCCTACGACCGCCTAGGTTATGGGACACCACCACCTACAATTCTATAGTTTGATGATGAACCCAAACGGTTTCACCCCTCCAGTGGACCTGACTTGATGTTCTGGGCGCTCGTCTTTTGAATGAAACGTTAAACAGAGGTCCTGTGTGCAACACACACCTTGCACTAATGAAAAATTGTGAACACGTAGCAGCTTTATTACCTAATGAAGCCAATAAAATTTGAGTTTTTGTTTCAAAAATGTAATTAAGCAACAACAACAACAAATCTGAATAGAAAATAAATAAACAAATGGTCAACTAACCATACATTTTGTTTCGAAAGCAAAGCAATTGTAAAGACATGTGTTTCAGAAGAACCAAAAATCTAGGCTGTAGAAAAACAGAGGGTTTGACATTACATGCATAATAGGAGTTAAAGGTCAAAAATGTAAAGGTGTCCCATAACCTTCGTGGTCATAGGGGAGCGAGGCATCAGAGACCTCAGCTTCTCTAGGGGCCAGCATATTGAGGGCGGCGTCCATCTCCTCTCCCTCGCTGCTTTACCTTCCCTGACCCTAAAGAGGGCAAGTACCCATTTACAGCTGGGTGAACTGGGGGGAACTGTACTGAAGCCAAGGCGCGCAAACGGTCATCCATCCAACTAGCAACCACACTCGACGCTGCTTAACTTGAGTTGAGGAAAGTGGGCGGTCTGACCACTGAGCTATCCCGTAATAAGAGTTACCGACTGCCGTAAGTCTTCAGGAAAAATGAGACGGTTGTAAATATCATGCATTGCTAACGGAAGCTAGATTCTCTGGCAAAGCCCAACAAATGCAGGGACTAGAAAGCTTGCCAAACATGGCACATTTTTCAGACTAGTCCGTTCTGTCTTGTGGATCTTTTATATGTGATTTTGGTGAATGTGTCTGGAAGATTTTTGGTTGAATCCAGACATCAGGTTTATAGTTTTGCTGACTACAGAGGTTAGAGTTATCGTTGCTATCACCTATGAGATGTTTATTCTAAATTTTGGTGAATCGTGTGTGTGTGTGTGTGTGTGTGTGTGTGTGTGTGTGTGTGTGTGTGTGTGTGTGTGTGTGTGTGTGTTGTGTGTGTGTGTGTTCGTGCATGCGTGTGTGTGTGTGTTTGTGTGTGTGTGCGTGCGTGCGCGCGTGCGTGCGTGCGCGCGCGCGCGTGTGAGTGTGTGTGTGTACGTGTGTGTGTGATCATGAACACATCACACAGCAGGAACAAAATTCCATACTTGCACTTACATCGATTGGATGATGCTACTGATAATGATGACGATGATGATGATGGTGGTGGTGGTGGTGGTATGGTGGTGGTGGTGTGGTGGTGGGTGGTGGTGGTGGTGGTGGTGGTGGTGGTGGTGGTGGGAGTTGCGGCGATGGAGGCGATGGTGATAGTGGTAAAGACGACAACAGCGTCCACAAAAGAGAGAGACAAATTTTCATACAGGACTAATTAAAAGATTGACAAATAAACAAACAGAAATAATAGCAGCTGACCATTACAGACTAAAAACAGACAGAAAAGAAAAGAACAAAACTGGACAAGGAACGTTAACAGACATACAAACACCAACAGACAAACAGACAAATAAAACAGAGAGAAAAGAAAAAAGTAACAGACGAACGTCAAGGAACAAACACACAGACGAAACAGACTTAACTGAATGGAGAAACAGACAAACGTCAACAAACAGACGAATAAAAAAAACAGACAGAAATGAAAAGGGGAACAGACGAACATCAAGAAACAAACAAACAAACAAACAAACAGACGAAACAGACATACAAATGAAAAAAAAGGAGCACAGACAGACATGAAGGGACAAAGAGACAGACAAAACAGACAAAACTGAGAGAGGAACAGGCAGTTTGCACGAATCCTTTATTGTGCTTCCACTTGTTTATGGACACGCAGAATCTGTGAAAATAAATCATTTTGTCATTGCCCTTGTCCTTGTCATTGTCACTGTGCTATATGTATAGGGGACGGGATAGCCGAGTGGTCAGAACATTGCGCTCGCAATTTGACGACCGGGGTTCTATTCCCGTTCGAGAACATTTTTCTCCTGGAGTTAACATCAGTGCTGACTCCACTCTCCCCCAAAGTCCGGATGAGGCTATAAACCAAGGCTCCGTGTGTGAACGCACGCAGAACATCTTGCGCACACGTTAAAACCTGTTCCGCTTTTCGTAAGTGCCGGTGGAAACAGATGACAAAATTGACAAAGCTGCATATACACGGGGACTGGATGTAAAAAAAAAAAAAAAGCACAAGAGTGCTTATTCCATTATCCTCGATATAAAAGAACAAATAGATAAATGGATAAATGAATAAAGAAATTCATAAATAAATAAATAAATAATATGTACGTATGGTGCAGCCTTTGCGGAGAAGCGGTGTATGGAAGATGGCCAGTGGTTCCGAAACATCAAGAACATCACCTGGACCAACTACATACCTTGCTCTACTCACCAGGTAAGAGGAGAGATAGACAGAGAGATAGACAGAGACAGAAACAGACAGACAGAGAAAGAGAGACAGACAGACAGACAGAGATATACAGGCAGAGAGACAGACAGATAGACGGCTAGTAATTCCGAAACATCAAGAACATCACCTCGACCAACTACATACCTTGCTCTATTCACCAGGTAAGAGGAGAGACAGACAGAGACAGACAGACAGACCGAGAAAGAGAGACAGACAAACAAAGACAGACAGACAGACAGACGGCCAGTAATTCTGAAACATGAAAACATTACCTGAATCAACTGTATGCTTTGCTACTCATCAGGTAAGAGAGAAAAGGGAGAGACTCAAAGAGAGAGAGAAAGAAAGAGACAGACAGACAGAGACAGAGACATAGAGACAGAGAGATGGAGATACAGAAACCGGAACAGAGAGGGAGAGAGAGGGGGAGGGAGAAAGAGGGAGGTGAGAGAGATTGCGAAAACGAGAGACAGACAGACAGACAGACAGACAGACAGAGGTAAACAGAGAGACAGACAGATAGACAGAGAGTGAGTGTGTATATATAACAGCTGCATGCGCGCCACACGCACACACATAGAGAGAATGAGTTAAGGGAGAAAGAAACTTGAACAGAGAGAGGGAAGAGAGAAATAAACATAACAGTAAGATAAACACGAAAAAAAAGAAAAAAAGAAGAAATAATATAATAATAATAATAATAATAATAATAATAATAATAATAATAATAATAATAATAAAAATAATAATAATAATAATATAATAATAATAATATAATAACAATAATAATAATAATAATAAAAAAACAAAGAGAGGGCAGAGAGAAAGAAGCACAACAACAATATAAACAAATAGAAAGTGGAAGACAGAAATATGACACAAAGGAACATATATTCAAGAGGTATAATTCTTATTCATACCACAATGAAACCAATATCCAATGCTGCTATTATTTCTGTGGGAGTGTTCTTGCTTTTTATTTAATTTTTTCTTTCTTATTTTCTATCTTTCTTTCTTTTTATTCTTACTTTCTTTCTTTCTTTTTCATTTTATTTCTTTCTCTCTTTTTCTCTTGTCTTCTTTCTCTTTTTTTTTCGTTCCTTTCTTCTTGCTTCTTGCTTTTCTTTCTTTCTTTGTGTCGGTCTGTTTTTTTCTTTCTTTTTTCATTTTTTTATGTATGTCTTTCTATTTTTTCTTTCTCTCTTTCTTTCTTTTCTTTCTTTTTCTCTTTCCTCCCCTCGGTCTGTCTTTGTACTTTCCTTCTGCAGTTTATTTTTTTCGGGTAGGATGCGTTTGTTTTTCTTGTATTTGCTATAAGCTAGACCTTTACTTTTTTTTGGCCCTCTTTTTCATCCTCGTTCTTCTTCTGTTCTCAGAGAAATAAGCAAACTATACGGAAACTAAAAAAAAAGATTATAAAATAAGTAAAACACACACACACACACACACACACACACACACACACACACACACACACACACACACACACACACACACAACCACACACACAACACACACACACACACACACACACACACACACACACACACCACACACACACACACACACACACACACAAAACAGACACACGAACACGACACAACATACATTATACAGTATATATATATATATATAATATATATATATATATATATATTAAATATATTTATATATATATATATAATATTAATAATATATAGATATATATATAAGATACTGCGTCTCAGCTTCATCCCTCACAAACCTGGTATATGCAATCCGTTTTATTCTCCTTAAATCTTGTGTTGACTGGTTGGCTGGTTGGTGGTTGTTGGTTGGGTTGTGTGTGTGTGTGTGTGTGTGTGTGTGTGTGTGTGTTGTGTGTGTGTGTGTGTGTGTGTGTGTGTGTGTGTGTGTGTGTGTGTGTGTGTGTGTGTGTGTGTGTGTGTGTTGGTGTTGGTTGGTGTTGGTGGGTTGGTTGGGTTCGTTGGTTGGTTGGTTCGCTGGTTGGTTGGTTGGTTGTTCGTTCGTTCGTTCGTTTTGTTAGTTGGTTGGTTGTTCTGCCTGTCGGTCGGTCAGTCGGTCGGTTGGTTGTTTGGCTGATTAGGCTAGGTTAAGTCAGGCTATTTGGTTGAATGGTTGGTTGGTTAGTTTGTTGGGGTTGTTTGGGGGTTTTTAATACCTTTTCCTTCGCTTTTAATGCAAACAGAGGTCAATTTTGTTAGTTATTTAATAAATCAATCGGCTGATGCCTTTGTCAATAGATTGGTGGTTTATTAGTTATAAGTTGGCTGTTTGACTGGCAGCCCCACAATCAAATCAAATCAAATCAAATGAACTAATCAATGGAGGAACGATGTTTTTGGTGTGCAGGAGGGACTGAGCGTGCTGATGGTGTACATCTCGGGCTATGTGCTGAGCGCCCTGCTCCCATCGCTCATCATCTTCATCTTCTGCTACTTCAGGTAGACACTGGCCCTCCCTGCTGCTGCCTCTGCTGCTGCTGCTGCTGCTGCTGCTGCTGCTGCTGTGTTGTTGTTGTTGTTGTTGTTGTGTTGTTGTTGTTGTTGTTGTTGTTGTTGCTGTTGTTGTTGTTGCTGTTGTTGTTGTTGTTGTTGTTGTTGTTGTTGTTGTTGTTGTTGCTGT
>CM060317.1:13627774-13632774 GCA_030674155.1 Stramonita haemastoma
ATGACAGACAATATTTTGCTGTCTGGGCGTTCGAGGAAGAAAATGAACTCGGACAACTGTGATGACCTTTCATCAAACTGGCCCTAGCTGCTGTCTTCAGATCTCGAGCCTTATGCATTGACTTGTGAGGTGATAGTGCCGCGTCACTATTGTGCAAAGGTCGATACTGCTGTATACCCTATGAATGCCAATTGTGTGTGTCTCATCTCAGTAGGTCAGAGGGAAAATACCCACGCCAGAGCGGGCATTCATGAGTCATGATCTCTGCGTAGCCATTGTTTTGTCATTGTTGCTACTGGTGGTGGTCTTCTTTCTTTCTTTCTTTCTTTCTTTTTTCTTTCTTTCTTCTTCTTCTTCTTCTTCTTCTCTTCTTTCTTTCTTTCTTTCTTTCTTTCTTTCTTCTTCTTCTTCTTCTTCTTCTTCTTCTTCTTCTTCGCATTCTTCTTCTTCTTCTTCTTCGCATTCTTCGCATTCTTCTTCTTTCGCATTCTTCGCATTCTTCTTTCGCATTCTTTGCATTCTTCTTCGCATTCTTCGCATTCTTTCGCATTCTTTGCATTCTTCCTTCGCATTCTTCTTCTTCGCATTCTTCTTCGCATTCTTCTTCTTCGCATTCTTCTTCTTCGCATTCTTCTTCTTCGCATTCTTCTTCGCATTCTTCTTCTTCGCATTCTTCTTCTTCACATTCTTCTTCTTCGCATTCTTCTTCTTCGCATCTTCTTCCTTCTTCCGCATTCTTCTTCGCATTCTTCTTCTTCTTCTTCTTCTTCTTCGCATTCTTCTTCTTCCTTCTTCTTCTTCTCTTCTTCTTCGCATTCTTCTTCTTGCTTCTTCGCTTCTTCGCATTCTTCTTCTTCGCATTCTTCTCTTCGCATTCTTCTTCTTCGCATTCTTTCTTCTTCTTGCATTCTTCTTCTTCTTCTTCTTCTTCTTCTTCTCTTCTTCTTCTTCTTCTTCTTCTCTTCTCTTCTTCTTCTTCTTCTTCTTCTTCGCATTCTTCTTCTTCTTTCGCTTCTCTTCTTTCTTCTTGCTTCTCTTCTTCATTCTTCTTCTTCTTCGCTTCTTCTTTCCTTCTTCTTCTTCTTCTTCTTCTTCTTCTTCTTCTTCTTCTTCTTCTTCTTCTTCTTCTTCATTTCTTCTTCTTCTTCTCGCATTCTTCTTCTTCCATTCTTCTTCTTCTTCTTTCTTTTCGCATTCTTTGCATTCTTCGCAATTCTTCTTCTTTGCATTCTCCTTCTTCGCATTCTTCCTCTTAAATAGTAGATGTATTACAAGTAATGGTACTATTAGAAGTCGAAGTAGTGGAAGCAGTAGTAGCATAGTAGTAGTAGTAGCAGCAGCAGCAGCAGTACCAGCAACAACAGTTGTTTATTATTTTTTTATAACAATTATAGTCATCATCAACATCATCGTCATTATAGTAGCAGTTGTCATCACTACCATCATCATCATCACCATCATCATAGAAAGTAACCACCACTTGTCATTTTTATCTATCCTGGTCTCATTATTTTTTATTTTGTTCCTTTATGTAGTTTGTTTTTGTACCGTCTTTTTGATTTTTTTTTCTATTTTATTCTATTCTAGTCTAATCCAATCTAGTCTATTATTGCGAGGATAAAGGAATAAGCGTTTATGTGCTTTTTTACATCTAGTCTCCGTGTGTCTGCAGTTTTGTCATATTTGTCATCCATTCCCACCGCTACACAATGGCCTACTCTCCCGAAAAGCGGAACGGGTTCTAACGTGTGCGCAAGATGTTCTGCGTGCGTTCGCACACGGACGGGACCTCGGTTTAGAGTCTCATATCATCCGAAGGACTTTTTGGGGAGAGTGGAGTCAGTACTGATATGATGGATCGGTGGTCTAGAGGTAACGCGCCTGTCTAGAAAGCGAAAAGTCATGGTCGAAGTTTGCGATGGTTCGAATCCCGTTTGGGCCCAAAACTTTTCCCCCATCCATTAGGCCATGAGTGGTGGTCTGGGTGTTAGTCTTTCGTATGAGACGATAAACAGAGGTCCCGTGTGTTGCACGTTATTATTTAGCGCACGTAAAAGAACCCACGGCAACAAGAGGGTTGTACCCTGGCAAAAGTCTGTAGAAAAAGCCACTCTGATAGGGAAAACAAATGCAGTTGCAGACAGGAAAAAGAAAAAAAATGGGAAGGCGCTGCACTTGTGGCAACGCGCTTTCCCCGGGGAGAGCAGCCCCAATTTCACGCAGAGAAACCTGCTAAGCCATAAAGTGGTATCAAATAATTTTTGAAAAGATAAATGATAAACTCCAGGGGAAAGAAAACCCACAAACGGGAATCGAACCCAGGTCGTCAAAATTGCGAGCGCAATGTTCTGACCACGAGGCTGTGTGTGTGTGTGTGTGTGTTTGTGTGTGTGTGTGTGTGTGTGTGTGTGTGTGTGTGTGTGTGTGTGTGCGTGCGTGTGTGTGCGTGCGTGCGTGTGTGTGTGTGCGCGCGTGCGTGCGTGCGTGTGTGTGCGCGCGCGCGCGCGCGTGTGTGTGTGTGTGTGTATGTGTATGTGTGTGTGTTTTCTACAGACAGCTACGCTGCACACGGGTGATCCTTCACCAGCATCTCTTCATGTCCTACATCATCACGGCCCTGCTGTGGACAGTGTCCTACACTCAGCTCATGACCCGCCTTGACGTCACACGGTCCAACCCTGTAAGTACTCACTGACCAACACACTGACAACATGATGGATAAGTGCACGCTGACCCATCCAACGCACTGATGAAATAGTAGTATCACAAGCATCATTCTCTTGCATACACTCAGCAAACGCGCGTGTGCGCTCGCACGTGTGCACACATGAAGACACATACACACACGTGCGCGTCAGAGACAGACAGACAGATAGAGAGATAGAGAGACTGAGAGACAAACTGAGTGACTGAGAGACAGACAGACAGAGACAGACAAATAAACAGACTGAGAGACAGAGAGACAGATAGACTGAGAGACAGATAGACAGACTGAGAGACAGACAGACTAAGAGACAGATAGATAGACTGAAGGACAAACAGACTGAGAGACAGAGACAGACAAACTGAGAGACAGGTCGACAGACTGAGAGACTGACAGATAAACAAACTGAAAGACAGACTGATTTATTTATTAAATTTTATGTATTTATTCTTTTATATCGAGGATAACAGAATAAGCAATCATGTGCTTTTTTTCATCCGGTCCCCGTGTGTATGCAGTTTTTGTAAATATTGTCATCTGTTCCCACCGGCACACGATGGCCTACTCTTACGAAAAGTGGAACAGGATTTAACGTGTGCGCAAGATGTTCTGCGTGCGTTCGCACACGGGGCCTCGGTTTATAGTCTCATCCGAAGGACTGAGAGATAGGCAGGTTGACAGAGTGACTGACAGACAGATAGACAAACTGAGAGACATGCAGATAGACAGATAGGCAAATAGACAGACTTGAGAGACAGACAGAAGAGACAGGCAGATAGACAAATAGACACACAGACCGAGAGACAGATAAAAAAAATTACATCCCTTGTCGTACACTAAACGATCACACGGTTATAGGTTGTTAAAGTACGCGCTAACCAACATACCGACCACAAAAAAAAAAAAAAAGATCTCCTACTTTCCACTACTTTTGACATGGGCACAAACTGGCTAACACGTGAACACACAGCATCGCCTAACTCTTGGACAGTTAAGTAAAGACACCTACTGACAGCGTTTACACACACACACACACACACACACACACACACACACACACACACACACAACACACACACACACACACACACACACACACACACACATCCACTGACACTGTGATGGCACTAGCTTACTCTACTAACCACAGCGGTGCGATGACAGATCAGTCAATACACGCTGACAGACATACTGACAGGGATGTTTTGGGGGTATGTTTGTTTGCCACGGTAAGAGAGAAAAAGAGATTTTGTCTCCCTGAAGGGGATAGGGATTTTAGACACTTATAGATAAGAGTCGGTTGAATAAATTTGTTATACAGTTTTTGTATGTGTGTGTGTTTGTGTGGATTGGTTTTTTTCATTGTTTGTTTTCTTTGTTTTTAGGGTTGGTTGGGTTGGTTGGTTGGTTGGTTGGTTGGTTGGTTGGTTGGTTGGTTGGTTGGTTGGTTGGTTGGTTGGTTGGCTGGCTGGTTGGTTGGTTGGTTTGCTGGTTTGCTGGTTGGTTGGTTGGTTGGTTGGTTGGTTGGTTGGTTGGTTGGTTGGTTGGTTGGTTGGCTGTTTGGCTGGTTGGCTGGTTGGCTGGTTGGTTGGCTGGTTGGCTGGCTGGTTGGTTGGTTGGTTGGTTGGTTCTCTCTCTCTGTCTGAAATAAAACTTTTAAAGAAATAAGTAAAAAAAGTGCGGTCCAATACAATACAATACAATACAATGCAATGCAATACAATACACCACAACACAATGCAGTGCAATAAACCTCTAGCAATCTCACTGGCCAGAAGCTGGCCAGAGTCCGAAAAAAAGAAAGTTACTCTTATGAGATTCAAACCCACAACCTTGCAACCAAAATCCAAGGCACTAACTATTGTACCAGGGCTGCTGGTGGATGAGGGTTTCTAAAATTGTGATTCCTTCGATACAGACACTGTGAAGATCAGGAATGTGTATGAATCAGGCTTTGTCTTTTAAATCACACACACGCACACGCCTGTGCGCACACACACACTCATACACGCACACGCGCGTGCACACATACATACATCATCCCTGAGGGGGGGAAAATAATGGGTAGGCGCTGCACTTGTGGCGACGCGCTCTCCCGGGGAGAGAAGCCCGAATTTCACGCAGAGAAATCTGCTGTGACATAGTGTGGTATAGTATAAGAATAGAATAAAGAATACATACATACATACATACATACATACATACATACATACATACATACATACATACATACATACATACATACATACATACATACATACATACATACATACATACATACATACATACATACACT
>CM060317.1:13640274-13660274 GCA_030674155.1 Stramonita haemastoma
CACACACACATGCACGCACGAACCCACGCACGCACGCGCGCACTATACATACACACCTCCACATGCTTGCCTTGTGAGTTTTCAAGCGTGTTTTTTGCAATGTTTTTGTTTTTTTGTTGGATTTTTCTGTCGGGTTTTTCTTTTGGGGGGGGGGGGGTGGTTGGGGGGTACTTTTCTGCAAATGAAGCCAGTTCACTAACTTTGTTTAAAAAGAAAACAAAACAAAAAACAAAATAAAACAAAAAATGTCAATATGGCATAGCTTACATTTATTTCTTGTTAATCATCGTGCATAACTCTTTTTCTTGTTTGAATTTGGGTTAACGCAAAAAGAGAGAAGAAAAAAAATCGGTTCTATTTTTCTATTTCCACATGAATATATACACGTCTCAAAAACAGAAGAAAAATCTGAAAAAAAGCAGATTGCTCACAAGCACGCACAAAAAGAGTTCTCTCTCTCTCTCTCTCTCTCTCCTCCTCTCCTCTCTCTCCTCTCTCTCCTCTCTCTCTCTCTCTCTCTCTCTCCTCTCTCCTCTCTTCTCTCTCTCTCTTCTCTCCCTCTCTCTCTCTTCTCTCTCTCTCTCCTCTCTCTCTCTCTTCTCTCCTCTCCTCTTTCTCTCCTCTCTCTCCTCTCTCTCTCTCCCTCTCTCTCTCTCTCCTCTCTCTCTCCTCTCCCTCTCTCTCTCCTCCTCTCTCTCTCTCTCTCTCTCTCTCTCTCTCTCTCCTCTCTCTCCTATCTATCCTCTCTCTCTCTCATCTTCTCTCTCTCTCTCTCTCTCATCTCTTCTCCTCTACATCTCCTCCTTCTCTTCTCTTCAATAATGATAATGTTTATTTAAAAAAATAGTGATAATATTCGAGACAGATTGTGTCCATTTTCTCAAAACGAAAATTGAAAATGAAGCCCACTTTCTACTGAATGTTACATGTACACAAACTTGAGAGAAAAGTTTATAAGCAAAAGTATTAATGTACCATTGCTAGGTCTGCTCAGAGTAGCAAATAATGAGTACATGCATAGTTTGTCTAGATATATATTTTCATTCTATTAACAAAAGGAAAACAATGTTGTCTCAAACAGTTTATTGAATAACAGTTGCTATTTGATATGTACTCAATATGCACGATTTTTTTCTTAACATCATAGTCTTTCTGTGATTAGGATATGGTTGATTTGAGGTTTAAAATTAGGAACAAGTGTAAATGTGTGTTTTTCTTATTCATTGAGTCATAAATCATTTCTTATTTGTGCATTTGCTTTACCAATGATATGAAAAAAACCCAGTGGTACACCCCAAGCCCAAACAATGTATTGTGGTCCAAGGCCAACGATTCATCACTTACCCCCAAGGCAAACGCAAAATAAAATGAATCGTTTATATAATGCATTACGTTTTTTTTAATATAATTTTGTTGTTAAATGCCTAGATCGTTTGTCTTCCTGAGACTAAATGTTCTCTCATTACATTGCATGACTCATTGCTAATCGTCTTCCTGAGACTAGATGTTCCCTCATTACATGACCTATTCCTAATCGTCTTCATCATAAGGATGCCACGCATCGCAGGACATAACTAAGTGGCCTGGTGGTCAAAACATTCCGCTCGCAATTTGACCACCCGGGTTCGATTCCTGGTCGAGGAGATTTTTCCTCTGGATTTAAGATCAGTGCCAACTCCACCCCACCCCCAAAAAAGTCCTTCGGATGACACTATAAATCGCAGTCCCGTGTGCAAACGCAGGCAGAACATCTTGCGCACATCTTAAATCCTGTTCCGCTTTTCGTCAGGGTAGGCCATTGTATGCCGGTTGGAACAGATGACAAGATTTACAAAACTGTTTACACACGGGGACTGGATGTAAAAAAAAAAGCACACGAGTGCCTACTCCATTATCCTCGATTAAAAAGAATAAACAAATAAATACAAAATAAATAAACAAATGAATTTTCCAGTCTGAACTCAGCATTCTACTAAAGAACACATTTCCTAACATATCAGGTCATCCTTACAGGATTTTTCTAGAAAAATAAAGGCATGTTGTGCCCAGGACGCCAGGCTTTCAGCTTAGCCTACCACATCCATTCCCACTCCCCCTCCCTTGAAAGGGCGTAGCTACTATGCTTTCACTTCACAGGGAAGAAAAATCAACTTACAAGACTAGTCATTTATCAAGGCCGGAAGGAGAGAGCATACAGACAGACAAACAGAGACATAGACAGACAGAGAGATACAGACAGAGTGACATACAGACACACAGATACATGCAAGAAGAGAGAGAGAGAGAGAGAGAGAGAGAGAGAGAGAGAGAGAGAGAGAGAAAGAGACAGAGAGACAGAGACAGAGAGACAGAGAGAGACAAAGTGAAAGAGAGAGAGTGTACATCTGTTTACACTATCACCAAAGAGCACGTAGTCATATTAAAGGAATGTACAAATCAACAAAACGAAACACCTCAATTTAAGAACACGAAAATGAAACAGAAAAAAAAAGAAAAAAGAAATAAGAAGAAAAATAGGCACAGTGGCAAAGTCAGAAGAAAAACATGGCCATAGGCAACTCCACTGTCTCTTTTCTGAAAGAAAAAGAAGGAAGCTCTCGGACAAAATCCTTTCCGGAAATTGATTTTTTTTTCAAAAAGCACAAAATGGAGGAATACAGGAGAAATGTGGGAAAAGATGGAAACGGGGAAAGTGGAAGGGATAAACTGATCACGAAATAAAAGCTGGCACACATTGAACAGGAATCCCGGCAGTTTGGACAAAATCCCTGCAACAAATCTCTTCTTCTCAGCCTCTCTTAGCCACGCACAAAAACCGGAAGGACAACAAGGCGCATGCGCAACGATCTGCTGATGATACCTACACGTCACAAATTGACGTCTGCATCGCTTCCGATCCTCTAGTTTCCAGTTTTAAAAGTAAACAACACAGTAATGTCGATTCTAAAGGGGTTAAGAACGTAAAAGATGCGAAGGTAAGATAGTAAAGAGTGTTGTTCTCACTCCAAACTTGAGAAAATTCTTTACTTTCTAGTTTTTCTCGGCTTAATTTTTTTTTTTTGCTTTTAACGTTGCTGTTTGTTTTGATCGTTTGTCAACCCAGAAAAGTAAGGTGTAGGTCTGTCTCCTTAAAGGCAGAAGTTGCAGTGGTCTCCCTCAGTGTGACGTAAGAGTGTGCGTCATGTACGCCAGAAGTTAGGGAACTTGGATAGATCGTACTTTGGCTAGGGGCGATAATCTGGTCAGTGATCTGACCGTTACTGTGGGCACTAGTCTCTGTTGAGGTGTTCGTTCAATGGGCTTTTTCTCCCTGAGGAGTTAACACTGGCTCTGACTCCTTTCTTCCTCAAAGTCCTTGAATCAGACAATAAATTGACGCCCTGTGGGTTATGTCGTAAAGGGGTTTTCGTCGTTAAGTGGACAGCCTCAATGGAGATACCAACTCCTTCTTCCCTGGTCTGGAAACTTCCCGTAGAAACTTAACCCTCTCCTTTCCCTCTCCTTTCCCTCTCCAGGTGATCTGGCTGTCAATGCAAAGACTACAAATCGCGAGACAGACAGTTCCCAGTTTGAGAATTCTTTTTGTCTCTGTGAGCGTACAAATCGGCAAATTAAACAACTTTTGCCAGGAAAACTTAGGAGTACTCTTACGTGCAATGTCTCGACTGGGTTTTTCTCTGTTTAATCTTTTTTCTTACCATTATTTGGGATTGTATTTTCTTATATATTGATATAAAACAATGTGTTAAACATTTTAAAGACATTTTTCCGTAGCTTTTTTTTTTTTTTACCAGGATTGCTTAGTTATGTCTCAATCCAGTTAGCGACAAGAAAACCACATAATGACACCTTACCCCGTTACGCAAACGTATGCAGGCAGAATACTTTGTGCATACTTGAAAACCACACCCTTTTTTGAAGTTGAGGAGGCCATTTTTGACCGTTGTGGTAGATGTTAGAGCATACCCAGCATGCATCCAGCTACTTGGAAAGGAGTGAACTTCCTCAGATTTCACTTGCTCGAGACAAACTTCAATCAGTTCATTTCAGTTTCCCAACCACTCTGTAGGGATTAGCTGACAGTACAACCTGGTGGTTAGAATGCTGCATTGCATTGATGGTGATGATGATGATGATGATGATGATGATGATGATGATGGTGGTGGTGGTGGTGGTGGTGGTGGTGTGGTGGTGGTGGTGTGTGATGATGATGAGATGATGATGATGATGATGATGATGATGTGATGATGATGATGATCCCACTACACTACTACTACTACTACTACCTACTACTACTACACTACTACTACTACTACTACTACTTACTACTACTACTACACTACACTACTACTAACTAACACTACTACTACTACTCTACACAACTACTACTACTACTACTACTACTACTAACTACATACTACTACTACTACTACTACTACTTACTACTACCTACTACTACTACTACTACTATCTACTACTACTACTACTACTACTACTACTACTACTACTACTACTACTACTACTACTACTACTACCTACTACTACTACTACTACTACTCTGCTGCTACTCTCTACTACTACTACTACTACTACTACTACTACTACTACTACTACTACTGCTGCTGCTGCTGCTGCTGCTGCTGCTGCTGCTGCTGCTGCTACTACTACTACTACTACTACCTCTACTCTCCTCTACTACTACCTCTACCACTTCTCTACAGCTCTACAACTCTCTGTCGCTAGCATGCTCTAACCACTACTGATGTGTGTGTGTGTGTGTGTGTGTGTGTGTGTGTGTGTGTGTGTGTGTGTGTGTGTGTGTGTGTGTGTTGTGTGTGTGTATGTGTGTGTGTGTGTAGTGTTGTGTGTGTGTATGTGTTGTGTGTGTATGTGTGTGTGTCTGTGTCTCTGTGTGTGTATGTGTGTGTGTGTGTGTGTGTGTTGTGTGTGTGTGTGTGTGTGTGTGTGTGTGTGTGTGTGTGTGTGTGTGTGTGTGTGTGTGTGTGTGTGTGTGTGTGTGTGTGTTTTCCAGCGGCCCCCATCATCCCCACAGTGGTGTACGCGGCTGTACGAGCCACGGACCAGGAGATGGACAGAGAGTAAGTGCACAATCTTCTTGCCCTGTTTATTCTTTCATCATCTCTTCATGCGCGCGCGCGCAAACACAGACATGCACACACACGCGTGCACGCACACACACATACACACACACACACATGCACACCACCACACCACTCACACCACACACGCACATACACGCGCACGCACGCACGCACGCGTGCAGGTATGCACATACACATTTGATGCAGTGTGTTTACCATGTGAGAGAGAGAGAGAGGGAGAGAGAGAGTGAGAGAGAGTGAGAGAAGTGAGTGAGAAGAGAGAGAAAGAAAGAGAGAGAGGGGGGAGAGAGAGACAAGAGAGAGAGAGAGGAGGGAGAGAAAGAGTGATAGACAGAGAGAAGTGAGAGAAGAGAGAGAGAGAGAGTGATAGAGAGTGAGAAGAGAGTGAGAGAGAGAGAGGGGAGGAGGAGAGTAGGAGGAAGAGGAGGAGGAGAGAGACAGAGAGGAGTGGGATGATTCAAGCTAAAGCATTAAGCAGAGAGGATGTCAAAGCCGAAAAGCAGCTGCTGGGTGTTTTACTGTCAATCCTGAGAAGGATGTGCTGATTCTCTCTCCATTCTTCCCCAGGCATCCTCTCATAAACAAACCAGCTTAGACCAGCCCACTGCATGTCCTGCTCATTTACTGCTAGAAATCGATACAGTGAGTACAAAACTAACAGGAAAAGAGAAAGGAGGAGGAGGAGGAAAGAGAGAGAGAGAGGGGGGGGGCGAGAGAGAGACAGACCGACAGACAGACAGACAGACTAGACGGACAGACAGACCGGACAGACAGACAGACCGACAGATCGACAGACAGACAGAGAAACACAGACAGAATTACAGATACGCAGAAAGAGACAGGTACAGATAGACATAGAGAGAGAGAGATAGACAGAGGCAAGGCAAAATCAAATCTTACGAGGATATAGATAAGACTCAGATGCTTTACACCAGGCCACAGAGAGAGAGAGAGAGAGAGAGAGAGAGAGAGAGAGAGAGAGAGAGAGAGAGAGAGAGGAGAGAGAGAGATACGACGAGAAGAGAAGAAGAGAGGATATAATGTAACCGCATTATCAAATAAAACCTCTTAAAAGCAAAAAAAGGAGAGGGATAGTGAAGGGGGGGTTTAGAGAAAGGAGAGGATGAAAGAGAAAGAAGATCAAGAAAGTGTAGGAGATGCATGTTCAAGAGGAAGAACTCCCCCTCTCTCACCCCCCCCCCCCCCCCACCGTCATCCCCACACCCACCCAAAAAAAAATAAAAATAATACTATAGAGATTATTGTTTGAATATCTCTCTTTATTGTTTTTTTTTGTTTCTTTCTTTCCTCGGTTAGGGCTTCAAGGCTTACCAATTTCTGAAATTTGAATATTCAACCGCTTACCCAGCATTAAGGTAGCCGCATTCTGACTTCGGGGATGATGTCTAAAATATGACACCAATGTGCACTGCGATTTTTTGTGAAGTTTTTCATTTGTTCCCCACAAGCACACGGTGGCCTACTCTTCCAAAAACTAAAACATGTTTTGTCGTGTGTGCAAGGTGTTCTGCGTGCGTTTACATACGAGACCTGTTGGATCGGTGGTCTAGGTGGTAACGCGCCTTGCCTAGAAAGCGAAAAGTCCGGGTGGAGTGTGCGGGTTCGGACCCCGTTTGGGCCCAAAACTTTTCCCCCATCCATTAGACCCTTAGTCGTGGTCTGGGCGCTAGTCTTTCGGATGAGACGATAAACCGAGGTCCCGTGTGTTACACATCATATTTAGCGCACGTAAAAGAACCCACGGCAACAAGGGGGTTGACCCTGGCAAAATTCTGTAGAAAAAGCCACTCTGATAGGGAAACATTACAGTTGCATGTAGGAAAAAGAAAAAAATATGGGTAGGTATTGCACTTGTGGCGACGCGCTCTCCCCGGGAGAGCAGCCCGAATTTCACGCAGAGAAATCTGCTGTGAACATAAAGTGGCACAATGTACAATATACCTCGGTTTCGTCTCATGCGACAGAGTGTCGGGGAGTGAAGTCGGTACTGGTGTTCACTCCAGGGACAATATTTTCTCTAACCACTAAGCTATCTCACCCCCTGCTGTAGAATTAACTACTCTTTTGTCTGTCTGTCTGTTTGTTTTTCTGCATGTCTGTCTGTCTATTGGTTCTGGCGATTTACAGTTAGTGAATCGATACAGAGACAAGAAGAGAGAGAGGAGGGGGAGAGACAGAGACAGAGACAGAGACAGAGACAGAGAGAATGAATGAATGAATGAATGAATGAATGAATGAATGAATGAATGAATGAATGAATAAGAATGAATGAATGAATGAATGAATGAATGAATGAATGAATGATCTATATTTCCAAGGGTAACAGAGTAAGCATTCACATACTATTTTACATCCGACCCTTGCCCTGGTTAGAGAATAGCAGAGAGAGGGAGAGAGAGGGAGAGAGAGAGAGAGAGAGAGAGAGAGAGAGAGAGAGAGAGAGAGAGAGAGAGAGAGAGAGAGAGAGAGAGAAGACAGACAGACAGACAGACAGACAGACAGACCAGACAGACAGACAGACAGACAGACAGACAGACAGACAGACAGACAGACAGACAGACAGACAGACAGACAGACAGACAGAGATTTGGGGTAAAGATTTCCAGATTATGGAGGAGGGCAGGGAGAGACAGAACGTAAGTGTGGGAGTTACCTTGTTCCCGAATGAAGAAAAACAGAAAGATTACCTTGCTAGGATTAAAACAGGTTTCTCCTTTTTTGTGTGGTGAGAGTGTGTGTGTGTGTGTGTGTTGTTGTGTGTGTTGTGTCTGTGTGTGTTCTGAGTGTATCTTGTGCATATTTGCCCACCTCTCTCTCTCTCTCATTCTCTCTGTCTCTCTGTCTCTCTGTCTCTGTCTCTGCTCGTCTCTCTTCTGTCTGCTCTGTCTGTCTGTCTGTCTGTCTTCTGTCTTCTCTCTCTCTCTCTCTCTCTCTCTCTCTCTCTCTCCTCTCTCCTCTCTCTCTCTCTCTCTCTCTCTCTCTCTCTCTCTCTCTCTCTCTCTCTCTCTCTCTCATCTCTCACCCACGCACACACACACACACACACACACACATACACACTCATACATACACACGCACACACGAACCCGCACGAACACACACACATACAAACACACACACACACACACACACATAATACATAATATAATATATATAATAATAATATGATAATAGATAATAGATAATAGATAGTATAATATAATAATAATAGATAATAGATAGATAGATAAAAATAATACTACGATAACAGTGACTCAGACCTACTTTTCGTTTACCCCTAAGTGTTTTTTGCTTACTTATGCCACAGGAAAAAAAATGCAGTCAGCATCTGAAGTCTCTTTTGGGGGCTAAATCTTTGATTTTGGTCCGTGCATCTCTCTTACTCTCTGCTTTGATGTCTGTTATGTCGAAATAGTCTTTCAGTGTTTCTGGTGTGTTTCTCTCTCTCTTTGTGTCTGTCAGTGTCATTCTTTCAAAGTCTAGAATTTTGTGTCTCTTCTTCTTCTTTTTTTCTTCTTCACTTTCACATTCTTTGCATTCTTCTTCTTCTTCTTCTTCTTCTTCTTATTCTTCTTCTTCTTCTTCTTCTTCTTCTTCTTCCTCTACTACTAATGCTTCTTCTTCTTCTTCTTCTTCTTCTTCTTTCTTCTTCCTTCTTCTTCTTCTTCTCTTCTTCTTCTTCTTTTCTTCTTCTTCTTTCTTCTTCTTCTTCTTCTTCTTCTTCTTCTTCTTCTTCTTCTTCTTCATTCTTCTCTTCTTCCTTCTTCCTTCTTTGCATTCTTCTTCTTCTCCTCCTTTGAATTCTTTTTTTTAATTCTTCTTTGCAATCTTCGCATTCTTAGCATTCTTCGCATTCTTCTTCTATGAATTCCTCTTCTTCTATGAATTTCTTTCTTTCTTGGAGTTCTTTGTCGTTTTCCTCTTATTCTTATTCTTTTACTTCTTCTTTTACTCCTGCTCATGAATCCATAAGGATCACAGTTATGCTTTTAAGAGATGCTCTCTGTGTGCAGTTGTCAATGAACAAATGTTTATTCAGAAAGGAAAAACACGTTGTACGCAAATCCATTTGGAGCAGCAACAAGCTAGTAATGGATTACAGTGTACTCTACATTCAAACAAAACGAAACTTGTTATTTTTGCAAATTGTCCACAACAGATCAATCCTATTAAAAAAGGTCATTGATAATTTAAAGACATCATTTCAAGCCTTTACGCTTGTGAAAACTTTAAAACCTCATACGTACTTGCATACTGATATTTACATATAATGTTTAAGTCAGAAAAAAGAAGAAAACAAAAATAGTAAAAGGTAAACGTAAAGGTGTCCCATAACCTGTGTGGTCGTAGAGGAGCGAGGAGTCAGAGACTTCAGCTTCTCTAAGGGCCAGCATGTTGAGGGCAGCGCCCATCTCCTCTCCCTTGCTGCTTTACCTTCCCTGACCCTAAAAGAGGGCAGGTACCCATTTAGCTCTGGGGGAACTGGGGAACTGGGGGAACTGTACCGTAGCCAAGGCGCGCAAACGGTCACCCATCCAACTGGCAACCACGCTCGACGCCGCTTAAGTATAGTAAGAATAGTAAGAAAAGAAAACAAGGAATAAACAATATCTACCTTATTGTTCATTCCTTGTTTTTCTTTTCTTACTATTCTTACTATACCTATACCAGTCGAGAGACATGGAATCGATAGGTATTATCTGGTCACAGATATCACAACTTGTTCAGAGAACACAGCGCGCATCATTCTGTACCGAAAACGTGTGTGTGCAGTTGCTGGATCGCCTCTGGTTGGCCCTTGTGGATCATCAACGGACCAATCGCTGCTTCCCTCATTGTAAGTATGACTGACGTCCCTTGCCTGTAGGGACATGGCTGATTGCCTTGGTTATATTCCACCTTTTAATTTTTGTCACTTTTTTTCTGTTTTTTCTATCTTACTCTTGTATTCATACCGCACCTGCTAAGACATCCACAGAAATGAAAAACAGCTTTTTTGTGAAAGACTAGCCATGGATTCCAAAATCATGTGATTTTGCACAAATTTGGTGGGTTTCATTTTTTTTCAGCAAACACTGTACCTCCTCAGTCCTTTGTTGTCAGCTAGCTTCCTAACCGAAATATGCATGCATGGGGTCAACCCTGTAGGAACACAAGCAAACCTTATTTTGATGATTATTTCCAACTTTCTCGTGCCTTCCTGGTATTTCTCTATGTCCTCAATCACAAAAAACAAGTACACAGTGCTTTTTTTCATACTTTAAAGAATCTGTGAAAATCATCAGGGGGGTTTTCCCGACTTTCACCCTATAGAAGTTACTACATGATCCGAAAGCTAAAGCAGGTGTGTAACCTGGGCAGTTTAAATGAACGACTTCGTTGTGTGTGTAAAAGCAGCTTAGCTGTGGAGCTAACCATCATATACATCATACTTGTCTTTGTCTCTGTTTCTGTCTCTGTCTCTCTTTCTCTGTCTTTCTTTTTCTGTCTCTGTCTCTCTGTCTGTCTGTCTGTCTGTCTGTCTGTCTGTCTCTCTCTCTCTCTGTCTCTCTCTCTCTGTCTCTCTCTCTCTCTCTCTGTCTCTCTCTCTCTGTCTCTCTCTGTCTCTCTCTGTCCTCTCTGTCTCTCTGTCTCTCTGTCTCTCTGTCTCTCTTCTCTCTCTCTCTCTCTCTCTCTCTTCTCTCTCTCTCCTCTCTCTCTCTCTCTCTCCTCGTCTTTCAGCGTCTGTCTGTCTGTCATTCTCTCTCTCTCTGTGTCTCTGTGTCTCTGTGTCTCTGTGTCTCTGTCTCTGTCTCTGTCTGTCTCTCTCTGTCTCTGTCTCTGTCTCTGTCTCGTCTCGTCTCTTCTCCTCTCTCTCTCTCTCTCTCTCTCTTTTCCTCTCAAAGAAAAATCAAAAGAAAAAGGAAACAAAGAAGAGGAAGACAACAGAAAAAAGAAATGTTTAAGTGCATTGTCAAACTTAATGACGCACGTCAAACCTGACAAATTGACAAATAGAATATCCACAAGAAAGAGAAGTTCACAGAGAGAAAAGAGAGAGAGAGAGAGAAGAGAGAGAGAGAGGAGAGAGAAGAGAGAGAGAAGAGAGAGAGAGGAGAGAGAGAGAGAGAGAGAGAGAGAGAGAGCGAGAGAAACAGACAGACAGACAGACAGACTGGACAGATACAGATACAGACATACAGACAGACAGACACAGACACAGAGACAGACAGACAGACAGACAGAGACAGAGACACAGAAAGAGCCACACACAGAGACAGAGAGAGACACACAGAGAGACAGAGAGACAGATAGAGATACAGAGAGACAAATAGAGAGAGACACACACACCACAGACACACAGAGACAGAAAGACACAGACAGAGACACATAGACAAAGAGAGACCAAGAGACACATAGAGGGACCGCGAGACAGAGACACAGACAAACAGACAGACAGACAGACAAAGAGAGACACACACAGAGAGAGACAGAGATATGCGCAAAAACGCAAAAACAGACAGCCAAAGCACAAACTTTGATAGAAAGATGGTCGAACTCTATCAAAGAGACTCAGAGAAACACAAAGTAAACAGACGTTAAAAAGAAAAAAAACACAAAAACACCCACTCTTGCCTCACCAAAAAAGTAGGTAGGCTCATCAACAAACATCTGCCCACATAACTCTCACACACACACATACACACACACACACACACACACACACACACACACACACACACACACACACACACACACACACACACACACACACACACACACACACACACACACACACACACACACACACACACAACTGACGTAAAAGTCAGCCTTGGGGGGGGGGGTACTTCTTTTTTCTTCTTTTTTTTCTTGTTTTTGAAAGTTTCAGTCAATGTCTTAGAACGTCTTGTTTTGTCCTTCTTTTCATTTCCTTCCTGCAAAAGACAAAGTCTGGCAGGAGATGGAAAAGTTGTCTTCAGACAGATGGAATCTTCCAGCCAACAGTCTGACCACTGAAGATGGATAGCACTTTAAAACACTGCTTCCGTGAAGTCGCGAAATCGATGAGGAGATAGATGAAAAATCAATCAAGGTTATATTTCAAAAGTTGGGTTCAGTTGCATGGGGGTGGGGTGGGGTTTGGGGTGGGGGTGGGGTTTGGGGGGTAGTGGTTTAAAAGTTCTTTGGAAATGTTTGTGCTTGTAAGGTTACTTTTTGTTGTTGTTGTTGTTGTCGTTGATTTTTTTGGGGGGGGTTCTGAGCAAATACTAAAAATGCATAGGTTTTATTTCCTGTTTATTTTTGCTACACTAGATTGAAATACACTAAAATAAAATGTTTGTAACATACAGTTTCCGATTTGATATTATTTCAATCTCTTGTCCTTTTAGGTTGTTGGGGCGTCTTAAGATCCCTTGATCACCTTTGACATCTTTTTTTTTTTTACATCTCCATGAATTCGTTACTTTCAAATCCATTCTGAAAACTTATTTATTTCCTTCTTCAGATTTCTCTCCATCATAATTGCGCGCGCGCGCGCACGCGCGTGTATGTGTGTGTGTGTGTGTGTGTGTGTGTGTGTGTGTGTGTGTGTGTGTGTGTGTGTGTGTTGTGTGTGTTGTTGTTGTTGTTGTTGTTGTTGTTATTTATTCTTTTATATCGAGGATAATGGAATAAGCAATCGTCCAGTCCCTGTGTGTATGCAGTTTTGTAAATGTCATCTTTTGTAAATGTCATCTGTATGTGCGTGCGTGTGTGTGCGCGCGCGCGTGCGCGCGCGCGTGTGTGTGTGTGTGTGTGTGTGTGTGTGTGTGTGTGTGTGTGTGTGTGTGTGTGTGTGTGTGTGTGTGTGTGTGTGTGTGATACTGATAGCTGTTTATTTCATTCATGGCTGATTGCATGAGGGTAAATGATTTGTATGTAAACACCTTGATTTGTTGCTTTCCAAAATTCATCACTATATAAATTGCAAGCATTATTATTATTGTTATTATTTTCATTATTATTGTTATCATTATTATTGTTGTTGTTATTGTTATTATATTTTCAATAGTAGTATTGGTAGTATTATTATCATTATCATTCTTATCATTATTATTATTATCATCATTAATATAAATAACAATCTATGCAAAAATCTTGTTGTAATACATTTCGGAAAGTCAGCATGCAGGTTCAGATTTAGTTCAGCAGCTTTTGGTACTGTTTAGTAGGATCGGAGCTTTGAGAGTTTTCCAGCATTGTTCGTCTTACAGACTATGAGATGTGAAATAAACTTCTTAAACACATATATTATCTAATTGAGTGATGAATACCTCAGACAACTTACAAGACAACAGTATCCAACCGAAGTGTTATGTAGATTAAAAAAGGTAGAATCAAGCACATAGACAAAGCAGGCAAGAAACTGAACAAAGACACAGAAGACAGCGGCATAAAAAAGAAAAGCGTGCAAGCAATTGAAAAAAGATGTGAAGAAACAAAAAATAATAAACCCCGCATCTCACCCTATCATAATTATGTGATATATATAATTATATATATATATATATATATATATATATATATATCTCTGTGTGTGTGTGTGTGTGTGTGTGTGTGTATGTGTGTGTGTGTGTGTGACATATATATATGTGTATGTATATATATATATATATATATATATATATATATATATATATATATATATATATATATATATATATATATATATATATTTATATATATAACCACTTATAAGCATGCACATCTATGATCTGGGGATGTGCTTTCTTTACCATCACCATCACCTGTCTCGTAGTCCCGCGGACCGTGGGGGCACCTCTGAAGATTTTGCAACCTGCTTTCTCCACTCCCCACGGTCCTCCGCCCTCCCTAGCAGATCGCTCCACCCAAGGCCTGTCCACTCTCTGATGCTGTCTTCCCATCGTTTCCTCTGTCTGCCTCTTTGTCTCCCTCCCCCTACTGTTCCCTGTAAGACTGTCTCGGCCAGTCCAACTGTTCGTGTGATGTGCTTATTCGCCTGTAAAACAAAAAGCCAGTAATGGCCTCTGTTTTGTGTGTTGTTCATTGTAGTTCTTTTTGTACACATCCTATTTCGTTTTCAGCATGAATAATACTTCACTGCTTCTTGCAGTTTATGAAACACAGGGGACAGACACACTAAGGTGTCAAAGAAGACAAAGATAGACATCGTTTTGTAAGAAAACTAAAAGCACACCATTCTTTTTTTCGGGGGGGAGGGGGGTGGTAAAGCAAAACAAAAAAAAATAGCCCCACTAGTATATTCGTGAGAAAGAGACCATCCATGAAAAACTAGCTGTGCACATTTTCTTTTTCAATCACTGATTTACCTATCACTTAATAGAATGAATTCGATTGATTTCTACTGATTTTTTGGGGGGTGGGGGGAATTACACATTTTTATATTGCTGTTGTTAAAAGACGAAACGCATTCTGCTAAAAAGAGACAAAACATGTCCTTAGAAAAATGAAGTCTTTCAGATACAGCTCCTATCGCAGAAAACTGATTGCAGCAGGCAAAAAGCTGTGGTGTGTGTCCATGACAGGCAGTAACTGATGGGAACAGTGCTGGACTGGAATGAAGCACAGTACGCTGAAGCTATTTTGGAGCTGACGTATTTTGGAGCTGATGTACCCCCCCCCCCCCCCCCACCACACACACACATACACACATACACACACACATACACACACACTGGCGCGCGCGCGTGCGCACGTACACACACAGACACACACAGACACAGACACACAGACACACAGACACACACACACACCACACACACACACACACACACACACACACACACACACACACCACACACACACACACACACACACACACACACACTCACAAGCCCACGAGCCTGTACCGAATGCATTTTCTCAAGTGCGCTCACGATAGCAGGCACACTGATTTGTTTGCATTACAAGATTTAGCGCTATATAAATTCCTTTTAGTAGTAGTAGTAGTAGTAGTAGTAGTAGTAGTAGTAGTAGTAGTAGTAGTAGTAGTAGTATTACTTATGTTATATGATATTTTATTGCAAGAGTACAAAACCCCAGTTTTCTAAAAACTCCCTCAGTGGCATATTCAATAACAGGAATCTGGCATTTCATATTGCAAAAAGGTCTCTGGCGCAGTCCTATAGAAAATTTGTTATAACTTCTTTAAGTTTAATGATTTTTTGGGTTGCTTGTTTATTTGGGGTTTTTTAAATTGTTTTTCTTGCTTTGCAAAACTTCTTTTTTCTATGTAAACCATGTCTTTCTCCAGCACACATTTCAGTACGAACCCCCCCCCTTTCCCTCCACCTCTACCTCCACGCACTTTTTTCTCGTCTAATATCACTGCGAGTAAAAGGTAAAGGTAAAGGTGTCCCATAACCTAGGAGGTCGTAGGGGAGCGAGACATCAGAGACCTCAGCTTCTCCAGGGGCCAGCATATTGAGGGTGGCACCCATCTCCTCCCCCTCGCTGCTTTACCTTCCCTGACCCTAAAGAGGGCAGGTACCCATTTACAGCTGGGTGAACTGGGGGGACTGTACTGAAGCCAAGGCGCGCAAACAGTCATCCATCCAACTGGTAACCACGCTCGACACTGCTTAACTTGACTTGGGGAAAGCGAGCGCTGTGACCACTGAGCTATCCCGCCCCCTGCAAGTACAGATGTAAAACTGAAGACAACAACACTTATGTGTAATAAGCCCCTTTTTTAGTATTAGGCTTGAACCATAACTATTTTCCATTGATGTCTTTTTTTCAGATCAACTTCTTTTTCTTTCTGAACATCATGAGGATTCTGCTGTCCAAAATCCGAGCATTCAACAACAATGAGCAGTCACAGTATGGGTGAGTCTTCTTCTTCTTCTTCTTCTTCTTCTTCTTCTTCTTCTTCTTCTTCTTCGCATTCTCCGCATTCTTCTTCGCATTCTTCGCATTCTTCGCATTCTTCTTCGCATTCTTCTTCGCGTTCTTCGTATTCTTCGCATTATTCTTCTTTGCATTCTTCTTCTTCTCTTCTTCTTCTTCTTCTTCTTCTTCTTCTTCTTCTTCTTCTTCTTCTTCTTCTTCTTCTTCTTCTTCTTCTTCTTCTTCTTCTTCTTCTTCGCATTCTTCTTCTTCTTCTTCTTCGCATTCTTCTTCTTCTTCTTCGCATTCTTCTTCTCCTTCTTCTTTGTCTTCTTCTTCTACCTCTATAGAAAGAATCTCTACATTGCCGTCTAGAAGCCTTATACAGCGGGTTTCTTGTTACCTGACGTGTGTGCCAAGGTTCAGAACTCTGGAAATGCTTCCTTTGTCCCAAGCAATAATGTCGGCTAACCTTTTTTTAAAGTTTATTTTGCTTTGATTTTGGTTGTATTTTGGGGAATCTTTGTTATGCCTCTGTGCTTACACTCAGTAGTGTGTGCGTGTGTGTTAAAGTGTGTGAGAAGATATTTTTATATGTTATTTGGTGTGTATCTTCATGTAACTCGGTGGGAGGGGGGGGAGGGGGTTAAGTAATACATTCTTGTATTCTTCTTCTCGTATTTTTGTACTCCATCTCTTTTCTAGAACAGTTCTCAAGAGTGTTATTTTGTCTTGGCCAGCAGATTTTATTTCGTGGCCGTATCGTAGGACGGCTGGGGGGGGGGGGGTGTTGTTTGATTTTGTTCTTGTCTTTTAATTTGAATTATTAGCTATTCTTTGATTTCGAGGATAATAGAATAAGCACTCATGTGTTTTTACGTCCAGTCCCCGTGAATTATTATTTATTATTTTATTTCGAGAATAATAAGATAAGCACTCGTGTTCTTTTTACATCTAGTCCCCGTATGTATGCAGTTTTGTAAATTTTGTCGTCCTTTCCCACCGGCACAAAAATAATTATAAATAGTTTCAGTAGGTCTCTGCAAGGACCTAATAACTGTCTGGTGGTTCCACTGATTTGAAGATGGGTTATATAGTAATATACTGCCTAGAATTAAGGATGCTTCCCCCGTGGGAAGCACTTCGCCACAACAGCAGCGCCACCGATATTCGTTTTATATTTTTCTGTTTATAATCGTCTCTGTATCTATATATGTATACATCTATTGCTTTACCTTTGTTTGTTTGTTTGTTTGTTTGTTTGTTTGTTTGTTTGTTTGTATGTATGTATGTATGTATGTATGTATGTATGTATGTATGTATGTATGTATGTACGTACGTACGTACGTACGTACGTATGTATGTAGTCAATGACACTGATCTTTTTGAACGAAAAAGACTCACCTTTGCCTTCTATGCACCTATATTTGAATATATATGTGCGTGTGTGTGTGCGTGAGAGTTGTGTGCACTGTGTGTGTGTGTGTGTGTGTATGTATATGTGTGTGCGGTCGTAAGTGCGTACGTGTGTGTGTGTGTGCGTGTTGTGTGTATGTGTATGCGTGTGTGTGAGTATTTATATGAGTGTGTTCGTACGTGCATGCGTGGTGGTGTGTGTGGGGGGGGGGGGGTTCTGTGTGGGTGGGTCTGTGTGTGTGCGTGAGAGTGTGTGCACGTGTGTGTGTGTGTGTGTGTGGCACGTGTGTATGTGTGTGTGTATGTATGTATATGTGTGTGCGGTCGTACGTGCGTACGTGTGTGTGTGTGTGCGTGTGTGTGTATGTGTATGCGTGTGTGTGAGTATTTATATGAGTGTGTTCGTACGTGCATGCGTGCGTGTGTGTGTGTGTGTGTGTGTGTGTGTGTGTGTGTGTGTGGTGTGTGTTCGTGCGTGCGTGTGTGTGTGCACAAGCGTGCGTACGTGTGTGTGTGTGTGTGTGCGTGCGTGCGTGTGTGTGTGTGTGTTTGTATGTGAATGCGTGCGTGTCTGTATGTTTCTGTGCGTGTCTGTATGTTTGTGTGTGTGTATGTGTGTGTGTTTATGTGTGTGTGCGTGTGCGTGTATGTGTATGCGTGCGTGTCTGTATGTATATGTGTGTGTGCGTGCGTGTGTGCGTGTCTGTATGTATATGTGTGTGCTTGTTTGTGTGTGTGTGCATGTGGGTGTGTATGTGTTTGCGTGCCTGCATGCGTGTGTGCGTGTATGTGTGTGTGTGCGCGCGCGCGAGCGAGCGAGCGTGCGTGCGTGTATATATGTATGTGTGTGTATGTCTGTCTGTATGTATGTATGTATGTGTGTGTCTGTATTTCTATATGTCTATGTGTGTGCGTGTGTCTATGTGTGTCTGTATGTCTATGTGGTATGTCTATGTGTCTGTATATCTGTGTGTCTGTATGTCTGTGTGCCTGTGTGCAGGCGGGCGGTGAAGGCCACTCTGATCATGATTCCCCTGCTGGGGTCAACAACCTGGTGATGCTGGTGCGCCCCGAAATGAACCGTGTGGGCGTCTTCGTCTGGAAAATCGTCTCCGCCTTCCTCGTGGCTTACCAGGTCTGTAGGGAGGGGGGGGGGCGTGGTGGGGGTTGGTTGGGGGTTTGGAGAGAGGAGGTCAATTAGACAGAGGCACAGGCACAGGGGACAGACAGACACAGACAAGCAGACATACAGACACACACACATACGCACACATACACATACACACACACAGGGGGGTGACGGAGGGAGAGAGAGAGGGGGGGAGGGGAGAGGGGGGGAGGGGAGAGAGAGAGAGGCGAGAGAGAGAGAGAGAAAGACAGACAGACAGACAGACAGACAGACAGACAGACAGAGAGCAGTCAATAAAGGAATAGAGGAGAAGAGGGAGGGGAGCATACAGAATGGTGATAATGTGCCCGTCTGGTAGTCTTTGCACTGCCAACTCCACAGCAGCATAATCATTGTTGTGTTGCTGTTGTCTGTCCACACAAGCTTCAACCTGGACAGTGCATGTGTTGCTAGCTGTCTGTGCTGCATTAGAGAGGAGTTCTCGTTGTTTGGGTTTTTTTTTTATCTGATTGCTGCGTATCAGTCTTATAGAACTAAAACAAAAACAAAAAAAAACGATTCCGAACTTTTGTCAACGGATATTATGTTATAAGTGATGATGGATATGTTAACGTCAAACTATTTGGTCTTCTGGAGGCTGATTTCCACACCATGTTTTTTTATTTGTCTCACGATTCGCGCGCCCTGGCTACAGTACAGTACCCCCCAGTTCACCTAGCTGTAAATGGGTACCTGTCCACTTTAGGGTCAGGGAAGGTAAAGCAGCGAGGGAGTGGAGATGGGCGCCACCCTCAATATGCTGGCCCCTAGAGAAGCTGAGGTCTCTGATGCCTCGCTCCCCTACGATTGCCTAGGTTATGGGACACCAATATCAGAACGAGCTAGACAGACTCTGATTTTGCTGCATGCTTGGCCGTTAATTTCATCTGTGAGGCCAAATGTTTATGAGGGTTCTTCCCATAGTGCTAAGTGCGATGACTAGATCTTTAGGTGTATCCGCCAGTCATGAGGCCTCGTCCAAGCATGATGGCCTTTTAATCCACAATCAGCACCAGAACAAGAGGAATAGGAGAAGCACAGGGCACAAATCCAGCATCACTCAGTAGGGCCTATTCAAGAGTGCTAAATTTAGTGAGCTCCCTCCTTTTACAAAGTCCATGTGTGGTCAGCTCCTGCTAAAGATAGCACCAGCTGGTCACATCTGGGCTGGGATGGGGTGGGATAATTAGCTACCGAGAGGAGCTGAAAGTTGAGGATACTGACAGCTGTGGAAGACGAGAAAAGAGGAACAAGCAGAACAAGACAAACAGGTATCAACAGGACAGCTACCTCACAGAAGGAGAAGTAAGATGAAGAAGAGGAGAATGAATGAAGATGAAAAAGAACACAAAAAAAGAACAAGAACACTTGCAACAGGAAAATCAACAACAACAAATGAAGAAGAAAAATGATAACAA
>CM060317.1:13662774-13672774 GCA_030674155.1 Stramonita haemastoma
ACACACACACACACACACACACACACACACACACACACACACACACACACACACACACACACACACACACACGGCGCGCAGGGGGGGGGCGCTCGTGAGCACACACACACACACATACACACATACACACATACACACATACACACACACACACACACACACACACACACACACACACACACACACACACACACACACACACACACACACCACACACAAAGGTTATACACTTTGGCAGGGTGATGGGGATTTCTGATGCTAAAAGTAGGGACAGATAGGAGATGAAAACAGAGGTTGAAATAAGTGTGTCTTAAGGTTGGATTTAAAAGTGTCATAGGTAGGCTTTGGCGAAAGGAGAGAAGGAGGTCATTCCAGATCGATGAGGTCATTACAGATCCTTCGGATGAGACTATAAACCGAGGCCCCGTGTGCGAAACGCACGCAGAACATCTTGCGCACACATTAATTCCTGTTCCGCTTTTCATAAGAGTAGGCCATTGTGTGCCGGTGGGAACAGATGACAAGATTTACAAAATACATACACACGAGGACTGGATGTAAAATATAAAGCACATGAGTTCTTATTCCATTATCCTTGATTTTAAAGAATAAATAAATAAACAAATAAATTATTATTATTGTTGTTGTTATGGTTTCAGGGGGCATCAGTGGCGCTGATCTTCTGCTTCTTCAACGGGGAGGTAAGCCAGCAGGCCACAGTCTGGGCAGGGGAGAGAACAGACCGTCAGGAGATGGGTTACCTGAATGTGTTGTGTGAGTAGTGGAGTAGAGTGGAGTGAGTGGAGTGGTGGGTGGTGGGGTGCAGTTTGGTGGGAGTGGGGTGGGATGGGGTGGGTGTGGGTTGTGTGTGGTGTGGTGTGGTGTGGTGTTGTGTGGGTGGTGTGGTGTGGGTGGTGATGGTGTGGGTGTGGTGTGTGTGGTGTGGTGGTTGGTGTGGATGGGGTGGTGTGGGGTGTGAGTGTTGGGGTGTGTGTGGGGTGGTGTGGGTGGTGGGTGTGTGGTGTGGGGTGGGGTGGTGTGGGTGTGGGTGTGGGTGGTGTGGGTGGTGGTTGGTGTGGTGTCATGAAGTATGTATTGTGGTATATGCTTACTTTATTGTAGTGTGTTGTGTAGACAAATTGCATCTATGAGTTTATTAAAGAATAATTGCTTCAAAACTAGATTCTTTACTGTGAACATAAATACTCAGTATTACTCTGATGCTTGCTGGTGTGTGTGTGTGTGTTTGTGTGTGTGTGTGTGTGTAGTGTAGTACTGTTTGTCTGTCTGTCTATCTGTCGTCTGTTGTCTGTCTGTTGTCTGTCTGTGTGTATGTTGTGCTGATGTCTGTTTGTCTGTCTGTGATGTATTGTATGTATGTCTGTCTGTTGTTGTTTATTGTCTGTTGTTGTTGTTGTTGTTGTTGTATGTTGTTGTTGTGTGTTGTATGTTGTTGTTGTGTGTGTGTGGTGGATGGATGGATGGATGGATGGATGGATGGATGGATGGATGGATGGATGGATGATGGATGGATGTGTGTGTGTGTTTGTGTATGTGTGTGCATGTGTGTGGCGCGAGCGCGCGTGTGTGTGAGGTGGCGGTATTCAAAACCTGTAATACTAACGTCGTTCTGTTCTCTGAAGTTTTTCACCAAGTAAGTTAACGTGAGAAGGAAAAGAAAATACTCATCCCTTTTTTTCTAAAAAAAAATATATATATATATCCCACCAAGATTACCAATGTAAGAGAGAGATTCCTTCCGACAACTGAAGACAAGAAGTAAAAGCACAAAAAGACAGAGAGATGAACATGGAAAAAAAAAGAAAATTAGAAAATGAACAGAAAGGTATATGGGTGATTAGAGGAAACGAGAAATAATAATGCCGAGGTGGGGAGGGGGAGAGAGAGGGGGGGAGAGGGAGAGAGAGAAGGGGGAGAGAGAGAGAGAGAGAGAGAGAGAGAGAGGAGAGAGAGAGAGAGATGAGAGAGAGAGAGAGAGAGAGAGAAGAAGAGAGAGAGAATCTTTATCGTTATTTTCAAGGGTTATATATAAGACATTCAAATACTCTTTTTTTCTTCCAACTTGAGACAGAGAGAGACAGAGAGAAACAGAGAGACAGAGAGACAGAGAGAGACAGAGAGTTTTTATCCTTATTTTCAAAAGCTACAGATAAGCATTTACATCCTTTTTTTTCTTCCAGCCTTTAAGACAGACAGACAAACAGGCAGATAGACAGACAGAGGGGATAAAGAGGTGGGGGGGGGGGGAGATAGAGTGAGTGTGACCCATGAAGCTAACCTAACCAGAGCGGCTGAAGCCCTTCCTTGAACCCCCTGTCACAGCAATAAGTTTCGTCACGGGTTCTGTTTCTTTTCTTTCGATCGTTTTGTTCTCTCTCTCTCTCTCTCTCTCTCTCTCTCTCTCTCTCTCTCTCTCTCTCTCTCTCTCTCTCTCTCTCTCTCTCTCTCTCTCTCTCTCTCTCTCTCTCTCTCTCTCTCTCTCTCTTCCTCTTCTCTCTTTCTTTCTTTCTTTCTTTCTTTCTGTTTTTCTTTCTTCTTTCTTTCTTTCTTTCTTTTTATCTGGTGTCTTTCTTTCCTTCCCCCTCCCTTTCTTTCTTCCTTTCTTTCTTTCTTTCTTTGCTTTACATTACGTAAAAAAAACATTTTCCAACAAAGCGTTATACTCATTGGCAGATCAGTGGTCTAGAGGTTAATTACTAATGCAACGTGCAGAAAACAAGAAGTTGTGGGTTTGATTCCCGTGTTTTTTCTCTTGCTGTTGTTGTTCTGTTGTAAATGTGCATATGCGTGATGTTCTGAATTGCGGGGAGGGGGTGGAGGGGGCGGAATGCAGTAGTGTTTTTGTCTATTCTTTTTATTTTTTTATTTGTTAGGTCTTTTTATATATTTGTGTAATTTTTATCGTGTACAAGCCCAAGAGTTTAAAACTGACACTTTTATACTGCACTCTTACACTACACTGCTATACTACATACTACACTGCTGTATGTATCTGTTGTAAATTGAGAATCTGTTATCTTATTTGTGAATGGTCGCATGAGCGTGAATGTTTTGAATGCAAGGGCTTGATTTGTTTGCTTATCTAGATTCAGCGCTAAAAAGATTCCATTCATTATCATTTCGTTTTCGTTTCATTATTTCATCATCATTAACATCATTAGCATCATCATGATCATTATTATTATCATATTATCATATTAACATCACTATCGTTATTAACATTGCTACACAACACTGCTACACTACATTGCTATACTCACTGATACTCCATGCTATATACAGTCATAGACAACTATATACACTTATACTACATACTACCATACTACACTATACACTACTACACTACTAATACTACACTACTACACTACTACACTACATACTACACTACACTACTAACCATACACTACTTCATATTACACTACACTACTACACTACTACACATACACTATACACTACTACACACTACACTACTACACTACTACACTACACTACTACACACACACTACTACACTACTACACTACTACACCACTACACTACTACAGTATACACCACACACTACTTCATACTACACTACACTATACACCATACACTACTACATACTACACTACACTACTACACCACTACACTACTTCACTACTACACTACACTACTACACTACTACACCACTACACTACTACACTACTACACCACTACACTACTACACTACTACACTACACTACTACACAACACACTACTACACTACTACACTACTACACACTACACTACTACAGTACTACACCACTACACTACTTCACTACTACACTACACTACTACACCACTACACTACTACAATACTACACTACACTACTACACCACTACACTACTTCACTACTACACTACACTACTACACTACTTCACTACTACACTACACTACTACACCACTACACTACAAACACTACTACACTACACTACTACACCATACACTAACTACACTATACACTACACTACTACACCACTACACTACTACACTACTACACTACACTACTACACCACTACACTACTTCACTACTACACTACTACACTACACTACTACACTACTACACTACTACACTACTACACTACACTAAACTACACTTCTACACAACACTACTACACTACACTACACCACTACACCACTACACAACACCACTACACCACTACACAACACCACTACACTACTACACTATACCACCACACCACACTCCTACACTACTACACCACTACACCATGCTGCTATACCACACAGGTGATGACAGTTCTCAAGCGCAAGTGGAGTCAGTGGCGCAACACCTATGACCCCCGGGTGTCGGCACGCCTTCGTTCTACCTCCCACACCATGGCTCTGACCCTGGACGATTCCAGTGTCGCCGCCTCCTCCGTGGCCGCCCCGAAAAACGGCTTCACCTGCGTGTCCAGCAGAACTGCCCCAAAAATGCCCAGGTGAGTTGGACAGGTGGGGTGGCGGGGGAGTTGATGGGAGAGCACCTCATTTTTTTTAGGTTTGGTTTTCTGGATAGATTGTTAAAAAGGTAAGTGAAGGTGTTCTATAGCCTATGTGGTCGTAGAGGAGCGAGGCATCAGAGACTTCAGCTTTTCTATGGGCCAGTATATTAAGGGCGGCGCCCACCTCCTCTCTTGTTGCTTTACCTTCCCTGACCCTGAAGAGGGCAGGTACCCATTTACAGCTGGGTGAACTTGGGGGGGGGGGGGACTAAAGCAAAGCAAAGCAAAGCACGAAAACGGTCACCCATCTAACTGGTAACCATGCTTGATGCTGCTCGAGGAAAGCGAGTGCTCTGATAGACAGATAAGTTACCAAAATCATATCTTTTCTAGATGTGGTTAATGTTAGTTACTTTTGTCAGTGGTTTTGGTTATTTCTGTTTGTTTGGGAGGGGGTAGTAATATTGCACATGGGAAGATTAACCCGCACGTCAGAAAACTCACCTCTTGTTTGTTTTCTTTGCTAGTGTGTATTTAAACAAATGTTCCAACTTGCCCAAAATACTCTTCCTGAAAATGCCTGCAGTACTTCATTCTTGCCTTAAGAAGTCCAGGAAAGAATCCAGTCAGGTCATAAAGACATCCAGAAATAATCATCAATAAACAAGTGACCAATATCCTTTTGAACTCGCCAGCACAAATCTCAAGCCAAACTTTGAGATGAAAGTAGACTAGACCATGCACACAGACACACATACACACATACACACAGAGATAGATAGATAGATAGATAGATAGATAGATAGATAGTAGATAGATAGATAGATAGATAGATAGATAGACAGACAGACAGACAGACAGACAGACAGACAGACAGACAGACAGACAGGCAGCAGGCAGGCAGCAGGCAGGCAGGCAGGCAGGCAGGCAGGCAGGCAGGCAGCAGGCGGCAGGCAGGCAGGCAGGCAGGCATTCATTCATACATGCATACATACATACATACATACATACATACATACATACATACACACATACACACATACACACATACACACATACACACATAAACACACAAGCCTAGCGCGCGTACAAAACACACACATACGCACACGTGTACGCACACATGTGCATAACCACACTTGCACACACTCGTGATAAAGCTGTAGTAGTCATTGTCATCTTAAATCAGAATGTATAGGTGGTGGTAGTGGTGGTGGCAAAAACTGGCAGACGTTGTTATTGGATTTTTTGTAGTTGTTGTATCATGTCTTTTCTAGATGTACGTCTATAATGTTGGTGACATTTTGTCAGTGGTTTTGGTTGTATCAGTTCACGTGTTTTAAAATAAAAGTGGCAACGTGTACTGATTTCATTACAGTCTTCCGTTTCCCTCTTTCATCCACACCCTACATCCTCCCCACCCCCACCCCCATCCCCACCCCAACCCCACAAAACCCACTCGTTTTCCTTTTCAACCCGAACTTATATAACCAAGGCTTGATTTTCCATTTACTCAAGCCCCTGACCTATCCTATCCCCTACACCTCGTTAACTCAAGAGATTTTGAGGGTGTGTGAGGGGAGGAAAGGGGGGGGGAGAAGCAGGAGTGAAGCAGAAGAAAGTAAGAACCGCTTACGTCGCAAAGAATCAATGGAAATCTTCAAATTACCCGAGGCCTAAAAGTGCACCCAGTCTATACCCCCCACCCCCACCCCACCCCTTTTGTCCTGTTAGACTTCTCCCAGCCACCTCTAAGTCTGCCTGCTGTCCTGATTTTCACAGTAACCTTTTTTCTGTTTCTCTCTTTGTTTCTGCTGCTGTGAGCAGGACCCCACGGAACTACAGACCATGATGGGAACTCAGAAACCCAACCAGGAGATGTTCTGAGAGAGCGTGTGGAGGAGTAGGGAACGAACGTGGTGAGAGGGAGGACAAGAGACAGAAGACGAAGAGGAGGAGAAGTGGAGGAAAGAGAGAGGAGGAGGAGGAAGAAGAGGAGGAGGAGAAGAGGAGAGGAGAAGAGGAAGGAGGAGAGAAGTGAGGGAAGGAGGAGGAGGAGAGAGGAGGAGGAGAGTGAGGAGGAGGAGGTAGGAAGAGGAGGGAAGGAGAGAGAGAGGAAGGAGGAAGAGGAGGAGGTACAAGTACGAAGGAGAAAATGGCCGAGAGAAGGAAGACAGGAAGAACAGGACAGAAGAAGGGTGTGGAGACAATGCATGGCACATACGAAGCAGAAAAGGATGTTTGATTTGACAGCTGAGCAGAAATATCCCTTTTAAAAAAAAGGTTTCTTCTGTGTTTGGATGAATGAGAGGAAGCAGTATGTTTTGAGTTAAGGAGAGGAAACGGTGTGTGTGTGTGTTATGTGTGTGTGTGTGTGTGTGGTGTGTGTGTGGGTGGTGTGTGTGTGTGTATGCATGCGTGCGTGCGCGTGTGTGTTTGTGTGTGGGTATGTGAGAGAGAGAGAGTCAAACAGAGACATGGACTGACATACAGACAGACTGATACAGAGAGATACACGGAGAGACAGAGAGAGACAGACACAGACAAAGAGAAAAAAAAGCAGTCAGACGGATAGAGGCAAGAGGGCACAGGCATACAAGTAAACACAAACAGGTAGAGACAAGCACAAAAATACAGAGAAACAGGAACGAAAAAAGGAGAGACTTGCGAAATTCAACAAAAGACAGACATACAGACAGGTAGACGGACAGACAGGCAGACATACAGACAAACAGACAAGCAGTCAGACAGACAGACAGAAAACACCAACTGGCACAGTCGGAACAAGTACAAAACAGAGATGAAAATGTGTTCAAAATAAGAAAAGATAAATGCAGACATATAATATCATTATTTCAAACGTCTTTGTGTTTAAAAACATTTGAGGATGCGTCGCTTTTCAAAACACCTCCATGTAAAGATCGCTTTAACAGGAAATTAGAAATCAGCATTCCTTAGATTGAAACTTTAATTAAAGTGAGGGTGAGAGAAGAGAGAGATTGAAGTGATTCTAATTACTGAAGCAAAGAAAGGTAGATCGACACACACAGTAAAGAGAGAAATGAATGAATAAAAAAAAAAATAATAAACAGCTAATAAGACAGGAAAACATAAAGGAGCGAAAGAGATAGGGAGAGTGTGTTTCATGAGTGGGATGTGATTATCAGAAAAGAACAGAATCAAAGTGAGAGATTGAAAACAAAAATTAGGAAAAAGTAAGCAGCATTCTCTCTTCTTCTCTCTCTCTCTCTCTCTCTCTCTCTCTCTCTCTCTCTCTCTCTCTCTCTCTCTCTCTCTCTCTCTCTCTCTCGCTCTCTCGCTCTCTCGCTCTCTCCTCTTTCTCTTCTCTTCTCTGTGCGCGGTTTAGTCTGTTCTCTTTCTATAAGTACATACATTCTATTCACAGATTTTTACAAAGTCACGTACCTTTTTCCCCGCAGACAAATCCAATTTGCTCTCCCTGCTTCCCGCACCCCCCCCCCCCCCCTCTCCCCTCCTTCTGCGATCAACGTGCTAATTCTTGTAATTCACATATGAAAAGACACGAAAAATTAACAGAGAGAGAGAGAGAAGAAGAAGAAGAAGAAGGAGAGGGGCTGGAAGAAGATGTCAGAGAACTAGAAGTCAACATTCATTTTGTTCCCATGTAGATTCCTTCTCTGCAAATAAGGGGTTTGTGTTTCAAAGAATTGTTGTTCTTGTTCCAGTGTGACTTAAATCATGGCTCTCCTGATTCCTAAAATCAATCCCAAATTAATCCTGGCAGATTCAGCGAAATAAAACTGTAAGATTTCAAATAGTAATGTTGTTGCGATGATTCTGTGCCATTTTTTTTCATATCAATAACCACACTCAAATTTTAAATAAAAATTGCTGTAGACATCTGTTGCTTGGCTGAATGGCTGGTTGCTTGTTTGCTTGCATGCTTGTAAACATTCCCCGCCGTGTAACGATAAATAATGAACTTTAACAGCAGCAGCCAGGAAAACATGGAATCAGAATGGGTTATCTAACTGAAAGCCACCCCAGTCTGTTGTAACATAGCCATGTCAGTGAGAGTGTTTAGATGTAGCCTGTATTTGTTGCACGCTCTCTCGTTTGTCAGGTTAGAACAGTGGACTTTTCCAAATGAAAGCTAAGAACCTGATTGACATAGGTAAGTGAGTGTGACAGAAAGCACTCTGGTTCTTGAAAACATGAAGTCTGAAATGCAGGACATGATCTCCAAAGACATTTCCCACAGTTTATCCTTTTATCATAGCTTTTTTTTTTCTTTTCGCGTTCGTCAGTTTGTCCCTAATGATATGTGTCACTGTGCACATGTTCGGTCTAATGCCCAAGATCTACAACCTGTTGTTCAGCATAGCGCTTGGAGAATTTTTTAAAATTTTCATTTGAAAACCATCATAAGCTGAATAACTGAAAATTTACCACACAAAGTCGAATATTGATGGCAGTTGTAAACGGGAAAAGTCCCTGAGGTCGAAATGCGGCTTCCTTCAAGATGAACAAAAACTGTCCCGTACGCAAAAGATTACCTTTGGTCAGAACCTCGCAGCTCTAGCGGAGTAACGAAAAGAAAAAAAATTCAAAACTCTTCGACAATAATGTGGATTGACTCTGAGACAGCAGGTAAAAACTGGAAGTTGCTGAAGGCAGTCGCAGAGGAAGGAACGGGTAAAAAAGAGCACTGCAATTCCAACAGTCCGGAAATTACTTCTGGTAACAGAAACTGCCTCTCCTACCCTTACCTGTCCAGATAAGTGATATCATTATACCTCTCTGACCACCAGAGGCCATAATTATACCTCTCTGACCAACAGCGGCTTGCTGAAGCTCAGCTCAGCAAGGAATCATAACGGTCACCGGTACCAATTCCTAAACGGTTTGAGCTGTGAAAAATCTGAGCTTAAGGTAACGAAACTAATGTTGACATTATTGTGCCTGGTCGTTTGAGAATATTAACATTTTTGCATAAAATGTATTGTGTTATAGTGTTCTTGTCATATTTATGTTATTGTTGCTGTTTGGTGTTGCTGCTGCGTTGCTGCTGTTGTTATTGTTGCTTCTTTGTTTTTTCTGTTTAAGTCATTTTCTATCCTCTTTGTTGTACTTGAGACATTTAAATACATCCTTGATAACTAGAACCTGGGATAGAGGGGCACAACAGAAACACAAGAAATAGCATTTGTCTACAATAACAATATGATTGAACAGAAGTGCAGGATCACCTTTGGATAGTAGCATATGGCAGATACTTTTCTTTCCTTATTTTCAACGAGCAAACAGTATTGATAGCAAACTGATGGGAACTGGGATTATGCATGAATAAACAACACATTTAATAATTAAATTGATCAGCAAATAAATCCTTTCATCACAATATATCGGTAGATAAACAACCGACTTGTACTTTGATGCCAAATACAGTTAAGATTAGGAGACAACAGAACAGAGGAGGACAACAGTTTATTTTCAGAGGCTAAAAGAATGAATGCGACATTTTTTATTCAGCCC
>CM060317.1:13680274-13692774 GCA_030674155.1 Stramonita haemastoma
TAGAAAAAAATCCAAAACGGAAAGAAACGAAAACTATGACCACAAGTAAAATGTTGAGAAAGATGGCAGAAAAATACTAAGCAGAAAGAGAAGAATAATAAGGAAAAAAGAAGAAGAAAGAGGAAGAAAGAAGAACAATACAATATAAGGAAGAAGAAGAAACAGAAAAAATAGAAAAGGAAGAAAAACATGAATAAAGGAAGAACATAGAAAAGAAAGTCATAAAAGTTGAAGTGAAGAAGATAACAAAGGGATGACCATGGATAAAGCACACAAGAAGTGAAGAAAATCATGAAAGTAAAGATAAGAGCTGTCAAATGGCCACCTCAAGCTTTGACACATTCTTCAACTTCAAGGTGATTCCGGGGAAGGGGAGAGGGGGAGAAGACTGGTGGGTGTGAAATGGATTAATGACAGCATAGCGGGGAGAGACAGACAGACAGACAGACAGACAGACAGACAGAGAATCGCATGGAGGGAGGGAGGGAAAGAGAGAGAGACAGACAGAGACAGAGACAGACAGACAGACAGAGACAGAGATATAGACAGAGACAGAGAGATAGACAGAGAGAGAGGTAGAAAGAGGGAGAAAGAGAGAGAGAGACAGACAGACAGACAGAGAGACAGAGAGAGACAGAAAGAGACAGAGAGAGAGACAGAGACAGACAGACAGACAGACAGGGAATCGCATGGATGGAGAGAGGAGAGAGAGAGAGAGAGAGAGAGAGAGAGAGAGAGAGAGAGAGAGAGAGAGAGGAGAGAGAGAGAGAGAGAGAGAGAGAGAGGAGAGAGAGAGAATCGCATGGAGGAGAGAGAGAGAGAGGCGGTAACGCAAAAGAATCTATTGAGGACACTTCAGGGAAGGACAGCTGTGCGATAGAAAGATTCTTCACATATAGGGAAAGGAAGATACAGACAGAGGATTGGAATTGCTGGAAGGAGGACAAGACACAGAGACACCACACAGACACAGACATAGACAGACGCAGAGACACACTGATACGGACAGACAGATGCAGTGACAAAAGGATACAAAACAGACAGACAGACAGACAAGTCAGACAAAGGGACAGAAACATAGAGACAGAGACACAGAAAGAGAGACAGAGAGATAGACGGAGAGATAGACAGACAGAGAGAGATAGACAGAGAAACAGTCAGACAGAAGACAGACAGACAGATACAGAGAGAGAGAGAGAGAGAGAGAGAGAGAGAGAGAGAGAGAGAGAGAGAGAGAGAGAGAGAGAGAGAGAGAGAGAGAGAGAGAGAGAGATCTGCGTATTTGACAGATGTTACAAGGATAATTATGGAAGGTGTTGACAAAAATCAAGTCAGGCAGGACGGCAAAGAAAATGGAGTATCACGTTATCAAAACATCTTTTTGTTGTGTTGACGGTAATGATGGTATGATTACAATGATTGTGGTGAAGAAAATTATTACTGAGGACCATGATCCTGGTCAGGATCTTCATCATGATGTAATGACAACAATCATAAAAAGTCATGAGGACTAGAAGGAGAATGCCTTTTTGTTGGATTTTTGGAGGTGAACTCACAAACTTGATTTTTTGGGACATTTTTCGATCCAATCTGTTGATGTGGGTTTTTTTTGCAAATCCGTGAAAGATGTGTTATGAGTGTTTACACTTTTTTCATACTTGTTTTTCATTCATTCGATATGATTGGTCTGTCTGCTTTGTTTATATGTCTCTTTATCTACGATTGTAGTACACAGATCCTGATACACTTGTGTTTTTCGCGTCATCTTAAAAAAAATACTGCAAGATACTGATGTGTTAAATCCTTTTGTGTAGTTATTTCTTCGATCTTTCAGCGTATCTACTAGGCAATATTTGCTTTATGTTTTCTTCCATTTTCTAGAGTTAGTTTTGCTGGTAGCTTTGTTGGGTTCTGTTTTTCATTTCTCGGCTAAAGCTCTAAGGTTTACTGAATGGTGAGATTTTTATGCATGCGATTGTTTTTAGTTTAGTTGTTGGGGGGTTTTTGGGGGCCCACCATTAAGGTAGCTACATTCCGAGGTAAGCCATATAACTTCCTGTGGAATTTCAAAACACCATTAGCAAAAAAGGAAGATTCTAGATGCACCATTGGTTGTCCCTACACCCATCATTAAGCCTGTAGTGTAAACTACAAACGCTACAAGAGTAATGCGGTGTGTTCTGCGTTGTGGGCTGAGCTATAAACAAACATCACGAAATCAACTTTGTCACAGCTAGGTTGTTTTGTTTTGTTGTTGTTATTTTTAATTTGCATGCATCTGCTTTTGGGAAACATACAAAACAGAAACGTGTGGGCTCAACAAGTGAATGGGTAAAAAGAATATGAATAATTATTCTTCAAAGACAGGTAAAAAGACTTTAAACATACCATGAAGGGCGAAACATTATGTTAATTATGTCTTTTTTTTTAAAAAAGGAGATGTGTTAAAAAATAAAACATTAGTTATGAGAGCTCTGTAGAGATTTTGAGATTGTGAAAAACTAATGTAATTCTTTTATTGCTGTACATTTCTATCACGTTTACAGCTTGTGAGAAAGTGTCTGAACACACACACACACACACACACACACACACACACACACACACCACACACACACACACACACACACACACAGTAAGATATTATCCCTGAAAAGGTTATTGGTTAAGGCTGTGGTATTATTGGTGTTATTGATTAACAAACTGGATTTCATTTCGTAACCCTCCATCTATTGTTACTATTATTACCTGTCCATATCTCTTTATCATATTATGACGTTTCTCATTGTTTAATAAGTTCAGAGCTGACCTCCGAAAAACTACAAGTGAAATCCTTGTTTATGAAACAATACATAAAGCCTGGTATGGTGGCATTTTAGGTAAAAGGTAAAAAGGTGAAGGTGTCCCATAACCTAGGCGGTCGTAGGGGAGGAAGGCATCAGAGACCTCGACTTCTCTAGGGGCCAGCATGTTTAGGACGACGCCCATCTCCTCTCCCTCGCTGCTTTACCTTCCCTGACCCTAAAGAGGGCTGGTACCCATTTACAGCTGGGTGAACTGGGGGGGACTGTACTGAAGCCAAGGCGCGCAAACGGTCACCCATCCAACTGGTAACCACGCTCGACGCTGCTTAACTTGACTAGTGGGGGAAAGCGAGCGCTCTGACCACTGAGCTATCCCGCCCCCATGCATTTTACAAGTGTTTAAATATGTACATAATGTTCCACCTCAATACTGCATGTATGCATCTTTGTTACATGATGCACGTTGCTTTTTGGTGAAGAATGGCACTATCATCAATGTCATTGGGTTATCATTCTGCACCATGCCTGCAGTGCGTTAATGTACTCACTTTTTCTTTGTCTCTGTCTTTCTGACGGTGTGTCTGTGTATCTGTGTGTCTGTGTGTCTGTATGTATGCATGTATCATGTATGTATTATGTAAATGTGAATATATGCATGTCTGTCTGTCTGTCTGTCTGTCTGTCTGTCTGTCTGTCTGTCTGTCTGTCTGTCTGTCTGTCTGTCTCGTCTCTCTCTCTCTCTCTCTCTCTCTCTCTCTCTCTCTCTCTCTCTCTCTCTCTCTCTCTCTCTCTCTCTCTCTCTCTCTCCGCGCGCGCGCGCGGTGTGTATGTGTGTGTGTGTACTTATGTGTGTGGGGTATGTGTGTATGTGGTGGTGCGTGCGTGCGTGCGTGCGTGTGTGGCGTGCGTGCGTGCGTGGTGGTGTGTGTGTGTGCGTGCGTGCGTGTGTGCGCGTGTGTAAAAGGATGCAGCAGAAAATCTGCGTTGATTGGGTCCGCCATGTTTGACTTTAAACCTTTTCTTGCCATTGCACTGTTTGGTGTACAGCATTTAAACCACCAACACTTCCTTCATTATTATGTGTTCTGATATTCATGGCTTTATCTCACTGAATTATTTCGCTTAAAGCGAAGGTCAATGTTTGCTTATATTATTACACTGCGTTCATGTCTCGATACTCTCACATACAAAATCTTAATATGGTTGATAATATTTTGTTTTTGTTTTTTTTCACTCTCAGTCCTTGAGTTCATTTTTTATCTTTTTTCACTACCAGTATAATCGGAGATCTCAACAACTGTGTTCATCTCTCACTCTTCTCTCTCTCTCTCTTCTCTCCTGTCTCTCTTCACTGTATCTGTCTCTCTCTCTCTCTCACTGTCTCTGTCTGTCTCTCTTTTGCATAATGTGTTTTTATCATTACAGGTGCAATGTGGCTTTTGTTGTTATGATCACATAAGAATGTACGTTTTATAATATTTAGTGTTGTTGACATGTTGATCCGTTCTCATTTGTTGTCGAATTTTCAATGATAAATAAAACATTCTGACTTTGTACATCAAAGTTATGCCGTTTGTTATTACTCACTGATAAATTTGATGTCTTGTCATTATCGAGGTTATTCTTGCTTGTAGTCGCTTCAGCTTAACGTTTATTACGTTTTGCATTATTCGACTTCTTGCCCTTTCTTTTATAAAGAAGTAAATGTGCATCACATCACGTTTTTCAAATAAGCTGGTGTTTGTCTTCTTTTTATTGGTATGTTCAATAATTTTGTTTCAAAAGGTAAAGGTGACCCAAACCTATGTGGTCGTAGGGGAGTGAGGCATCAGAGACCTCAGCTTCTCTAGGAGCCAGCATGTTGAGGGCGGTGCCCATCTCCTCTCCCTTGCCGCTTTACATTTCCTGACCCTCAAGAAGGCAGGTACCCATTTACAGCTGGGTGAACTTGGGGGGGGGGGGGACTGTACTGAAGCCAAGGCGCGCAAACGGTCACCCATCCATCTGGTAACCACGCTCGACGCTGCTTAACTTTTGACTTCAGGAAAGCGAGTGCATTGACCTCTGAGCTATCCACTTAGCGATGTCCAATGGATGATAACAAAAACTCAAATCAGTAACAGCACAGCATGGGGAATAACAACAAGCCGAAATTTGGCTGCCTTTTTCTTGTTGTTGTGTTGTTCTTGTTGTATTGACTTTGCTTCGTGGTTGATTTTTATGAACTGTTTTTGGTGTTAATTCAACTCATAAAGCCAAAACAGTTTAGTCGAGAACGTGTGTGTATGTGTGTGTTTTTTTGCGTGTGCGAGCGTGTGTGTGTGTGTGTGTATGTGTGCGGGCAGCGCGCGCGTGCGTGTGTATTGTGTGTGTGTGTGTGTGTGTGTGTGTGTGTGTGTGTGTGTGTGTGTGTGTGGTTGTGGTATGTGCTATTTTTATTTCGTAGTTTCTCTTCTTTGTTTTCTTTTCTATTTTTGGTCATTGCTCAATGACCTATGTTTTGACAGAAGGACTACTGAATCACCCCCCAAGGACGATACTATCGGGTTTTTCATTGAAAAAGATTCTCCCTCTGGAATATTTGGGGGTGGAATTCCTCTTTTTATCGCTCTCTTTCTTGTTGCATAATTACTGCATCATCATCATCATCTCGTTTTCATGATTACTTTCTGTCATGGTTTACGTGCTTACAGTTCTTTTTTAATCAAGTTTTGAACCTTTTCTATTTTCTAAAGTTTATGATTTTCATCTATTTTGTGTCTTTGTGGCCACTAGAATGTGAATATTGGGGAAGGCACAGGATGTCCATTCTGAATTGCTCTACGGCAGTGTGCTCTATTTGTATGCTTTTTGAATAATTAGCCGATATCTCTGGCTCTCGGTGTACTAGCTTTCCTTTCAGATGCTGTGTTGTTCTTTGGACATGATAAACCAAACAAAATCTCAGCGTCTTGAATACAATCAAACAATTATAATTATGTTGTCGTTGGGTGTTCCCCGACTAAACATCCCGAAAGTTAACCAGAATAATTATGTACTCTGTTTCTTCTTCTGTCTGTGTCTGTCTGTCTGTCTGCTGCTGCTGCTGCCTCTCTCTCTCCTCTCTCTCTCTCTCTCTCTCTCTCTCTCTCTCTCTTATCATATATGGAAATCACTGCAGGATGAATTGATACCATTTCCAACTTGTTAATGTGTCAGCATGTGTGTTCTAAGACAAGGTTGTGGTGAAAAGGGACAAAATGAATCATTTCTACGAAAAAGTCTGAAACAGTTGGATCTTTTTTTTTTTTTTGGAAGATGTTTGCACTCTTATACCACTTTGAATCACAGCAGATTTCTCTTCGTGAAATTCCAGGTGCTCTCCCCAGGGAGAACGCGTCGCCACAAGAGCAGCGCCACCCATTGTGTGTAGTGAACACTCCAATAACTATGGCCTTAGCGATTGGCTCAGCTCTCGCCAATACTGATTCTAACATTAGTTGAGCTGGGAGTATTGTGGTTTTTTGTCGGTGTTTAAAATGTTGTGTGTGTTTTTGTGGTTTTTACATCATCCAGCCTGTTCAACTGTGGCGATATTTGGACAATTAGAAATAAAATTGCAAGGGATCAGAAAGTTCCGTTTAGTTGAAAGTGATGAATTTGTGGACAGTTTTTTTTGTGTGTTGTATAAATTGGTTAAAATGTCAAACAAATTTAATCCTGTATACGGTTGTATGTCATTTTGGTACCATCATCTCAGTGGCTTTGAAATGACAAATTAATGATTGATGACGACGATGATGATGACGACAACAACGACATAAACAATAACGATAAGGAAGACGGCTATATGATGATAATAATGTTGAACGATGACATTGACAAAGAGAATGACGACAATGATAATAATGGACACTGAATAATGTGACAAATGACGATGACAACAATGATGACTATGACGATGATGATCATAATGTAGAAAATGTACGATGAGATTTGGTACTGATGTTGAATTTAGCTATGTTGTCTGTACAATTGATGGAGCAAAGCATTTTTTCTCTCTCGCCCTTTCCTGCTCATTTCTTTTTCTGTTTTCAATCTGTCCTTCTTCCACGTTATTCTCCCTGTCTACAATCAGTAGCTAAACCTTCTCTGACTCAAATGCTACTCAGTTGATCTGAGAATAATAATAAAGATCTTTTCAATGTTTCAGCTTTTGACTGCTGTTTTGTGTGCTGGAGAGGAGAGAGAGAGAGGAGAGAGAGAGAGAGAGAGAGAGAGGAGAGAGAGAGAGAGGAGAGAGAGAGAGAGAGAGAGAGAGAGATGAGAGTGAGAGGAGTGTGTGTGTGTGTGTGTGTGTGTGTGTGTGTGTGTGTGTGTGTTTTATATCGAGGATAATGAGATAAGCATTCTTGTGCTTTTTTTCATCCAGCCCCCGTTTGTATGCAGTTTTGTAAATGTCATCTGTTCCCACTGGCACACAATGACCTACTCTTACGAAGAGCGGAACAGGATTTTACGTATGCGCAAGATGTTCTGCGTGCATTCACACACGGGGCCTCGGTTTATAGTCTCCTCCGAAGGACTTTGGGGGAGTGTGAAGTCAGCACTGATGTTAACTCCAGGAGAAAAATCTCCTCGAACGGGAATCGAACCCGGGTCGTCAAATTGCGAACGCAATGTTCTGACCACTAGGCTATCCCGTCCCCTGTCCTGTGGGCTATCCTGTGTGTGAGCTGTCTCTCTCTCTCTCTCTCTCTCTCTCTCTCTCTCTCTCTCTCTCTCTCCTCTCTCTCTCTCTCTCTCTCTCTCTCTCTCTCTCTTATGAGACTATTTCCTCTTCACTGCTGACAGACAGTCTATGTGCAACAGAATCCATATCAGCAATGTCTGTAACACACTTAGCGCCTCACAGTTTCTGCGTTTATCACAATACGCCATACAGTCGAAAAGAAAGTGAACTTCATCTTCTGTGGCATTTCGGCATGAAGGGCATATATTATCGTTAATCTTCATTTAAAAACCAATACTTACAATTTTTAAGGCCACTGACTCTTAGCCGAAATCTACTGAGGCTGATCTTGTACCATTAGTTGGTTATAAAAGACAGTATCTTTCTGTTTGACAGACACTTTTGAAGGAACTGTACGACATATATTTATGCAAGAGAGAGAGAGAGAGAGAGAGAGAGAGAGAGAGAGAGAGGAGAGAGAGAGAGAGAGAGAGAGAGAGAGAGAGAGAGAGAGAGAGAGAGGAGCAAACTTTTAGCAACATTGATCTCAGCAGATTTTTAACAAGACGTGATATACCTACTTTATCTTTCTTAAAAGCAACATAGAGCTGCCTATCTATGACAAGGTCAATAAAATGAATGACGTCAAAGAAACAGAAGGCTTCACCCAACCCCACACTGAAATAAGGATTCTTTTCAGGCTGTCAAATGTGTCTTTAAGCTATGAAGGGTTATCACTCACACACGTTGCTAAGGAAAGAGAGGTCACAAGTGCAGTCTTGAAAGCCAATACTATGTTTACCGTCTGTGTTTGCATGTCGCCGAGTTAAACGGGCATAAAACTTGACTTTGTCTTGTCTTCTCTCTCTCTCTCTCTCTCTCTCTCTCTCTCTCTCTCTCTCTCTCTCTCTCTCTCTCTCTCTCTCTCTCAGCACGCACGGCACGCGCACGCGCGCGCGGAAAACTTAAGCTTTATTTTAGTGGTACACACCAACAACCTTTCAACCTCTATGACTAAAGACAAATAACATTCCCAGACATACTCTACAAATATGCGATGATGGGAATGGCCATATATATCCCCGAGGGGGAAAAACGCAGAATTATCATTATCCCAGGACATGTGCGGACTTTTCTCACGGAGTCTGATATTTTACATAACCAGGGTCTTTTCCACACACGTTCTTCTGTCCTCCATCCCACCCACACAGACACTGGTACGTGGGCACATAATCAGCCAGTATATGGATACCCACATTCCCTATCACTCCCGTTTGCTGGCAGGAAGGGAAACAGTTAACGTGGTCGGTATTATGTAAGTCATGTGGGAAACTTTAGTAGGCATTCCTATTTTGTTGTCAGAAGTCCAAGTGATTTCGTCCTACCAAGCAAGAAAAATAAATGAATAAGTGAATGAATGCATAATATGGTTATAGGCATATTTATTTATTCTTTTGTATCGAAGATAATGGAATAAGCAATCATGTGCTTTTTTTCATCCAGTCCCCATGTGTATGCAGCTCTGTAAATCTTATCTGTTCCCCACCAGCACATTTGGCCTACTCGTACGAAAGGCGAAACACGATTTAACGTGTGCGCAAGATGTTCTACGGCGTTCACACATGAGGCCTCGGTTTACAGTCTCATCCGAAAGATTTTTTGGGAGAGTGGAGTCAGCACTGATGTTAAATCCAAGGGAAAAATCCCCTCGAACGGGAATCGAACTGGGTCATCAAATTGCGAGCGCAATGTTCTGACCACTAGGCTATCCCGTCCCCCATATGACAACTTCAACACTCGTACACGTGACCACAGCACTGGGGGAAAAAGTTAGGCCTACTGTAACGACAGGCAGGAACGATGAAAGGAATAGCAGGGTGTTGGAAATGATACGAGCTATAGATATGTATTCACATATGCACGCACACACACGCGCGTACGCGCGCATGCACACATACACGCGTGTGCGCGCGCGCACTCACACACACACAGAACATCTTGCGCATACGTTAAATCCTGTTCCGCTTTTCGTAAGAGTAGGCCATTGTGTGCGGTGGGAACAGATGATGACGTTAATGCCATACAATATATTGGATCGGTGGTCGAGAGGTTACCCACCTAAATAGAAAGCGAGAGATCGCTCCTAATCCCCCTGCCCCCACCATTCCCCTGAATCCACTAGACCTGTAGAGGTGGTGTGAGTGCTAGTCTTTCAGAAGAGATGGAAAACAAGCAAAATCCAGTATGCAACATGCGCTAACCACAGCATCTTGCGCACACGTTAAATCCTGTTCCGCTTTTCGTAAGAGTAGGCCATCGTGTGCCGGTGGGAACAGATGACATTTACAAAACTGATACACACGGGGACTGGATGTAAAAAAGCACATGAGTGCTTATTCTTCATTATCCATTATCCTCGATATAAAGAGTAAATATAAAAATAAATATAAACAAAAGACCCAACAACAAAAGAATTGTCCCTGACAAATTCTGTAGAGAAAGTCGTTCGCATTGGGAAACAAATAAACGCGCAGATTGGGGAAAAAGGAGGAGGGGGTAGTTCAAATCAAGTAAAGTTTTTATATCCTGATGTTACATTGAATAAACATTGGTTTGCTTTTTTTCATCAAGCCATCTATCGAAGGAAAAAAAAAGAAAAAAAACATTTCACCAACATTATTTAACTAACATGATTTCAACAGCCCTAAAAAAATAATAAATGGCCGATAGATAAAACAAGCCAAAAAAACCCCTAACAACACAAAAAAACAACCTCAAAAGTCACACACACTACACATACACGCGTGCGCACGCGATCGCCCACACGAGCTGGTACGCGCATGCACACATTTAAAGTTTTAAAAAATCATAAAGTGTCAAACAAATTGCATCAGTTACAATATCATCAATACCATTGTTTCAGAGGTTTTTTTTAAATTCATGAAATGTCAATCAAACAAATTATATAGAGTTGCATTGTATTGTACTGTATCGTATTCTCTCCGGGGAAAATCTCGCTGCATTCCCAAGGGAGCAATAAAATACAGATGAGGAGTGCAGGGGGGGGGGATGCATGCTCTTGTAGCAACTCGCTCACTCCTTTGGGGATCCACGCCCAATATATTACAATACAGTGCATTACAATATAATACAACACAACACAAAACATATTATACAACACATTGCAATGCAACGCAACACAATACGACGCAACACAATAAATACAATCCGATACAAGATGATACAATACAAATCAATACAATACGACCCAATACCACACAACATAATACCATACAATGCAATACAATCCAATATCGGTGGATCGGTGGTCTAGGAGGTAATGCGCCTTGCCTAGAAAGTGAAAAGTCCGGGTCGGAGTGTGCGGTGGTTCAAATCCCGTTTGGGCCCAAAACTTTACCCCCATCCATTAGACCATGAGTGGTTGTCTGGGTGCTAGTCTTTCGGATGAGACGATAGAACCGAGGTCGCGTGTGTTACACATCATTATTTAGCACACGTAAAAGAACCACGGCAACAAGGGGGTTGACCCTGGCAAAATTCTGTAGAAAAAAGCCACTCTGATAGGGAAACAAATACAGTTGCAGACAGGAAAATAAGTAATGGGTAGGCGCTCCACTTGTGGCGACGCGCTCTCCTGGGGAGAGCAGCCCAAATTTCACGCAGAGAAATCTGCTGTGACATAAAGTGGTATAAACAAATAAAAATAAATATGATACAATCCAATCCAATCCAACACAATGCAATGCAACACCCTTACACCACAACGTAATACTGGACAAGAGAATATAAAACAGTACTGTCGGTATCAATACTATCCCAACTTTTTTGGAAATTCTGTGCTAGGAATTCCCTCTTTTCTATCCCTCTCTTTTTTTCCGTCTCGTTTTGTTTCGTTTTGTTGTCACAAGTGCAGCGCCACTCATTATTTTTTCCTGTCTGCAACTGTATTTGCTTCCCTAAAATAGAGGCTTTTTCTCTACAGAATTTTGATATTTTCGCTCTTATGACAGACAACAAAAGTTGCTGTCTGAGCGTTTGACAAAAAAGAAGACGAAGAAAGAAGCACAACACAATAAAATACAAACTGTGCGACTGTTGCGCGTGTCAGCTTTGATACACGCGAATTGCTCAGACAGGAAGACAACTATGCATACTCTCATGTGCACTCACATGCTCGCCGAACACATAGACAATCTCCTAATCGAGCAAAAATGTATGTTGGCATTAATTTATTGATAAGGCAATAAACCGAGACTCACTTATAAAAAGAAAAAGAAAAACAACAAGAGACTGAGACCCGTGTGCGAACCCACGCAGAATATCACTTGTTAAAACCCGTCCTGCTTTTCAAAAGAGTAGGTCATTGTGCTGGTGAGATTGGATGACAAAATGGCATACACACGGGGCTAGATGTACAAAAAAGCACATGAGTATTCCATTATCCCCAAATAAAAGCATAAATGATCAAATAGACAACACTACACGTGCATTGTTTGTGTGTGCGCGCGCGCACACACACACACACCACACACACACACACACACACACACACACACACACACACACAACACACACACACACAACACAACTTAAGCTTAAAGTTCAGTAAGATCCATCAGTCTGACCTCGAAGTCTTTAGCACTTGGCCGTTATTAATTTTAATCAAGGAAAGTAGGACATACTTGCACTGATGGTAATAGGGTGGTTGCATCGATGATGATGAGATGATGATGATGATAAGTTGTGTGACCAAGGTAGGTAGTCCACATTTGCAATAATGATGATGATAGGGTTGTGTGGCCCAAGTGAAGTGTGCCAAACTGCATTGATAATCATTATCACGTTATCAGGGGGGGGGGGGTGACTAAGGGAAAGTAGGCATGCATGTGTTGATGATGATGATGATGATGATGATGATGTGAATGTTTGTAATGATTATGATGACAGGGTGTGTGACCAAAAAA
>CM060317.1:13700274-13732774 GCA_030674155.1 Stramonita haemastoma
GCAGGAACGCTGAACATCTATTATCTTTATCTATCTATCTATCTATCTATCTATCTATCTATCTATCTATCTATCTATCTATCTATCTATCTATCTATCCATCCCTTAGTCTGGTAACCGTGGGGGCACCCCTGAAGACTTGACAACCAGTTTCCTCCATTCCTCTCTCTGTTCTGCGGGGGATAACTTTGTTCAATAGCAATGGAAGACATGTTTTGAATTTGCTGTGAAGAAAATTTTCCTTTTTCCGTATTATTACACATATATTGTTTCAGAGATATATGCCAATTTGCAGCCAACAGATAGACTTACATGTGAAACATTTGTGACAGTTTTGTGGCATTTTATGGCAGAAAGGGCCAAAAATTCGCATTGAAAAGGGTACGTAGCTTAAAATTTCCATTAAAAGTAAAGCCAAGTGATGCTGTTTTGCTATTTTTAGTGTCAGGACTTCTTGCTGTGGCTGGTGACATCGAAGCAACCCAGGGCCAGTCTCTCCTAGTGCACACGGCACGTGCAACACAAACGAACCAGATGTAAACAGCGATGCATTCACGGAACTACTGGAAGCCATCCGTAAACAAGATGGGACGCTTTGACTCTATTGAGCAAAAAATGTCAACAATTCAGGTTGGCATCGATACAATCAAGGGAGATGTGGCGCAGGTCAAATCAAAATGTGTGGACATAGAAAAAAGGTTGTGGCAATATTGAAGTGGAACAAGAAGCACTGGCAGCATCAGCCAGGATGAATCAACAGAACATTGACCATCTGTTTGACTGCAATGACAGGCTGAAGCAAGAAGCAAAAAAAGCTGATGAAAGAATGACAAGCATGGAGGAAACGATTGGAAATCTCCAGTCAGAAGTCAATCGTTTAAGGAGTTTTCCAGAAGAGACAATTTGAGACTGTTTGGCGTGCCGCACAAAAGGTCAGCTTCTGATTATGAAGACTTCAACACGTGTGCAGAACTGGTGACAAGCACCCTCAACAGTGTGGAAGGAACCAAGAAATGGAAACCTGAGGACATTCTCGTGCTCACAGAATCGGCCAGAGCAGGGAAGGCAGACCACGACCAGTGATAGTCAAGTTTAATAAGTGGAGTGACAAAATGGCAATCCTTTCAAATCGACCCTACAGAGAAGAACTGAGCAAAAGGGGAGTCCGGGTGGCAAATGACTTGACCAAAGCTACAAGCAAGGGCTGTAGCAGCTGCAAAGAGTGAGGGAAAGTTTGCGTACTTTAAACAGGGCAAAATGATTGTAGAGCCCAGAAGACCTGACCCAAGAACATACGCAGAGGTGGTTGAAGGAAATGGACAGAGGGCACGCGTGGAAATTAGTCCAGCTGGAAGTGAAAGCAGGAATAGGAGCAAACATGACGTCACCACCCGAAGGAGAGGAACATGGCCAGCTCCCAGGAATGAACAAACAGGGAATTATCAAGGTCACCGGGGGTACCAGGAATGGGATAACTCCAGCAGAACCTCAAGCCAGCATGGGTCACCTGCCCTGCCAGACATCAGGAGTGGGAGGCACTCTCCTGCACGTGCTGATCACCGTCAATCAGCGAATGGACGAGGACAAAGACAACCGGACACGTACAATCTGAGGGACCCCAGGGCTCAAGGGAGAGGTCCCGGCCCTCAAAGGAATCAGAGAAGCTCTCGGCCACGTCGCTCAGAACGCAACAGTAAACCTAGGACAGGCTGGGTCATTCATCTGGCGTATCAGTTCTTACGTTTAATGTGGAAGGCCTTGCTGGTAAAATCCATGATAGTTCTTTTATGCATTATCTTTCTTTCTTTGACATGGCATGCTTGACAGAAACTTTTGTTTATCATTCTTTTGATTTAACTGGGTTATTCCCAGAGCATATCATATTGGTGTCACCAGCAAGGAAATTTCTGTCCAAGGAAGACTGTCTGGAGGGGTGATTTTGCTCATTAAACGTAACTTGTATGAAGGATATATGAAGCAGGTAGAGATAAGCTGTGCAAACACAATTGCTGTAATGATTGATAAGTCCTTTTTTAGCACAGACAAAAATGTCCTGTTCACAGCATGTTATGTTGTGCCAGAGAATGGCCCTTTGTACGACATATGGTAGCCAAAAATGGCATTGAGATATTAGAGGACAACATTACCAATCAGTTAGGTAACGAAGATGTGTACTTTATGATCTGTGGAGATCTAAATGCCCGCACAGCTTCCCATCAGGCTAAATTAGAAAATATGCCAGTCTTTTCTCATGATGATGATGATGACAACGATTTAGAAGTAAGGGGATTGTTTGACAGATGTTCTAAGGACATAACAGTTAACAGTTTTGGTCGTTCATTGCTTGATTTATGTTTCATGCTGGATTGCATTATTCTGAATGGTGTTTGTGAGGGGGATATGAATGGGGATTTTACATTTATAAGTCCAAATGGTTCTAGTGTAATTGACTATTTTATTGTGTCTCAAAATTTGTTTTCTCAAAGAAACATTGTTATGAAGATCATGGATCGTTTAGACTCTTGGCACCTACCTGTGGAATTGCATTTGAAAAACATAGGTAGAAGTTCTGAAACTATAGGCTTAAGTGATATGAAAGAGACTCGGGTGGTATGGTCAGATGAGTTTGCCCAAGTATACAGGGATGAAATAACCTCATTAGAATTTAAGGAGATGGTTCAAGAAGCCAGTAATGCATTAGTCGAAAATATTGATGAATCAGTAGATATAATGACAAAGGCACTACTTGGAGCAGCAGAATGTCTTGTAAAAACTGTCGGGGGCAAGAGGAAAAAAACAAATGGCTGGTTTGACCATGAATGCATTGAAAAGAAACATCAGGTTAAAAGGCTCCTGAGAGAGTTTAGAAGGACAAATAGACCTGAAGTGAAAGATGCATTTGTACAAAGCAAGAAGGAATATAAAAAGATGCTTAATCAAAAAAAGTATGATTTTGACCAGAATAGACTGGCAAAACTGAAAGAAAATGTTAGGGACTCCAAGACCTTTTGGAAGACTATTCGTTCTGTTTATTGTAAACGAACAATTTGTAACTCAATTTCTAATGACCAGTGGCATGAGCATTTCCGTAGTGTGTTTCAAGACTTTGAGAATAGCATACAGGACCAGGAACCAGTGGAAGATGAAACTGTCAGAACAGATGAGGTTGTGCAAGACCCATTCCTCGATGAACCTATCTCTAAACAACAAGTAATAGCAGCACTAAACAGATTGAAAGGGGGAAGGAGTCCAGGTCCAGATAGAATTACAGGAGAGATGCTTAAAAATGTGGATGATACCGTAATTGCCTATTTTGTGCAGTTGTTCAATAAGCTTTTTGATGAGGTCTATTTCCAAAGGAGTGGTCTAAATCCATATTTGTACCAATATATAAAAAGGGAGCAAGTAGTATACCTGACAACTATCGGGAGTTTTCTACATGTATATGATAAGTATAATGCATTGAATAAGACTTTCTGAATGGGTTGAAATCAATGAAAAAATCATAGAAAAAGCAAGCAGGCTTTACACAGGGATATAGCACAGTTGATCATATTTTTACTCTCTATGGGCTTGGCAGAAATATTTACAGAAGCATGCTAAATTGTATGTTGCATTCATAGATTTCGAAAAGCGTTCGATTCTGTAGATAGGAACGTACTATGGTTTATACTTCAGAAATCAGGAATTGAGGGGAAAATGTACAGGGCCATAAAGGGTATTTATTCATCTGTTACTGCGTGTGTACGGAATAGATGTTCTTACACAGATTACTTTGACTGTCCCAGAGGTGTTAAACAAGTTTGTTTGTTAAGTCCATTAATGTTTTCAATTTTTATAAACGAGCTAGCCATAGAAGTAGCACACTCAGGAAAACATGGAATACAAATCATCCCAGGTGCAGTTGAATTATTCCTGTTACTTTTGAAGATGACGTCATTCTTTTGTCCAGCACACCTAAAGGACTGCAAAATCAACTGAACAAATTAAAAGCAGAAGCAGATCGTCTTTGTCTCACAGTAAATTCAGAAAAAAACAATGGTTATGGTATTTAGGATGGGAGGCCACTTGGGAGTGAGAGAAAAATGGACTTATGGGAACCAAAAACTTAAAGTAACAAATAACTACAAGTACCTTGGAGTAACATTTTCAACAAAATTGTGTCACTAGCTCTATGTTTGATATGATGTGCCAAAAAGCCAAAAATGGAGTTATGCAAATTATCAAATCAATGAGACGATTAGCTTCTGCTGATTGTGCTCTATTTGGAAACTTTTTGATGCTCAAATCGAACCTGCCCTGACGTATGCAGCAGAAGTATGGGGTTTGGAAGATACTACCCAGTTGAAAAAGTGCACACTTTCGCAATGAAAAAGTTTTTATGCATCCCATTATATGCATCAAATACACTTATATATGGCGAAACGGGTAGACATCCATTGTACATTAGAACCATAACGAAATGCGTTAAATACTGGTTAAAACTTATCAAGCTGCCTATGTCCAGAATAAACAGACAAGCATACGAGATGTTACTTATACAACACAATAATGGTAAAGTAAACTGGGTAACTAAAGTAAAAGATCTTTGACGATAAATGGATTTAGTATTGTTTGGCTATGCCAGGGGTGGGTTATGAAGAAATGTTTGTTAGAGAATTGAAAGATAACTTATTTCATGTTTCCATCAAAACTGGCACGAAAAGTTAATGTCGAGTGAAAAATACCATTGGTTATAGCTCATTTAAAGATGCGTTTGGTGCAGAACAATATTGATATCGTTAACTAATAAGAGGCTTCGAAGCAATTTACTGAAATTTCGGCTGAGATTATGTGGTCTATTGAACTGTAGACAGTGGTATATTACAGAGGAGACAGACAACAATCCATGTCCAGCATGTGGAGAAGAAGAAGAATTGCACTTTTTGTTTACATGTCGAACTTACCAAGAAATTCGCCAAAAAGTTACTTTTTTGACAAACCCAACCAACAGGTCCGCTCGTTGTGTACAAAAAGTGTTAACTTCAGATAATATGTCCGAGATGATATCTTTAGCAATATATGTAACACAGGCTCTAGAAAAACGCAAGCAGACTATGAACCAAACAGATTCTATAAGTAATAACTAAAAATATTTGTTGACATTTGTCTGGATTTCGAGTTGTTATTCATGTCTTCTTTTCTGTCCATCCATTATTAACATGACATTTATAATAAGCCCCCTTTGACTGATGGGCTTGTAGCTTTTGTCAAATAAAATTCGTTCATTCATTCGTTCATCATTAATTATTCATTCATTCTCTCTGTTCTGCCTTTCTCAAAATTTGGTTGAGTTCTAGGCCTGTCCATTCGCTAATGTTGTCCTCCCATCTCTTCCTTGGTCTGCTTCTTTTTCTTCCTCCCTGGACAGTGTGCATTTTGCAAGTCCTTTCGATCTTGTGACATGCCCTACTATTTAAGTTTACGTTTCTTTACGATTGATAGAAGATTTTCGTAGGGCCCAATGGTTTGCTGGATTCTGTTATGCATGTCTTCGTTGCTTATGTGGTCTCTGTAGGAAATGCCAAGGAGTCTCCGGAAGCATCTCATCTCTACTGCCTGTACTCTTCTCTCCAAATCAGCAGTCAGGGTCCACGATTCACAAGCATACAGGAATGTAGATATGACAAGGGAGCGCATTAGTCTGATCTTGGAGTTGAGTAAGATATTTTTATCTTTCCAGATGGTGTTCAGTTTTGACAGTGCTGTTATTGTCTGTGCAATCCTGCATACTACCTCTGGCTTGGACCCCTTGTCTGATACAACGGCTCCCAAGTACTTAAGCTTTAAACCGTTTCCAGCTTCTGATCATTGACTGATATCAATGCTAATGCCCTTGACGTTATCAGTCAACAGTTTGGTCTTCTCTGCACTGATTTCCATGCCATAAGTTTTAGAGGCCTTGTTCAGGTGTTCTGTTAGGCTGGCAAGGTCTTGCTCTGATCCCGCTAGTCCGTCAATGTCATCTGTGAACCGGAGGTTTATGATCTTTCTGCCACCATTGCTGACTGATCCTTTATCGTGTTCCAGTGCATCAGCCATGATTCTCTCAAGAAAGATGTTGAAAAGAGTGGGTGAGAGTAGACAGCCTTGCCTTACTCCAACTGTTGTTCGAAACTACTCTCCAATGTTGCTATTGTAGTACACTGCACTGGCGGCCTTGTTGTACAGCTCTTTGATGACTCTGATCAGGTTTGCATTGATGCTGTACAAATTCATGTTGCCCACAAAGCTGCATGCCACACCCTGTCAAATGCCTTCTTAAAATCAATAAATACGTGGTAGAGGTCTTGTTGGTGTTGAAGGTAAGCTAACAGAGTATTCTGAGGTTGAATATCTGTTCAGTTGTGCTTCGCCCTGCTCAAAAACCTGCTTGTTCCTCAGCAATGGCCTCTGCTTGTGGCTTCAGTCTGTTCAGTATAATCTTCAACATGACCTTGCTTGGGTGGCATATGAGGTTGATTGTGCGGTAATTCTGGCACTGCTGGAGATTTCCTTTCTTGGGGAGGGTGATAAGTGACTGTGTCCATGGTGTTGGCCCTTTTCCTGTCTGCTAGACCTTGTTGCAGATTTTTAATAAGACATTGATCATGGCTTCCCCTCCAGCTTGAACCAACTCCACTAGAATGTTGTCAGCCCCCGCTGACTTCCCCTTTTTCAGTGATCTGACTGCTGTTTCCAGTTCTTCTCGGAGGATAGGGTGGCTGTCTGTATATGTACTTGTGGGGACATTGAGGACTTCTGGTCTCCTGTGGTGTCCTAGTTATACTGGTCGGAGCAGTATTTTGTCCATCTGTTCAGAATATCCTGGTCATCAGTGAGGCACTTCCGATTTTTGTCTTCGATTGTTGAGCTTCTTCCCGTTTTGTGCCAGTTAGGTCTTTCACCAGTTGATATGCTTTTTGCTGTTGTTTTCTTGATGTTTTCTTTGATGCTCGGGCACTGTTTACTAATCCATTTCTCTTTAGCTTCTGTCATGGACTTCCTGACTCTTTTGCTGATTGCCCTATATTGCTCTGCTCTTTCTTTTGTTTCATTTTTTCTTTTTCTTCACATCTCTATTTTATCACAAAGTTGTAGAATGTTGGTCGAGACCCAAGTTTTTTGACTGGTCGATGTTTGCCAAGGAGTTCGCTTGCTGTTTCAGTCACTGCTGTGCTGAAACCATCCATCAAGGAATCTATATCTGTATCATCTGAGCTCTATCAGAGTGAGTGCTGCAAACTTTCCACCTATCCTTGCCTGAAAAATGTCTGTTACCTCTGGATCCTTCAGCTTCTCCAGGTCAAACTTGATCCTGATGTTGTTCTGCTTGTGAATTTTTTTAGACGAGTCGGAATGTCATCATTACAAGATCATGGTCACTCCCTATGTCCACTACTGGAAAGCTTCGTGTCTGTGCAATGTTTACGCTGGACCTAAATCGTCTCTTTACCATGATGTAATCTATTTGGTTGTGGTGTTCACCATTTGGGCAATGCCATGTCCATCTTCTGGATTTTTTATGTGGGCCAAGAGTATTCACTAGCAGGAGATTGTTATTACTGGCGAACTCCAGGAGTCTCAAGCCTCTTTCCTTTGTTGTAGTATGGTCCACAAATGCCGTCCCAGTTTTGTGGGCATCTATTCCAATCTTGACATTCCAGTCACCTTGTACAACAAGGATGTCTTTCTTGGGAATTTGATTTAGAACCCCTTGTTGTTGGTCTAGAATTCTTCTATTTCTTCACTGTGCTGTCTGATGTAGGGGCGTATACCTGTACTACTGTGTTATTGAAGGGGGTTGCTCTCAAGCGGATGGTAATAAGTCTGCTAGACACTGGCTGACAGCTTATGACCGTGTTCACTATGTCCTTGTGAGTGAGGAACATAAAGCCTACAACGCTGAACACAAAGCCTACAACTGTTACGGCATTGGAGAATTTCATACACAACCACTTGTTCACAGGCCTGTCAGTATGAGCTTTTCCAGACATGGAATCTCACTCTTAGCTTTTCTCTACCAACACCAGCAACAATGGGCTTTTCCAGACATCAGATCTCACTTTAGCATCTCTCTACAACACCAGCACAATGGCTTTTCAGACATCGGATCTCACCTTTAGCTTCCTCTACCAACACCACAACAATGGCTTTTCCAGACATCGATCTCACTTTTAGCATCTCTCTACCACACCAGCAGCAATGGGCTTTTCCAGACATCGGATCTCACCTTTAGCTTCCCTCTACCAACACCAGTAACAATGGGCTTTTCCAGACATCGGATCTCACTTTAGCATCTCTCTCCAACACCATAACAATGGGCTTTTCCCGAATCGGATCTCACTTTTAGCATCTCTCTACCAACACCAGCAGCAATGGGCTTTTCCAGTCCAGCAAGGTTTTATTCTTTCTCCCCACCTTTTCAACATAAATACACAGCATACGATGAGAGATGCAGATACACAATGTAGGAGATTTTCAATAGGAGAAAGGAATTTCACCAACATAATATACACTGACGACACGCCCTTTTATCCAGAGATATCACAACCATGAAGAGAATTCTAATTCACTGACGACACGCCCTTTTATCCAGAGATATCACAACCATGAAGAGAATTCTAATTCACTGACACGCCCTTTTATCCAGAGATATCACAACTGTGAAGAGAATTCTAATTCAAGTAGCTGCTGCAGGAAACAAGGCAGGACTGAACCTGAATGCCAAAAAACCAAAATCGTGTACATAGAAGGATCAGCTAACCAGCTACAGCAGAGCATAGGAATAAATAAAATCAGAGCTGGAAAACCTGCACAACTTCAAGGACGTGATCTCTGTCAAAACCAACTCGGGATCTTGCAGCAAGGATTTCAACTCAAGACTAGGCATGGCCTAGCAAAACACGGTCCAGTTGAACAACACATGAAAAGTCAGAGGCATACAAGCAAGCTTAAAGGTAAGAATTTTACACTGCTCCATGTATAGAGATGTAAAGCCTTGACTGTGGAGAAAGATGATGAACATAATAATGACAAATGCAGCAAAAATAGGGATCTACAAGTGAAACTGACAGACAAAAAGAACCAGTGGCAGCGTGTTTAAAAAATCAGCTGTCCATGAGCCATTGCTCCCCCCTTCCTCCCTTTTCATATTCTGGCAGACTAGAACATGCAGCCTCCCATTCCTGGCATCCTTTTCTGACAACACTGCCCCCTCCTCCCCCAAACCCCAGGAAAAAATATTTGACCACTGTTGTCAGCTTGTACCAAGGTATCTACCCGTCTTTGTGTCCGCATGAGGGGTCAGGATTAAGAAACAAGGTTAGTGTTAGTGTTAGCAATAACAGTTAGCATGCATTGGGGTAGGGGCTGTTGGTTGGTCAGTCTGTCTGTCTGAATGCATGTGGACACAACAGCAGGAAAACACAATGGCACGTAGCTGCAGACACAGTGGTATGGAGCATTATTTAAATCAAAATTTATCAATCCTACCAGCTAAGGCTGCATTTGGATTTTTGGAGACAACTTTCAGTTCTACTATCTGCAGAGTGGTTTTCTTCCCATGTCTTTTTTTTTTTAATAGTTTTGGTCAATTTTGAGAAATTATTAACCCAAAATAGAAAATAAATGAAGTCCCGAATAAACATGAAATAATGATGCTCTTTCCACAAGCCCTCCCCTTCTTTTTTGTATTTCTAGAACCTAATAGTGCTAAATACGGATCAGAGGATAATATTCCTCCCACTGTCTGCCTTGGTGACACACCTATTTGCAATATGCATTTTGCTGATGACACTGACCTCCTTAGAAGCATTAAGAATGAACTCCAAGAACTATGCAAGCTAGAAGAATGAGCTAAGACTTATAGTGTTATAATTATGCAAGCTAGAAGAATGTCTTAGCACATATGGTATTACCTGCAATCTAGACGAATGAGCCAACGCATATGGTATTATATGCAAGAAAGAATGAGGTAGCGCTTATGGTATTATATGCAAGAAAGAATGAACGAACACTTATGGTAAGGAGATCAGTGCAAAGATGAGCAAGGTAGATAGCACCAGTGACGTTTCATTTAGCATTATCATGAGTGGTCTGCAACCCGAAGAAATTAACTCATTCAATTATTTTGGCTCAACACTGACCAAAGATGGCCCCTCTCTAGCTGAACTAAAGTCAGACAAGCCCATGCAACTCCGGCCATGGCAGAACTGGCCAGGATTCAGAAAAGCCAGTGGACCAGTCTCCAGAAAACTTAAATTGTTTTCAGCACTCATCTTATCCATACTGCTGTACGAATGTGAAAACTGGACCTTAACTGCAAAAATGGGGAAAGAAGATAAAATCCTTTGAAAAAAATATAACCCAAAAAGCTTGTTTGTTTGGTTGAAATCTTCTCTCCTTCACTTTACGCTATTAGATGTGTCTGGAAAAAGTAATGGCATGTCCTTTCCAGCTCCTTTTGTGGGCTGTACAGCTTAGCTTGCAGGGTTATCTCTGTTGGCCACACCATATTCCTCAGGTTGCTGTGCAGTTTGCATCTTTGAAGGATGCATTCACCAGTCTGGTTTTCTTTACCACAAGCACACATGGGAGAAGAAACAAGTTTCAGCTTTGTAGACATGTAGTGATTCAGCCTATTGTACCCAGTGCAGAGTCTTAAAAATGATGACCTGTTCTCTTTTGAGATAGTGGTAGTCGTCCCTCTCTACTCTGGATCAGGCCATTAATTTGATGATTGTTTCTGATGATTGTTTTTCATAATCCTGTCTTGTAGCTCTCTTGCCAAGACTTTTGTGTGAAGGACCCTTGAAGTAGAGACACAGTGACAGCCAGCCTTGACACTGCTGTGTTTGCTGCATAAAAAATGGAGACAAACCAATGTGGGGAAATCCCTCATGCCCCTCCAACAACCATCTTTGTCAAGGAACTGATGATGACGAACCCAACATACCCTGCCTCATCTTCCTGAACACCTTCTCCTTGAACACCTCTCCTATTAAATCCTCATCTCATAAAATGAACCTATCCTATACATTCCTCAGTCTGGCGACCTTTGGGGGCACCCTTGAAGACTGGACAACCAGTTTCCTCCATTCCTCTCTCTGTTCTGCCTTTCTCAAAATTTTGTTGAGTTCAAAGCCTGTCCATTTGCTGATGTCCTCCCATCTCTTCCTTGGTCTGCCTCTTTTTCTTCCTTTCTTGGACAGTGCCTTGCAGTATTGGTTTTGCAAGTCCTTTTGATCTTGTTACATGCCAATACCATTTAAGTTTACACTTCTTTAAGATTGTTAGGTTTTTGTAGGGCCCAATGGTTTTGCTGGATTCTGTTATGCCTGTCTTTGTTACTTATGTAGTCTTTGTAAGAGATGCCAAGGAGTCTCTGGGAGCACCTGACAGAACTGACAGAATGAGTTAAGGTGAACAAAAGCAGGCTGAAATGGGGATACCTGCCATTCTGTTTCAGGTATTATAAAAGTACCTCAAAGTTAAAAAAAAAAAAAAGTATTTCTCTGTTAGCTCTCTTTAGCCGCTTTTCTATTCAATTACAAGACATGTTTTTTGTCTGTTCTCTCTTTAAGTTCCTTTTGCAGGTGGGCTGTGAGGAACCACCTTTTCTTTCCTTGCTTTACACACCTCTCTTCATAGGTAAAAAGTCCCCAACAACAACAAAACCTCTTTCCCCTCTGCTACCTCCCTCTTTTAAGCCAGTCTAAAATATGTCCTGATTTGTGAGTTGCTTCATTTACCAGTTGGGTGAGAGAATGGTTTGACAGTGAAATTAATTCATTTGTGGACACATGCCTGTGACTGATTTGAAGGCAAGCGCTTTGATTTGTTTGCATTACAAGATTTAGCCCTATATAAATTCCATGTATTATTATTGTTATTGTTATTGTTGTTGTTGTTGTTGTCGTCGTCGTCGTCGTCATCGTCATCATCATCATTATTATTATTATTATTATTATTATTATTATTATTATAACGAGTTCTTTCAGCCACTTGTGCCTAACTAACGTTCAGAGCAAAAACTGCCCTTGTGTGGAGTGACCTGTGCATTCTAAGGTGGTTTGACATCTGAACACATTTGTCTTGGTCTGCTGTTGCTCTAGTGTGTGCTGAGGCATGCACTCAAAGTGGACTTGCAAAAATGTATATAAGCAGTTGATAGCTCCGTTTTTTTTTCATGAGTGATGTTGACAATGTAACGCTTGTTTGTGTCAAGTGTTCAGTTTTTGTGCCACACCCTCATGCTTCGTGTTATGCATGATTCATATGCCATGTCATACAATAGTATTATAGCCCTACCGACCATATACCAAGGCTGTCACCTCGTTCAGTTTCAGTGGCTCCAGTAACTTTTAAGTTCAGGTTCAAAACCAACATCTCCTAATACTTTCAAATATCTAACACCATCCATTTGAAAAATGACAATACCCGAATTATTTCGTTTCTCAAAGGTTAATAAACCAGGCTGTGCTGAGGACGCCAGCCATTCCATTTAAATCATTATCCCCAGATTCCCCCCCCCCCCCCCCAAAAAAAAAAAAACACATAAAAAAGGTAACATGTACAAAAATATACATAAGTGCCACACTGGCAAATACCACTGCAGAATGGACATCCTGCGCCTATCTCAAACAAAAAATTGACCAGCAAAATGTCATATAATGAAAGATTTGCTTAAAAAAAAAAGGCAGGAGAGTGGACTGGGAAGGCAAAAAATAGCAAGAGAAAGGATAGAAAGGTAAGGAGAAAGACAAGAGTGAGATAGATAAGTGGAAGTTTCTTGCACAGAATTTCCAGAAAGTGGGGTGCTATTTCTACTGATTCACCTTGCAAGTCGTGTTACGTTCCACAAAGTATTGGAGGTTTTGTACAAGTATACACCACTCCTGTTTCATGTCACTGTTTTCCCCAGGTTTTGCACGATTCACCTTGCAAGTTATATTCCACAAAGTACCGGAGATTTTGCACTACGATGTGTTGGTAGTATTCTTGGTGACTGCAAGCATCCACATCACTGACAAAGCATCCTCCTGGAGCACTGTGGTGTCCTTGAAGCCTGGTGATGTCCTCCTCCTTCTGGAGATAAAAAGAAACATTCTAAGGGCTCTGGTTTGCTTACATAGAGTTTTAAGCAACTTTCCATAGTTAAACTTTGTCAACAAGTCATCCTAGCAAGTAGCAAGACAACAAAGATGAAGCGGGGTGTGTGTGTGTGTGTGTGTGTGTGTGTGTGTGTGTGTGTGTGTGTGTGTGTGTGTGTGTGTGTGTGTGAACTGTGACTTGTGGTGTGGTGTGATGTGTGTGTGGTGGTGTGTGAGTGAGTGTGTGTGTGTGTGTGTGTGTGTGTGTGTGTGTGTGTGTGTGTGTGTGTGTGTGTGTGTGTGTGTGTGTGTGTGTGTGTGTGGTGGTGCGTGCGTGGTGCGTGCGTGCGTGCGTTTGTGTGTGTGTGTGTGTGTGTTTATCTTTTTCTTTTATTCTTTTCTATCGATGATGATGGAATAAGCACTTGTGTGCCGTTTTAATCCAGTCCCCGTGTGTATGTAGTTTTATATATCTGTCACCTGTTCTTACCTGCACAAAATGGCCTACTTTTTTGAAAATCTAACAGGATTTAACATATGGGCAAGATGTCCTGCATGTGTTTGCACACAGGGCCTCGGTTTATAGTCTCATCCGAAGGACTTTTGGGGATAGGGGAGTCTGCACTGATGTTAACTCCAGGGGAAAAAACCTCTCAAACGGGAATCAATTGTGAGGCAATGTTGTGACCACTAGGATGTGTGTATATGTGTGTGTGTGTGTGTGTGTGGTGTGTGTGTGTGTGTGTGTGTGTGTGTGTGTGTGAGTGAGTGTGAGTGTGTGAGTGTGTGTGTGTGTGTGTGTGTGTGTGTGTGTGTGTGTGTGTGTGTGTGTGTGTGTACAGACAGAGAACAGTAAATAAAACTATACCTGTTAAAAAAAAAAAAACTATACCTGTTCAGTCCCTTGTGACTTGTCCACAGCAGATTCTTGGGCACTAGATTCTGGCTCCACAGCTCCTGAAAGCAGTAAGCAGCTTCATTAAGCTCAAAGACTACAACAGTTTGATTCAAACACTTTTAAATGTTTACATGTACATCGGTGAATTAACATTACTTTTAAGGCATTGTCTTCTAACATTCAAAATTTCAAATTATACATATGAATTTTTTTTAATCTCATTTTAATCAAATATCTGTATTCTCAATTTGATTGTCTAAATTGAATGCAGTAAATTGCTTTTTTTTGTTGCTTTGTCACTCTAAAAATGGAGACAAAAATCCTCATCTGCACAAAACAAAATCCCCTCACTTTAAATCCTTTTATTTACAACTCATTTGACGGAATTCTAATAAGCTATGGATAGGGTAGCACACTGATGGTGTAATGTGAGACACTGGCCTATTATCTGAGACAAGTGTTATTTTGATCTTTCTGCTGATTGGTTAACCTGACAATGTACACTTGACATCACCTACCAAATAAAGCAATCTCCATTTTCATTTGCAAAGTATACAGAAAATGCAAATGATGACAGACTGGTATGAACACAGAGATAAATGCTGCATCATAGAGAAAGATCAATGACAAACATCTATCTACCTGATCATGTTCTGCACACTGACATGGGGATATGCTGGATGGCGCTGTTCCTTGGCATGTGACTCCAGTCCAGTGATTCCTGTAAGCATGTAAGCATTCATCAGAAACTGGAAAAATATTGAAGGCTTTTTTGCTGAAATATCACAATGTTTTCAAGACATGGTTACATGCTTTGTCATTTGCTTTATTTGCTAGAATATTAAGATTTTTTTTTTCTTATCCCTTTGAAGCATATTAAATTCAAAATTATTCTTTAAAAATATTGCTGCAATTCATCATCAAGTTCATTGATTGAAATATCAAAATAATTTAATGCTTTGATCTTATAACAAAATAAATTATTGTCTCTTCAAAAACATCATCACAGTTTCATATTTTGCTTCATTAGGTCGAATACCTAAAAGGGTCGATTTCATTTTGTTTTTAATTTCATTGATTGAAATATCAAAATGATTCAATGTTATGATTTTATAAAATGCATTAATGACTCTTCAAAACTATCACCGTTTCATTTTTTATTCATTAATTCAAATACCTAAATGAATCACTTTCACTTCTTTGAAACTTGATAAGTTCACAGTTATTCTTTATAGATGTTTTCATATTTATATCACCCCACTTTCTTTTTCATCTGACGTATTACCTCTGCCTAGTGTGATCATTCCACTCCTCCACCAAGATGTTCATGATGGCTTTTGTTCCATCAGGACGCCCATTCCTTGTCACTTGATTCCGTTCACCCTCACAGTTCCTGAAAAGTAATAACTAATGATAAGCTACACTGAAAATGTCTTTGCTTACTTGGCTTACACATTACATTCATCTGATCATTTCATTTTGAAACACAACGAATTAAGAATGTAATTTACGGATCTTTTAGTCTTTACAGCCCTTGTAAAAGTTCACTGTTACTTGCTTAGATATCAAAACGACTTGACAACATTTTCAAAGACTAAATCCACAAGGATTACCGCAAAAAATGTCACAATCTATCTTCAGCTCCTCCATTGCAAGCTTTTTCTCCCCAGAACCAGCTTACCAATGTACCCGAAAACAATCGAAAATGCAAACAAAAAACATTGTTTTTAGCTGAACATTTAGATAGAAACAATGACATGATAAAATCAAAGGCAAACATTCACAGTCATACACAGAGGAGTATTACCAATTATCCTTCACTTTCTTTGGTGACCAATGCTTGAGGCAAGGCCTGATGATGATAGACTTAACAACTTCGAAGTTAAAACTAACATGAAGTAAAATGCACCAAAATAAGTTTATAAAAACACCTGTACTTGCAAGTCAAAATTAGCATATAACAAAATGTATCATAATAAAGATAAATGAAACGTATACAAATAACTAACAAAGGCAAAAACAAATTCCACAGAAAACATTTTTTTTAAGTCATTATGAACCAGAACTTTTTTTAAAACATGAAAAAAGCACACACTAACTATAAGTATGCATAAGTATACCTCTGTAAAGACAGGATGCAGCTTGAGATGACTGTTCCATGGCATTTGTTTCCAGTACTAAAGATCCTGAAAGCAGTAAATTATTATCAGTCACACTGAAAATGGTAAAAGTTTTAAGAGCACAAACCATACAATCACATGGTCACAATACTTTCAAACTGATGAATTTTACACCTTACCAAAATCCTCCCCCCAAAAGATAGTGGAATAAATTCTGATAAATCACAAAAAGACAATGTCTCCTTACATACAAAAGGAATCTCTGATATGCAACCTTATTTTACCAATATTAATCATTCAACAAACACTTGTGAACACAATTGCAGATCATGTGACCAAGATCTCAAAACCAAAAATGAACCTGAGAAAAGAATATCCTACTTTTCAGACTGCATATTATTCCATTCAAATCATTTGAGTAACAGAGGATTCCTTTTCTTACCTGTTCTTGGTTCCACTTCATGCTGGTGGGTATGCTGTCAGTGTCGTGTACTCTTTGATAGTAGTTTCTCTGTTAACAAACTGATTGTTCTGCATTGCATTAAACATTTTCAAAATAAAATACTTGCCCCCCTCTCCAGAAAAAAAGACAAAAATGGCAAAAGCAGACAGAAACGGCAGACAAAAAACAAATACCGGTGGAAAACAAACAGAAAAGTGCAGATAACAGACAGAAACTGGCAGATAACAGACAGACAGAAATGGCAGATAACAGACAGAAATGGCAGATAACAGACGACAGAAGTGGCAGATAACAGACAGACAGAAATGGCAGATAACAGACAGACAGAACTGGCAGATGACAGACAGACAGAACTGGCAGATAACAGACAGAACTGGCAGATAACAGACAGAAATGGCAGATACAGACAGAAAGAAATGGCATAAATGGACAGAGATGGCAGATAACAGGCAGACAGAAATGGCACATACCAGACACAAATAGAAGATAACAGACAGACAGAAATGGCAGAAAACAGACAGACAGAAATGCAAACAATCCCGCAATGACACAAAAATCAAAGAGAGAAATGGGATAAAAATATAAAAAACTAAAAACTACAGTATTTAAATAAGTTACAGATATGCACAAAGATCAGACAAGACAGAAAGGTTTGCTTTTTTTTTTAATGGATTAATCTTTACCTTACGTCTGAAGTGATGAAGAAGGCTTCTGATGGTGCTGGGCCTGTCTGAAACTGTCCAAACATCATCATTCAGAAAAACACATACATAATAAGCTGCTGGTCCTGCTTTCAAACCAGAAATGTCAGTACTGCTGTGAAATGCTGAATACAGACCAGCCTGGAAAACAATAAAACTGTTGCCTGCTGTAATGCTCATGTCCCACTGAAGAACCATCTTGGCCAAGGGACTGATGATGATGATGATGATGATGATGATGATGATGATGATGATGATGATGAGGGAGACCATCTTGGCCAACAGACTGGTGATGTTGATGTGATTATGATGACAATGATAATTATGTCCTTCAGTCTCCTGCAAGAACCTTTCTTGGGGTTTTTCTTTGTTTGTTTGTTTGTTTTTTTTTGGGGGGGAGTTTATTCTTTGGGGAGTTTTGCAATTGGTTTACCTGGTTTGGGTTTTAGATGGGGGTGGAGGGTTGTTCTTTTAGTTTCAGCTTTTTTTTCTGAGCATGTCTTTAAGGGATTTTTTCCTTTTATTGGTTTGGAATTTTTGGTTTGGTTTTGTTTTAGGTTTCTTGTTTCATTTTTATTTTATTATTTTGAGTTCAGTCTGTTTAATGTTTTGTTGTTTTTAAACATCATTTTAATGGGTAATTTTTTTAATTTGGTTTTTTTAGTTCATCTCACAGGTTTATGGCTCATAATCTGCCAAGCACCAGTACAGCTGTTCTCACATCACTCAGTTCAAACTTACCACACAACGACTGTAACCAGGCAAATCCCACTGTACTCAAAGCCTGAAGCTGACCTGGAGCTTTGTTTACATACAGGACCAGAACACAGCCACCAGTCTTTGCAGTACTTGTCATTCGCCCCACCCCGCCACATTCAATTTTCCATTTTAGGTCTCTGGCGTTTTTTGTTTGTTTCCTTTGCTTTGTTTTGTTTGATCCTGTTTCGAAGTGGTTTTGTTTAGAGTCTTGCACGAGTGCTCCATTTGTTTTGTTTTTAAATTTTCAGGTTCAAAATGGCTTTTGTTTAGAGTCTTGCACGAGTCGTTAGGTTGGTCTTTTGTTTAGAGTCTTGCACGAGTGCTCCATTTGTTTTGTTTTTAATTTCAGGTCTGTTTCTCCTTTTTAATTCATCGTTTGGTTTATTTCCCTTTTTTTTATTTATACCATTTTCATTTTTGTTTCCCATTTTTATTTACACCATTTTCATTTTTGTTTTGTCTGTCTTTTGCAATACACTGCCTGGCAATGCACGCCATTCATTATATCTTAATTTACTTATTTTTGTTTAGACTCAACTCACAAACATCAAAAAAATGTCACCTCTGCTGTAGCTTAGCATTGAAAAACCTGAAAATTTGCAATCTTATGTATTAATTGTACAAGCATTGGATTAAAAGTATCACAATTCAACAGTCCAAGACCAGCATACCTTCTGGTCCCAGACACCAAGTCAGGAAGCCCTTCAAGTCTTTGCTTAAGTACTTTTGTTTTCTCAAACCGTCATACCTCAACAGAGATCCTAAGATAGAAATACATACAGTAAAGATGTCCTGAACTCTACAGGACTGTAGTGCCGACACCTTCATCCTAGTGTCCTTGGTGACAAGGTCCATCACAGCCAGCCAGTGTCTGTTAACAGATAAACATGTGTCACTAACATGGCACTGTTAAAGCAGAGAGAGAGAGAGAGAGGGAGAGAAAAGACACAGAAGGAGAGAAGAGAGAGAGAGAGAGAAGAGGAGAGAGAGAGAGAGAGAGAGAGGAGAGAGGGAGAGGGAAGAGAAGAGAGAGAGAGAGAGAGAGAGAGAGGAGAGAGAGAGAGAGAGGAGAGAGAGAGAGAGAGAGAGAGGAAGAGAGAGTGTATTAGTTTTTCATGTAAAAAGATGGGACATATTTTTTGCAGGTAATTTACCTTTGCATCTTAAGTAATAAACCCTCTTTTTTGGACTGATGAATTACCATAAAAACTTGTATATCAAAAATATGCACACGGGCTTATAGATCACACTTCCTATTTCTCCTACAATGGGTCAAAGAAAACAGTGGCCATGGTATTCTGTGTGCATCCTGCACCATGTTGAATAGAATAATGGGTGTGATCTTTTGCCTACATATTGTAGCACAACAATTATGGCTCTGTTGGAAGTGAGCTGCTTAACAAGTCAAATAGATGCTCTTATTTTCTAACACCAAGTTCTAGCACATTTTGTCATTCTTTTCATACTTTTACTCATGCTCAAATTGCACTTATCTTGAACCCATTAACCCCCTCCCCATCACAACTGAAGAACCAGCCTGGGCTGCTGGCATGGATAACATGAACTTTACAGAGTGCTTTATTTGTCACCTGAAATGGGATGGGTTTGGGCAAGAAAAATGTTAAGGGAGGGGGGTTCTCCCATTACTTTGTAGTTTAAATTAACATTTTGGCAGCCCCAAACTATGAATAATTAATTTGATCCCAAATGATCTTAATTCAGAACAGATGACAAAAACTATGAAATGCATCACACTGGTGTCCTATTTAGTCACCTCTACAATCAGAATGCGGCGACTTTAAAATAGCTTATTTCAATATGGCTTTGAATTTGGCTGGCACCTATAGCAAAATCTCACCATGGTATTGAACCTCAAACTCGGATTATCTCGCTGAGAAATCTTTATTTTCCTAGTACTAAGTAAGGAAATGTAACTCAACAAAAGTTAAAGTACACGTTTAAAAAAAAAAAAAGTCTGAAGCTGAAACCTGAAGCTCGTAAATGCTTAGTGTCAGGACAAACCAAAATTCAATGCTTACATCCGCTGTCATTGTGACTGGTGTGAAATTTTCAAATTCTATACCGTGAAAAATGGAAACTGAAAGAATTACCTTGTGATAGTACGTGTGCATGTTATTCCATCTGAGTAACTTAAAAACTGGAGACAATATAGCCTAACCACCAAAATTCACAAATTACTTGTTTATCTGGCATCAAACCCCAACATAGAACGCATGCTCACCTGCTAAGAGCGCGCCATATTACTTGTCGAAGAGGGATAACTCCGTGTGTCTTCTCGTTACTCGGATTAATCAACAACGGGTAGGGTCTATCGCCGTTTGCCCAAAGTTTTAAACCATTTTTTCTGCTAAAAATTAATAATCTGTGTTTACCTTCAATGTTGCAACAAAATGTGAGCCCAGCAGGGTTGGGGTTTTTTTTTTGTTTTTTGTTTTGCTTTGGTTTGTTTGTTATTGTTGTTGTTTTTTGTTTTTTGTGGGGGGGTTGTTTGCTGTCGTTTTTTTTTGTTGTTGTTTATGGGGGGGGGGGGGGGGGGGTGTTGTTGTTGTTGTTGTTTTTTGGGGGGTTGCCTTCCACCCTAACAAGTAAAGGTGGACAAAAAGGGAGTAGGACGTAGGTAGATATAGTTAATGGAAAGGGGGAGGATAATGAACAAGCACTCGTGTCCTTTTTTTTTTTTTTTTTACATCCTGTCCCTGCTCGTATCAGTAATAAGATCAAGACATAAAAAAACTATAACTAAACAACAGCAAGAATAATATATACTTAAAACAAGAGACAACAACAACAGTAGCAAGCAACAGACAAGCATATGTCCCAGATTTTTTTTTAATGATTAAAATTTTTAATAAATTGCGTAATTATTGTAAATGGTTTTGAAGGACAGTTGGAGTAAGGCAGGGTTGTCTACTCACACACACACACACACACACACACACACATCTTTTTTTTCGAGGATAATGAATAAACACCCTGTGCTTTTTTACATTCAGTCCCAGAGAGAGAGTACACAGTACATTCCAAACCAGGTAATATTGGTGAAGTTTTCAATTGACAGACACTATCATCACTAGCACTCTCTGTGATTGTAATTGTACAGATAAAGATCATACTGTAATTATGATAGATATGTTTATTACAGGAAGGTAGGTCCACAGCATAGGGCCTAAGTCTAGTAAACTAGGTTTGAACAAGTCTATTCATGGGAATGAGATACTTGGCTTTTCCGTATTTCTGGAATGATTCATTGGGAACTGTCTTTTAAGGATGTGGGGACATCTCCTGCCATTATCTTGAACATCATGATGCCTTTGTTATATTTTAGGCTTTGGCATAGGGGAAGAGTATAAGACTGAGTATAATCCACTTCTAGAAAGGTTGTTTTCTTCAAAAGGACCAGTTTACGAGCATGTCTATACAGACTTGATAACAGTTTCATAGACTGATAGTATTTGCACTGGCAGAATCCCATAGGATTGAAGCATAATCTATTGAGGATTGTACATAAGCTTGAAAGAATAATTTCCTTGAATGGAAGTCAAGAAAGTATTCAATTTTAGTCAACTGGTATACTTTTTGGGACAAGTATTTGCATAGATGAGATATGTGGTGGAACCAGCTGAGATTTTCATCAATTGTTACTCCTAGAACTTTGTGGTGAGAGGTTTGTTTGATTACTTCTTTTCTTATGTGGATTGGAAACAGTTTATGAGATAAATTTTGTCCCTATTGTCTGGTGGTGATAAGCATGCATTTAGTTATTTGGGGTGTGAATAAACATGTGGTCAGTTCTGTCCATTTGACAAGATCACCAGGACTTTTTTGTAATAATTATGGTTGCAAGATAGTCAATGTCATTATGGCTCGTATGTATGGTTGTGTCATCAGCAAATAGTTCACATTTGGATTAGATATGTAGAGAAAGGTTATTCATATACATAATGAAGAGATTGTCCTAGTGTGGATCCCTGTGGTACTCCATAATGAGTGGGGTTTTAGTTTAGATGTGGATGTAGATATTGAGACACACTGTTGCCTGTTTGTAAGATAGGAATCAAGTAGTCCTAGCGTATTTGTAGAACTATTATATAGGTCTAGCTTTTTAAGTTTGTGGTCAGTTGTATCAAATGCTTTTTTGAAATCTACAAATAATACTCCACAAAATTTATTGTCATCTATGTTGATAACCAATTGTCCACAAGACTAGTAGGTGTTGTATGACAAGAGTGATTTTGTTTAAATCCAGACTGGTTAAGGTGAAGTAAGTTGTTGATATCTATATGACGAACTATAGGTTAATTCATTTTTCCAGGGGTTTTGAAAAGATAGGTATAATAGAAATTGGCCTGTAGTTTGAAGATCTGAAGTATCACCAGACTTGTAGATGGAAATCACTTTGTACATTTGAAGGCATTGGGGAAATAGTTGTTATCAAGGCAGACTATATATACATACATACATACATACGTGTGTGTGTGTGTGTGTGTGTGTGTGTGTGTGTGTTGGAGGTGTCTGTGGTAACTGGAGTTGATAGTTTTAGTATTTTGCTCTGTTCCATCAAGACCACGCGTTCTTGATTGTTTGAGGTGAGTCAGATAGTTTAGACCTCGGAAACAGACATGAATGGTATGTGAAGTTTTCAAGGAATATGCTTTTCTTGGCATGCATTGTTTTAATTCATTGTGGTCATTATACTCTGTGTTATTGTTGCAAATTATGTTAGAAGAAACAAAAGAAATAACATTGATGAAGTGATTGTTAAGTTTTTCAGTAGAAATGTCTTTGATTACATTTGATTTGGAAGAATTGATTGCTTTTTATTTGATTTATTGCTTGCCTTTGAATTTTGTTTGAAAGACAGTAAGTCTTGGATTTTTTTTCAAGCCTTTTTGCGAGTTTATGGCATTCTTAACTTTTTTGACTCCTCATAATATGTCTTCTTTTAGAAAATCTCTAAGATGACATGCTTCCTCTAGTTCCTTTGTGAGCCAAGGCATTTGGGGACATGTTTGATCCTAATGGTTTTTAGTGGAGCATGTTATTATAGATTTTAGTAATCGTTTTCATCCAAAACTCAGTGGCTAAGCCTGGATTATAATGTTGAACATTTAAGAGAGCATGGAGTCACATAATTCTAGGCACCGCTGTTCCTACCCTTACTTTTAGTGCCTGCTCAGAGTTCATGACCTGCTGCTATCAGTGGGGAGTTATAAATATCCCAGCAGGAAAAGGAGGGCTGTATTGCAACTAATGCAAGCAGGGCTGTGAGTGGGGGATCTGACTTCCTGTACAAAATAACTACGGACATTTCATGCCTACAGGAAAAAAGCTGTAAGCCCCGTCATTAGAGAGATGATAAAAAGCTGATTGTTATGATACCAAACACATACAAGTTCAGTATCTATGTCTATCTGCTGTGGCAGATTAAACTAAACTGATTAATCTACAAATAAACTCCATGTAAAATTCATCATTTTCCAAAAGCTGTGTCTTGGAACAGTCACATAAACTAGAACAAAAACAGCCAGGGCCATGCACTACAGGCTATACGCATGCATGCTGCCTACCTTTCTTGCTCTACACTTTAATCCTGGTGGCTGCACACACATGCTAAGTACTCCACTGTAAACAATCTATCAGCCTGCTGACTGCCGCTGGGCCAGTGGCCGGCGCAAAGTTAGTGTCTGTTTCACAGAACTGTTTATACAGCTGTTCTTTCACAGCTGCTGAGTTTTTCAAGCAATGTGTCATGGGTTCATAAAAAAAAACATACCAAATATTTTCATGGCATCCATCTATCAGCTGTTGCAAGTTAACTTTTCTACAAGAAGTGGTTGGTATTTTTTTTATACCATGTGAGCAAAATATTCTTTGTGTCAGCACATAACATGTCACCTCAGCTTAAAAGCTCATCTGACAGATTTTCAGGGGAGTGGAGTTGGCAATAAATGTTCACTGCAGTGAAAAAGAATCCCTACAGCAAGACACCTCAGTAAAGACTAGAGTCTGTACACTCAGTACTTATAATCAAATCACAACAATAAGTCATCACAGCAACTAGGTCATCCGATCCCCTTTCACAGGAAAATTTCATGTAAATATTGCAACATCAAAGACTCAGTTTTACATATTCATCTTTTAGGGGGCTGGAGTGATCATACACGATACACTATTTTCATTTGTAAATTTGCCTCGAGTTTTTCCAAAATAGGTCAGACTTTCTGGGCAGCACTCAATCTATACAGGAGGCCAACTTTCAATTTCTTTAAAAACAACAGAGGTTTGGGATAAAAATCAGTGTAAAGGGCCAGATTGTGGTAAAACTGTAAGGATAAGTCTTAAACAAATTCAACAGGCAAGAAAAGAGACAGAGGTGGATTGTAAGAAGAGAGTGTGAATTTAGATAAAAGCATTACCAATGAATAGCAAGGAACAGTATTTAGACATTTCAAATTACTTTTATTCAACTCACTCTTCACACGACAATTTCAATGCACTCAATTTTCACTTGCACTCTTAACAATCCTTTAGTTTATCCTTGATCATGAAGCAAAAAATAAAACCAAAACCATATCAACATTAAAAAACAAACAAAAAAATCAACATTTTCTTTTATGTATAAAAAAGGTAATTCCATGTCTTCTCTTAGGAAAATAAATAGAAAACCCACTATCTACATTTTAACATGCACATAAAAGTTCAGGGCTAGTGAGCACTCATAAAAACCAACTTGAAAATAACTCAATGTACCATCTGAAAATAAAATTTTGACTTTGACTTATTATTTTACGACCAGCCTGAAAATAGCATACTATATGCATTTCTATCATGAGACTGTTTAACATAGACATCCCATATGGTTTGGAGTACAGAATAAATCAGAGGTGAGGCATTCACCCTCCCCAAGCTAAGATTAAGCAGCATTGAGAGTGGTTGCCTCATGGATTGGTGACCATTTGTATGCCTTGGCTTCAGTACCATCCCCCAGTTTATCCAGCTGTAAATGGGTACCTGCCCTCTTTACAGACAAGGAAGGTAAAGTGGCAAGGGAGAGGAGACAGGAGCCACCCTCAAGATGCTAGCAACAAGAGAAGCTGATGTCTTTATCACCTCACTCCCCAACAACCGCATAGGTTAGGGGAACACCTTTACCTGTGTATTATTTCTAATTCAGAATTGGTTTCAGCATGGGTGTGATAGTGCAAACTGCCACATTGTTCTCATCAACGTTCGTGTTCAAAATGAACAAACTACATCAATATAACAGAACAGATATCTTATTTGTAATCTCACACTTCAAACTACACAGCATTAATACTCAGACAGCAGAAAATGAAGTCTCAGTGAACAAACTAGGATAATTAATGTAGAATAAAATCTAATATACATACAATAAATAAGCATATGATAATCCACCACCTGAAAACAACTTGCATATCTGTGAGTCATATAACCATAGCCATGCACTCATGGCCCATCTGCATGTGTCATCCACATTAGAACAGATTGATTAATTCTGTGAGCCATATCAGCCACATGCTATCCTGGCCCCATGTGGATGGCATGAGAGTATAGACCACCGAAACATGATTACAGTGCTACGGTGGGAGGATGAGAATATAGACTGTGCTAAGAAAAGATGTGAAAGGTGGGGGAGAAGGGGAAGGGGGGCAAAACGTGCACAGAAAAAAATTCTACGGTAAAATGCTTTCAAAATACAACAAAAACAGAATGCAGAAAACATGATTTCTGTTTCAATGCTCTTGTTTCTTCTGCCACATTACCATAACTGCTTTTGTCTTGCTGTGCTTCATCATGTGAAAATATCCGAAGATGAAACAGGAATGCACAATGTACCCTTTCTCTGGCAAAGTGACCCGGCCCCTGGTTTCAACTGGCTCTTCCTATTTCAGGAAAACTCAAGACATCTTTTGCAGATTTCTTTCACTGTACTGTAAGAAGGGAAGTAATCAGCAAAGAACAGTTTCTTTCCTTTAAACCCTCTTGCATTCAGATTCTCTGAACACAAACTGCCTCTAGATTTCACATTCCATCACGAAATCAGGTCAGGCGCACATGCTTGCTTACCTTTCTTCCTTCTTAGTACATACCAGCAGCTATAATTACTTCCATACTCACAGCAGGCTCTGTGCCTCTGGCCTGATAGAGCTTCAGCGATCAGGTAGTGATCAGTGAAGGTCACTGCATGATGTAAAACTACTGTGTGTAAATTCTGGCAAATCCTGGTTCGGGATTCAGGGGGGAATGATTAATCCCGGCAAATCCCAGTTCGGGACTAAGAGGGTTAAGCTGTTCAGTGCCAAAAACTGTTGTTGTTGTTTTTATTCATTTCTTCGCTTTTTTAAATTTGTTTTGATTCAATACTTTTATCAAGCAAAAAAAAAATGACCAGACTTAAGGCCTGTGTCTTTTCTTTTTAAATGCACAGAAAGATCAGTCTGTTAAATGTGTTATGTACACACATTAAAAAAAAAACCCCACTAATTACAGACAAAAGTCATGAAAACAATCTCCCAACACGTATCAGCCAATAATGCATAATTACACATTGCAATCAACAAAACAAAGGGGAAAAAAAGAAAACAAAATTTAACAACAAACACTGGTCAGACCTTTAGCCTTCCTACACACAATGGAGGGAAGCTGTTGAATTCAGATATCAGTTTTTTTCTCTGTCCATACTGTTTTCTCGTCCATGACAGAGCTCATCAATCACAGTGGTTCCTCTTCACATCAAAGTCAATCAACAACCCACAACTGCTGGACACCGGTTTTCAGTGAATCCTTACAGGTCAGCATATCTTCTCTCCTCAGATCCGGTCTGCCGATGCTGCCTGAAAAGAAAAGATAGTTCAAACAATTACCAAAAGTGTTTCTTTGCTTCATATAACCAGGGGAGGGGGGGGGGAACATACAGGTTACACAGATAAGTTAATGAGGCAAAAACGTTGCTGAGAGCATGATGTTCTTACAAAAACTGAAGAGTACCAATTTCTTTTTCAAACGCTCAGACAGCAACTACCGTTTTCTGTCATATTAGCAAAAATGCATTGTGCTGCTGTTAAGCCCCTGACAAGTCAGGCCCAGCTCATCTGACTTCAAATGATATCAAATGAATGCTACTTGCAATAATGCAAAAGCACAAATACAGTATCTGTTTTTCATTATTCAATCAAAAGACACTACTCTGAACTATTAATGTTCAAATGCATTGACAATTTATCAATTCATTAAAACAGATTTACAGGGCTGCAAGTGCAAAACTGGACCCAAAGTCATTAAGTTAAGCTTGTTCAAGTTCCCAAACCAAACAGCACTCCCAACTGTCCCTCTAAATACAAAACCCAACAGACACAAACCAAACAGAAACAAAACAACACCTTCTTCAGTTCCCTGTCACAGTTCTTTTGGTGCTGGTTTTTCACATTTGATCAACCTAATTCTAAGCACAACTCATTTAGTGCAACGCAAGAACCAATACAAAAAACCAAACAGGTTTCTTGTGTTGGGAGAAGTTACCTTTTTTTTTTTTTCTTTTTTTTTTACTACTAGATCTAAGCTGTTTTTTAAAATCCCTGCTTTTTGGCAAGGGAATATGGATGAATACACAACAAAAAAAGACCCTGCACTGAGGCAAGACCTACCTCCTATAAACAACAGCCCAAAAGGGTACACACAAATGTCTGTTACCATCAGAATACACCCTAAGCCAAAATCCTCGTTTCCCATACCTGCTGTGTGCCCCAAGCCAGGTAGTCCCGCCTGGTTGCTGCCTGGTACTCATCCACCAAGAGCTGCAGCACTTCCCGAGAGTTGTCAAACTCGTCCAGATTGTCCTTGAAGATGGCCTCCTTCTTGAACTGGTCCATAAACGCCTCCCTCTTCCTCAGCTTGTCGTACTGGCGCAGGATGCGCTCAAACAGCTGCAAAATACACAGGTTCTTTTTGTCAGTGTGTATACTACAGCTTTTGACAACTCTCAGCTTTCAATTACTGCAATATCACTGATAACTGAGAAATCAGAGCATGCGATTTACACATTTCACCCCTCTAGAATGAATCACATGCAAGTGCATGTGCATGCTTGCATATATACAAGGAATGATTACATAACGTGAAAAAGAGTGCTTACATGATGCACTTTATACATTAAGTATCAAACTCCATGCACGTAAAGTCATCGGACGATAGATGACAAGATTTACAAAACTGCATACACACAGGGACTGAATGTTAAAAAGCACATGAGTGCTTATTCCATTATCCTCGATATAAAAGAACAAATAAATAAATAAAATAAATCTGTAGCAACCATCACTCAATATTTCTGCCTAACACTTAGCTCAAACTGACAAGAGCAAAAGATATGAGCACTGCAAATGATGACTGAAAAAAAAAATTCTATTCTGAAATTTTATATTGTGAAAGCTTAGCAAAACAGGTGAGTTCTTAGATGAATTTTAAAATGAATTATACTAGTTGAATCTTAAAAAATGAGTTTTACTAGGTGTGGATACAGGGGATAGGTTTCTCATACCAACGAATATCCTCGACTCTTTTGCAGTTGCACACAAAAATACAAATATGCTTGACTCTTTTGAGATTGCACACCAAAAATACATCTTTAATATATTTTCAAAAATTTATCTTGAATATATTTTCAAAAATACATCTTGAATACATTTTCAAAACTAAAGCCCATCTCCTTCTGACAACAGCACCACTGCACACTCACATGGGAGATGCTGGTGTGGTTGGCCAGCATGAGGCCCGAGACGCGGTGCGCTGTCTGCACGTAGGGTGACTTGCGCGACAGGGCCACCTGGATGCTGGCAGGGCCCCAGGGGATGAACTGCGCCAGCTTGCGCTCTCGGATCCTCTGCAGACTCTTGTGCACCTGTGGGAAAGATTGGGGATGGATAGTGAGACCACTAGAGACATACAGTGATGTCCAACAGCTCTGAGTGGGTGTGCTTGTGTGTGTGTGTGTGTGTGTGTGTGTGTGTGTGTGTGTGTGTGTGTGTGTGTGTGTGTGCGTGTCCATGTGTGCGTGTGTTTGTTTGCGTAAATATATAATTTGTTAATTCCTTTGTGAATGGTTGCATGCGTGTCACTGATTTGAATGCAAGTGCTTCAATTTGTTTGCTTTACAAGATTTAGCACTGTATAAATTCCATATATCATTATTCTTACATAGAGAGTGAGCAAATGCTGAAAATAATACACATACAGCCAGCAAGTAATGAACTGATGATAAATAAACAGAACACAACTAGTGGATTCATAATAAATAAACATGAATGAACAATATCAAATTCACAACAAACACACAGAAGGAAGACATACACTGAACTTTCTGCAAATAACTTCAAAAACACAAGCATCTATTCAAAGCCTTTCCTAAGTTGAGGCCTTACGGCAGCCTAGCACAGACATTTCCAGTGTGTAGCTGCCTCTGGCGAGTCAAACCTAGATAATTATGGTTCTAGGTGGTGAAAGTTGGGATGATAACTTGACACAAAGTTAGCAGTAGCATTACTCTAACGTCACAATTTGAGACGCACACATACACAAAGCAAAAAAAAAAAAATTCTGAGGAAAGAAGAAAGGAGATGTATAGTTACCTGGGTGGGGTCGACCTCGCCCTGGATGATGTTGAGGATGGAGATGTAGCAGTGGTTGGCCTGGCGATGCACGGGGGTGGACACCATCATGTTCTTGGGCTGCAGCAGGCGCCGCATCACATCCAGCACGGTCGTTTTGCGCACGTTGGCCACCTGAACACAAAACACCACAGCGTTCTTTTTTTACACTGAGATACACATTTGCTACTCAAAGAACTCCCACACTATACTGAAGCGCTTTGATTTGTTTTTTTTACAAGATATAGCGCTATATAAATTCCTTGTATTTATTATTATCATTATTATTACAATACTGCTGTACTCTGAAACTTTAAAAGACATTCTGAACTCAAAGTTACAGAAACAGATTTATGTTGTACCCAGTACTGCAAATCTCACCACAGGCAAACCTCCAACTCTAGCCTAGAAACAGACCACACAAAAAAACCCACACTAACCTGTGAGTCAGTGGTGAGAGGAGTGTAGCCAGTCATGAGGAAGTGGAGACGAGGGGTGGGGATGAGGGAGGCGATGAGGCCGATGAGGTCATTGTTCATGTAGCCAGGGTACCTCAGGGTGGTGGTGCTGGTGGACATCACAGTGGATACCTGTGCAACACCGTGGACAAAGTCGGTGCAGTGATCGAGAAAAAAGTGGTTTTGCTTTCTTGTGTGTGTGTGTGTGTGTGTGTGTGTGTGTGTGTGTGTGTGTGTGTGTGTGTGTGTGTGTGTGTGTGTCCGTGTGTGTGTGGGTGGGTGTGTCTCTGTGTGTGTGTGTGTGTGTGTCCGTGTGTGTGTATGTGTTGTGTACATGTGTGTGTGTGTGTGTGTGTGTGTGTGTGTGTGTGTGTGTGTGTGTGTGTGTGTGCGTGCGTGCGAGTGTGTGCGTGTGTGTGCGTGCGTGTGCGTGTGTGTGCGTATGTGTGTGCGTGCGTGTGTGTGTGCGTGTGTGCGTGTATGCGTGTTGTGTTTTGGGGGGAGGGTGCACATATGCATGCATGTGTGGACACATGTGCATGTATGAATGGGTGTAAGTAAATTAAATAATTAACAAAAGTAAATCCAGGATAAGGCCTTTACCAGCTGGTTGACTTGAGCGAAGGTTGGGGTGTCTATGTGCAGACGGTCAGCAGCTATTCTGTTCAAGGCCGTGTTGTCCAAAACAACCTGCAAACACAACAAGAAGCATTAAATACACACTATATAATTAATAGATGCATCTACTATACCCTACTCCTCTTTCGACTACTGTACGGTGTACCATCTACTTACTTCAACCACATTCTTCTAACAACAGTACTATACATACACCAAGAGCTGTTTGTCTCCATTATTCAAACCACAGTAATAATGAAGATTTATAGAGTGCCAACAATATAAAAGTCTCAAAGCCTAAGACACAATATGAAAACTCATGTGAAGGTGTTCCTACACAAACACATGCACGCACGCACGCACGCATGCATGCACGGACGCACGCACACACACACACACACACACACACACACACACACACACACACACACAATGTAACGATGCAGAAAAATGGATATGATTGCAAACAAAATGTAAAGACAACCACTGTGAACATTCCTAAAAATCAAACCAGTATACAACTCACATTACTTGCACAGCCTACAATCTCACATACAGACTATCAAGTATAGTAAATGAAAATGAAAGCTTACTAAAGCTTCAGATAATGGTGTTTGCACATGCACAGTGTGTTTCTTTCGTCATATTTAGAAAAAAAAATGCACATAACCTACACATACCAAAGTCTGTTTGTTCTTTTTATGTTAAAAACCTCCCTCAAGATTGTTTAAAAAAAAAAAAAAAAATTTAAGAGTTGATTTGAAAACTAGCAAAAGTGACAACAACACTTGATGTGGTGACTCCGCTTTTAACAATCCAACTGACTGAGAAAAAAACTAGTTACTTGATTTTTTAAGAAAAAAAAAAAACACAAAAAAACACATACACCTGCGCATGGAAATGCAAACACAGGTACACAAACACCCAAACATGCACACATACAATTCTCTTACTAAAAACTGTGAGCACAATGTATGTTTTAGTCCTCAATTAAGCAATAGAAAATAAGCAAAAGACCAGAGCGAAGGCAACTCACCACACAGTCAGCGTTCTGGGTCAGCCTCTTCAGAGTGAGCAAGGAGTTGTAGGGCTGGACCACCACATCAGAGATCTCATCCACATTGGGAAACACGGAGTACGTCTGAATCAACTTCTTGGGGAACCTGGCCAACAGAATATTTTCCCTCAATAAACAAAAAGCTGCTTGTACATGTATGTATGTCTGATGGCAGCCTTCAGTCTCAGAAGACTAAGGAGTTGCGCTATAGGCGCTATAGATGTTAATTCTGTTACAGCTTCAGGTGTGGCTGGCCAGTCCAACACGGGAATGACAGTCCCTATGACAGAGGGCACAGATGAAGTGGACATGGCAGTGTTGTAGACAACATCTCTGAAGTGTTCCCACTGTTCTTGGTCCTCCAATACATGCACATGCTCCTCCACTTTTACTTGGTCATGTGTTTTGCTGGTGTCGATGAGAGGTCTGCCCTCCCTTCTAGTGCAATACTGTCTCTTTGCACGAAACTTCACATTGCTGCACACCAAAGAATGGTCGGAGTCACAATCTGCATGCTGGTAGCTGCAAGTGATCTTAATTCTTTCATTCCCACAGCCCGGTTTACCGGTCTGCAGACTTTTCTTCCTTTCCTTCCCAGCGCCCGGTATACCGGTCTCCACTAACAAACAC